>QEPC01006843.1:2188394-2202744 GCA_003113815.1 Sphenodon punctatus
AGCATGACCCCCGGCTCCCCCACCCCCTCCTGTGCTGTCACCCCCTCCACCACCACCGCCGCCTGTGCCCCTGCCTTCCCCTCCTCTTCCTCGCCCCTCGCTCTCTCCTCCGCCACCGCTCTCTTCCTCCTCCTCCCTCCTCGCTCCATCCCGCCACGTTCACCAGCCACTTTTTCCCCTTTAAATCTCCCTCCGGTGAGTGTGTTGATGCCGATTGCCTGGCAGCGACGTTGCACTCATTGCCCACACCTGGGAATGATTTCCTTTGATCCCGGGTGGCGGATGGTGTCCAGACGTGACTTTTGGTTGATCACGGGTGGGGATATCATTCACCACGTGTCCACAGGAATTAATTTGGCTAGCCTGGGAAGCATGGTTGAAATTGGCCCCACGCGGGTGTTCAGTGTGGTGAACATATGGCGGCCGCCGAACAGATGTTCAGGGCACCTTGGCCCCGCCGCGGGGTTCACCGTGGTTCACTGTGGTTCAGCGTGATCTCGTCACATCTGAAATCACCCCCCGTGGGACAATCTCCGAAAGCGTGGTCAAAGAGATTCCCGATGGGAACCAACAAAAAGTAACATCTGGCCGGCAACTACCAGCTGGCATTAAAGGAAATGATTCCCAGCCGGGAACAAAGCACGCAGCATCGCCACCAGGCAACGAGCGACAACAGAGGCTGGGGAGGGAGATTTAAAGGGCACACAGCAGCAGCCTGGACGAGCCGCCCCCGAGCCTTCCGGGTGCTTTGACCACGGCCCGGCCCAGAATCGGAGTAATGTCTGTGGAACTGCCCCGGGCTGTGATCTGTCGGCCTGATTCCCTGACTTGGTCACAGTTCTGTCACGTATATTTGGGGCTTTTTTTGACCACTGGAGGTGGTTTTTCAGTTCACCCACACCGGGGATCCACTGTGGTGAATCGGGACCGCGTAATGTCTGAAAATACCAAAAGATTGAGAAACAGTATTTAAAATCAACCATGTATAACCATCACCAGATTTCCTTTACAAAACAAAACAAGTAGTCAAAATTAAAGATGAATGGAGTTATAGTAGTAAATATAGAGGAGTTTGGCATTGATGAAGCTTGTTTAAATCCCTTCACTAATTATTTACAGATCTGTGTAAGGTTACATGTGCCTTTTAAAAATTGTAATATTTTCTGATTGCAGATATTCATCCTTAATTTTTTGCTTAAATGGGGGTGTTAATGGACGAGAGATTAGCCTTCTGGAGCTTAGGGTCACTATGGGGTGCCCCCATACCCCACCAGGTAAAAGTTCCATGTGACAAACTGGACAGACGGACAGGTGTTCCATCACTGAGACACGGTCATTCCCCAGACTGCTCTGGGCACTCTGCCTGGGAGTCTACGGTGCTAGCAGACCTATATGTGTGCAGAAGCAGCACCCACCCTAACAGATGGGAGGCAGTCATGTGAGCACATATTCACACGCATCAGCCAGCATTTGCCCACAAAGTGGGCTCCACATTTTCTCGGATTCCACTGTGAGTGGGGGCTGCAGGGTGGGCAGGTGGCAGGTGGGCAGGTGGCAGGTACTGCAAACATATGGGAGACACCTAACAAATGGCCACCCATTTGGGAGGGGCTAATCTGAGCTACTGTCTCATCTCCATTACTTTGTAAAGCACCAGGTACATTGCGGTTGCTATATAAATGCTTGATAATAATAATCATCAATCATAATCTGTTTTCACCATTAGTCTAATTGGGTGGCAAATATCTATTGGTAATTATGATGTTACTTTCCTAATAGTTATGTGCGTTAAGCACATTTTTTAAAAAGAAAGGATATTTATTATTTTATTTATTTATTATAATAAAATTTGTAGGCTGTCCTCTTCTGCTGAAAGCATCTCGGGGTGGCTAACAACATGTTGAAAACAGATTTTAAAAAATAACAAATACAATGAAAATCACATAAAAACAATTCAAATCACTACCCCTCCCCAACCCAACCCATCCACCCCATTTCCCTCAGGAAAGGCATGGCAGAACAGCCAGGTCTTACATTGTCTACGGAAAGAGGGAAGGTCGGTGGTCAAGCAGACCTCCAACATAAGGGAGTTCCCGGGGGGAATTCCCAAGAAACCCGGGGGACCTCGAGGAGGGCACCCCCAGATGACCGCAGGAGTCGATCCAGGACCTGGAGGGTGAGGCAGTCCTGCAGGTAGGTGGGGCTAAGGCTGTTTAGGGCTTTAAGGGTCAAAACCAAAACTTTGAATTGGGCCCAGAAGACTATAATCAGCCAGTGCAGAGAACGAAGCACTGGTGTAATGTTCCCGTGTCGGCCCGTCCTCGTTAAGAGATGAGCTGTCGTGTTCTGCGCCAGCCGCAGTCTCCAAACCAGCACCAAGGGTAGCCCCATTTAGAGTGCGTTACAGTAATATTGACCAAATATTTTCATATCAGAGTATTTCCAACTAGCTTTCCCTTTCTAGCTGAATTAAATCAAATCATATAGAGGTGTTACTATTGTGGCAGAAGTGTATTATCCACTAGGGATGGGTGAACGCAGTTTGGAAGTTCAGAGTTTGGCCCGAACTCGGCCTGTTCGGAAGACCGAACCCAAACCTGAATCCAAACACAAACGGACCAAACCGAACTCAATTACGAACGTCGAAATGACTGAACAGTTCGGTCAGTTCAGATAGCGTTTGGGTGAGTTCAGGTTGCAAAAAAAGTGTCACTGGAAGATCAAACATGACAGGGAAGGGTAGTCAGCTGAGGAGCAGACTTCCAGGCACCAGGGGTGAAGAGGCTTGGAGTAGCAGCCAGCCTACCCAATCACCATCCCTTTTCACCTCAGACCACTGGCTTCGCAGTCTGCGGTTGGCCACAGACTAGGCTGCACGGAGTCAATGGGGCTTGTGGTGAGGTGGGCGCAGCAAGAAACAAAACTGTCTGCCTCCCCCCTTCCCCACACCTTCTGATCTAGTCACTGTTCCTGAACAGCAGGCATTTCAGAAGACTCTCTCTCCCAGCATTTCCCAGCTCCCCAATCCATTGCCATCCTCCTCCCATTTCACCCATCCAACCCATCTACCCCTATATTCTCATTCATTTATTTAGCTTAGCTTAGATAGAGTTAGTGGTTATTTTTTGTTTTTACCCTTCCCTGTGTTCCCTGTGTTCAATCTTCCTTCCTCCCTCCCCCTCCATTGAATCCTTTCCTTCTCCTATATATTCCATCCCAGATTCCCTTCCCTTTCCCTGTTTTTTCATTTAGAGTAGGATTATTAGATTGATTTAGGTTTCATTTCAGTTTTGTACCCCTCCTTGTGTTGTTTGTGATTCCCCCATCCCAGATAGATAGATAGATAGATAGATAGATAGATAGATGTAGGAGTTAGCTTAGTGATAGAGATAGCGTTAGTGATTTAGTTTTAGTGTTTGTAAGAGTAGGTCTGTGTACTTATTAGATAATCCATTTAGTTCATAGCATTTCGAATAGTTAATAGCAGTTAGATTTAGTGTAGATATATATGTATAATATTAGATAACAATTTAAATTTAAAAAACCATATAAAAACAAAAACAAATAAAAAAATAAAAAACCATATAAAACCAAATAAAAAACCAAAAAAACATATATATATATATTTAAAAAAACATATAAAAACATTTCCCGAATGACCGAACGGCCGAACCCAAACCCGGCAAACGAACCGAATGGCCGAACCGAATGCAATCGAACCGAACGGCCGAACCCGAACCGCGATCTGTTCGCCCATCCCTATTATCCACCAGGGAGTTTACACCAACCATAGAAAAAAACAAAAAGCCCCAATGTTTCTTCATTGAAAAGATCAGTTTCCATTAACAGATGAATAAATAAATGTTTATTAGGCAAGCTTCTACCAATTAGCCAAAAAGAAAATTAAAAAGCACATTATATATATATATATATATATATATATATATATATATATATATATATATATATATATATATATAATACAAAATATAAAATATCAGAAGATATAAAGCAATGTATTATGGAGCCACACTAGTGGCTCCATTAGTTAAGGTGGAGCTAACATTCTTCATTAAGAGTTCCATTGTTTTAAATGGGAGTTTTGGGGCCAATTTCCTCTGGCTTCCAACCGACATTGACAGGGTTTTCTCTTTGATCTTCTTAGTAAGAGAGAATATGGTCGCATACAGAAGTCAGGAAATGGTCAGGGTATATGCTTCTCATTTCACATAGTGAAATGGAGTAGTGAAAGATGTTTATTTTATTTATTTTATGTTTTATTTATGTGTGTGTAGCTCCCTCACCTTTGGGGACTACCAAGTGCTTAGCCTGCACTTGCAGTGAGACCGCCACTAGGGGGCAGGAGAGAACAACTGAGTAAGTTGCCGGGGGGGGGGGGGAGAAGAAAAGGAGAAAAGATGGCTGCCTGAGGAGAGGCTGAGAAGGTCTGGCAGAAGAAACAGGTGTGCTAAATCAGCAGCACAAAGCAGAGCTGTGATCAGAGGCTGCCTGAAGGGGAGCAAGGCCACAGAGAGAGGAGGGGAGTTGGAGCTGCCAAGGAACCTGGGGCAGTCAGAAGAGACCTGAGCCCTCACCGAAGCTACCAGTGAGGGAAGTGTGAAGGCTCCAGTGAGCTGCCAGCCTTCTGAAAAAAAACCACGGAAAGGATACTCGGTCAGCAGCCTGGCTGATGGGGGACCAGAGGGAAGGACGGAAATTTGAGGATTCAAACCCCCAGGTACCAAACAGACAGCATGGGAGGGTGGCTGGCAGGGTGGCCAGCAGGGCCTTCATCCAGGCAGCCCAGCCCAGCCCAGCCCAGCTTCAACCAGGTCAGTGGAGGGAAAGCCCACTGATCTGAGGGGTGGCCTTATCCCATGAGCCTATTACTATTACCCTGGTAGGAAGCTCCTAGAGGCCTCAGCCTGCACACTAACTGGCCCAGCCCAGCACTATAGGGGAGAAGGAGTGCTGGGTACCCAGAGAATCTGTTGGGGGAACAGGGGAACTTGAAGCATTTTTAACCTGCCTTGCAAGGCTTATTTTCTATTTAGAATAAACCTGTTGTTTAACTTGTTAGCATGTCTCATGTGTGCGTGTTTCAATGGCGGGTTTCTCCAAGCTACTCCTAGGCATTCCCACCACAGGGCCCCGGGTCATGCGGGGGGGGGGGGAGTAACCCACCCCTTTCCTCATCATAGTCCTGTATGCACCCTGAGTGGAGGCACTGCAGTTTTGCGCCAAATCAGGAGAGCAAGTCCATGAACCCAGGTACTCTATTCCTTGGACCCCTCCCCAGGAAACATAGAGACAAGGGGGTAGCCGAGGGGGCATTACATGTGTGTGTGATTTTTTTGGGACTTAGCTCACACATGTGCAAAAGGGGTGGCACAAATCTGCCCCCTGCTGGCTGCTCATGCTGCCTGTGTGTGTTTTTCCTGGAGAGGGAAGAGGAGTGGAGCTGGGAAACGGAGCGCTGTGTAACTGACATGACAGTGACTAGGCTAGTCAGTGTCATGTCAGTTACACAGCTCCCTGCTTCCCCGGCTCTCGGGTCCCGGAGAGGGGAGAGGAGCAGATCCAGGAAGCAGAACGCTTTGTAACTGACATGAGAGTGACTAGGTTAGTCATGTCATGTCAGTTACACAGCTCCCCGCGTCCCTGGCTCTGGGGTCCCGGAGAGGGGAGAGGAGTGGAGCCAAGAGCTGGGAAGCGGGCCACTGTGTAACTGACATGACACTGACTCAGTCTCAGCACAGTCTGCAGGGCTTAGAGAAGCAGCAGCAGGTGTGCGGACAGCAGCGGCTGCCTTCAGCACCTCCCGGCCGACAGTTTGTACCCAGGATGAGTTCAGCCAGTGGGAGGCGGTGGCTGAGACAACCCATGGGTGTCCAAGCCCATCCCGCCCCCCCCCCCATGCAACCTGGAGGCACCATGGGGAAATTGTGAGTGAGTGACTGGAGTGGAGGCCCTGCAGCTTCCTCAGGGAGGGAGCGAGGGGCATCAATAGGTGGGGGTAGGTCCATGGCTGGGTCTTGCAATGGCAGGAAAACCTCTGCTCACTCACTCCCTAAAGCCAGATCAAACTGGGACTGAATGGAGCAGCGGGGGGAGCAGCTTCTCTAAGAGGCACCGGCTGACTCAAGCAGCAATGCGGTGGGGCACCACTCTGCTCACTCCCCCACCCCCGTTAAGAGCCATGAGTTTCAGGAAGGCTGCGGGGGCTCGTGCTCACGCTGGTGCTGCTGCTCTGAATCTCTGCCTCACTCATGGTGCGAGCCCCGACGGCAGTCAGTCACTCCCTCCTGCCCTCCTTGGCTGGCTCAGTGAGTCCTTCCTCCCTTCTCCTTGGAGGGAGGCTGATCCCCACGAGGCTCTAAGTGGGAGGAGAGCACCCACTGGGACTGTCTGTAGAGGCCAGGGCCCTCTCCCCCTGCCAGAGCCATGGGGTCATGGTCAGTCAGGGGAGGAGACGATCGGGTGGCAGCAGGAGTCTCTCTCACCGCTATCACTAGGCTGCACCTTCCCCTCCAATGCTAATCCCCTGCCCATCATGTATACATCTACTATAATCTGTTCCCATCTATATACTATCAGAAATCACTGTCATGTGTTTGCATTGTGTTTTAAAATAAAAAACCCAAAATTAGAGAAACAAAAAACCTACGGTTTTACAAACTTAGTTAAGGCAGATTCATACCAAGCAAACTTGAACAAACCTAGAAATTGTGTGTTAAGGCTCCTGCCTTAACTTTCACACCATGTAAGCAGTAAAGATGTTGTTTGGCTTCGCATACTGTGCTCACTTACAACTTAGGCTCCATGCACCCACACTTTGCCTTGGTCTTTTAGCTCCAATCCTCTTCCTTTTCAGGTTGGGGGCAACACTAAAGCTAGAGCAGCATGCTCCTCCCTGTCCAGTATTACATCATTACTCTACTTCCAGTGTGGCAAGCATTTCTCTTTCATTTACATTCCAGATCTCCATTCTGTGGTACTAGATCAAATACATCTCCCCACTGCACAGGTGACTAAAAGCACGTAAATATGCCACCATCAAGCAACTACACGGACTAGTTATGTCCTTACATTTAAATTCCTTTATTTGGGATCCCCACCTACTCTAACCCACTACTTATTTGCTCCCCACTCACTGTGACTCACTAACCACCACTTCACTCTTAGAAGATAGAAAAGTTATGACTTCAGCTCCCACCCCCAGTCTATTCTACTAGCTTCCAACCCCATAACATGCAACGCAGATGTCTGGACTACCCAATAAACTTTACTCACCTCCCCAAAAATTGCAAGACTCCTGACCACTATAACGACGATAATCTCTAATAGAGACTGCGACAGAATGTGTGAGATGACAACCCCTCCCCCCCCCCCAATAAGAGAAAACACCACCCAGGAGAGGAGGTGTAAAGCAGAATGAGGCAATAGAGACTAGAACAACAAGGAAGTAGCTATGGTGCTTAATAGCATGATGGTAATGTTCCCCATGGTCTCCTATCACTCCTGCCAATCATTTACATCACCGAAAATCTCGACATTCTACCAATTTCTTATGGCATGCCTCCTATTATTTCACCAAGTTCCTTCCTGCTGTACTTCATCCTTATATCCTCCTCCCTGTCATTCTACCATCTCTTCCTGCTGCCTTTGTTATTCCACATCATCTTCCCCCCCCCACTCCCAAAGATGCATCTCCATTGTATTATTTCAGAAACAGTTAATGAGATATAATTTTATTCCAAATTAGCATTAATATTTCCTCCATTTTTCCCATTGGCCTTTCCATGCATTTAATGTCAACATGTATCCTGCTCAGCTTTAGTGTTGCCCCCAACCTACAAAGGAAGATGATTGGAGCTGAACGAACAAGGCAAAGTTTGGGTGCATGGAGCCTAAATTGTAAATAAGCACAGTATGTGAAGCCATACAACATCTTTACTGCTTAGATGGTGTGGAAGTTAAAGCGGGAGCCTTAACACACAATTTCTAGGTTTGTTAAAGTTTGCTTGGTATGAATCTGCCTTAACTAAGTTTTTATTGCTGACTTCATTAACTGCATGCGAAGGAGGGTGTAGGCCCTACGCACATCTTGATTACTGAGAACATCCAGGTACTTCTCAAAGACATGAAACCCTTTGATATACTGAAGGTGTGGTGCTACCTTCCATTCTGCAATCCTGACAATATCTTCCTGCTCTGCTACATCACTCAGGGCAGTTTTGATAATCAGTTTTTGTTGCCTGGGAGGTTTGCCCAATAAAGATTCTGGAGAGAGACCTATGTCATTTAACTGGCGCACGGTCTCCTTTATCCATGGGTAAGTTGGTGGACACATTTGATTCAGTTCTTCCTTCAGGCATAAGGCGGTCAGGCAGGATTCTGACCGTGAACATACTTTAACCCAGCAAAGTAAGTTATTTTCATGCATCTGACTAACAATCGAGAGGACCCTGGTTTCGGCCCTCTCCACTGCACCCGGGACTTCCTGGGGTACTCCTAGGAGACTCCGCAAAAATCTATTTTGCGCAATCTCCAATTTCTGATCCCATGCCCCTGTCTGAAAGACTTCAGCCCCATAGGTGAGCACACTTGGCACCTTTGCAGAGAAGACCCTCAGAATTTGGGACACCAAAGTATTTCTAAACTTGTTGGCCAGGCTCAAAATGCTTTTTACTCCAGCATTTGCATTCAGCACTCCATTAACAGATGATAAAAATGAATTGTATGTCATCAACTACATTGCTTGAATTACTAGATTAACCCTTATATAGCTACTGGATTAATACAAAGCAGCAGTTTAAACACACACATCTTAGTCAAGTTTGAGGAAGCCACACACTAGTTAATTATAAACAAATGCCAACAAATCCCCTTATATTGGTGCATGCAGCTGTGTGTGCTAATAATGTTTCTCAGCCTGTGGGTGGCAACCTGAAATTGGGTTGCTAGAATATGTCAAAGGGTCATGAACAGATTGCCACTAGTGCTTCATCACATGTTGAGTGGGTCATGACAGGCCATCAAGGTTTACAAATGGACTCTCAGCCCCAGAAGCTTGAGAATCACAGTATTAATATCTCTGTGATGAACTTCATTTATCATGCACTTTGGCAACCTCCTAAGTCACCGTGTTTAATTTTTTGTATGATCTTCCTCTCTCTCTCCTTCCCTGGCAGGACAGGTTATATGAGTCAGGGTCTTTTTTTCAGATCATCTTTTAAAGACTGAAAATAGAAAGCATTTTGCACATTTATGTGAATTCTTCTCTTGCCTAGGTTGGACTGACGGCCTCTGATGTAAAGCCTCTGTTGTGGGGCACTGCACCTCGTTCACGTTTTTGCCTCCTGATCACATCTGCAGCCTTCTCTAACATATCATG
Organism: Sphenodon punctatus; assembly: GCA_003113815.1. NCBI lineage: Eukaryota > Metazoa > Chordata > Lepidosauria > Sphenodontia > Sphenodontidae > Sphenodon > Sphenodon punctatus. The sequence goes on from QEPC01006843.1 coordinate 2,197,792, forward strand.
AATGTGATACTGGAAGATTTCATAGAAATATTGCACCATTTATTAACAGAGCTGAAGTGAAAAGTGCTTTTTCAATTCACATGCTCTAGTTTAATTGTTTCCATTTGCACCCTTTGAGAAGTTCAGCCTCTGTCTGCATGCAGCTGTTATTCGTGCTGAATCATTCTGATTTCATTCCATTTGGCTTTGTCTAGTTTGATTACTTTGACTTTGGTTACATAATGTTGGCTGATTTTTAGATTAAAACCAAATTAAAATCTTTTTTTGTTTGTGTTGTGTTTTTGTTTTGATAAAGAGTAATGGATATTGAATTAACAAATGACTAGGGTTACTACCCCCCTTGGTGTGGGTGGAGACTAGTCTGAGTTTTTCTGAAGTATCATCCCTTGGGCTCCAGAAAGAGCACTGATTTTCTGAAGTTATCCTGAGGGCACCTTGGGTAACCAAGAGAAGTATGAGAGGTAGGCATGTTGGAAAGGGTCGGTGCAAAGAAGTTCTCCTACTCCCTTCCTGACTTAGCCACACCCTATACAGGGAATTTTGATACCATGGATGTTTTTGGACAATGCCGCCCCACCCATTACTCACCCATCACCCACCCATCATGCAAATTGCAGGGCTGCATAGCCCTGCAACATGGGTGATCGGTGGAGGATGGTGGGGAGATTCTTGTCTAAAAACACTCCCTGAAGCTCTGAAGGGGACATGGTCACAATTGAAAGGGGCAGGGGAGTCCTGTGGCCCCACCTCTTTGGCTCAAAGCTTCAGGCAAGGTGGCAACTCTACAAATGACTGAATACTGAATTAACTAATAATTCAATCACATGAGAACCTTGTATGTGAGCTTCACAAATGCACTTGAAAATTTGAATTTTCACTTTATTCAGCAAATTTGTATACAAAGATACTCACCAGTGCTAGTTGCAAATATATTTTGTCCAGAATTCAAACTGCTACTTTTCTCCTCCCTCCCCATCCTTCCTGTTCAGAAGTCTTGAGCATTTAACCAGACATTTCTGGACTGTAGGTCCGAAACCCAGGTGGGTTCACACCATCTGCAAATGGCATTATAATCTCAACTGATAATTCCTATACTTTGCATGCCTTTGGAGTCATCGATTTGTATCAAAGTCTCATGATGGAGTCACATAGTCCAAATATTTGGGAATCACTGCATAAGACTATGCCCTACTTAACTCCAATCAGGTACATATTCCAATAGCAATGTCTCTCCTCCTGATCTACTAGGAGACATTTACTATATCACTTCTGGGGTGTGGTTATCTGATTTTTAAATGAATCCACTTGCTTTGGAAAGGCTACTGTTCTTAACCACTGTGATCCCAGCTCTTGTCCTTTTCACGCCATAATTTAACAAGTGGCAAGCACTACTACTCAAAAAATAACACATACTTGCTTTCTCCTGGAGATTGAGAATGTTGCTTCTGTGACACTCATCCTCCACTGGCCCGAGCAGCCATCTGCTCCAAGGTTGCTTCCAAACACAGGTGTGGTACAAAATTAATAGCAAGAAACTGTCTAAAATAAAGTGCCTGTGCTTTATGATCAGTCACTGGTCATTATTTATGCCTTTCAGAACTGCAGCAAAGTGTCCACTAGGGATCTGCATGAATGGTGAACCAATCCTTCAATGCTACTTACTGGAAGAGAGCTCGAGCCTGTTCATTTGTTAGGCTCCCATCCCGTTTGCCTCACTCTTTCACACTCTCTGAGTCAGTCAGATTGCTTCTGAAAGGAGGCAGCAAAGAGGAGGATGAATATTCAGGACGGTGAAGTTCCGATATAATGTCTGTAGTAGCACCTGTTAAGTGCCTGGATGTGGATGCCTGATTTACACCTGTAATATGCCTGGAAATGTGAATATTTATCAGCCATTTTACAGGTGTTGCCCAGTCCTGGCTAAGATTAGAAAATACAGGTTGTTACAGTCCTGTAAAAATTCTCTTTTCCATCTTGCTTTGTGAATATTAAACAGGCTAGCCCTTGCAGGGTATGGACAAACCTAGCGCAGTACTTGCATTAGAAGGGATAGCCTAATTCCAATGCAGCCCTGGTTCGGTTCCCACACACATTGAATGCCTTGCAGCAAATAATAGAATTATGTTGATTTTGTCCTTTGCGGAACTCAGTGCAAAGGAATGGTAGGTGAACCAGAAGCTAGTCAGTTTTGGAGGAGGCATGCTATTTTACAAATAACTTTAAGGAACTATTTTCAGTAGGGCTCAGAGGCCGTGATTTGGCAGAACACTTATGTTAACCATGTGCTTAGAGTGTTTATCTGAAATGGGGCCAGAAAGGTTCATCACAGTCCCTTCCAAAAAACGTCCTGCTAATATAAACACACTAGCGCAGCATAAATAATATAATATGTAAAATTTCAAGAAAAAATAATTGCCTTTTAATTAGGGTTGTGTATTTGGGTTTGGATAAACATAAATAAAAACATCAACCAAAAAAAGACCTTTTCCGTATTTAAAATACAAAAAATGTCCTGCAGTTTTCAGGAATGTGTTAGCATGCTTTGTGCCTCTCAATTTCTACTTCCAATCTGATGTTTTTAACTGATGGTCTAGCAGTCTGAGCATCTTTCAATGTTCATGTTTTTTTGTGCTGTGTTTATCTCCAACAATAGTGATCTATACAAGTGGATTGTATTTTGATTTACGTTTAGTTTTTGATCATTAAGTGCTTTGTGGCTTGGGGGCTATATCCACAGGCAGCTGGAGACAAGACTTTTACGAGGGAACCGGATGGAGTGGGGCATGGGCATTAGATACCCTTGCTCGGTGTTCTGGAGCTCACTGATATCAGAGTCCGTTACTATATATTGTACAGTCACCACTTGCATATGTGTGTACACACACACACACACACAGGGATGCACAGTCTTACACAAATGTAGGCTACACAGAGAGGCTGCACCCCCCACTTGCTTGATTCTCATTTAACTATAAAGGATGAGCATTCGAATTAAATAAAGGTTGAGATCCATTCCGGAGTTAGATCTGTAATTTGCGGCTTAATTATGGATTCGGATCCCATTGAAGTCAATGGGAAATTTTCTCACTGAAGTCAATAGTCCTTCCTGGGACAGTGGGTTTCACATCTCCACCCCATCCTCCAGGGCCCTGGAATCATACTTATTGACCTCAGAGAGCCTGAGTGAAGTGCCACCAGCCCTCGGCTGCTAGGGGGAGGGGCTTGCCATACAGTGCTGCTGAGCTCTCTGCTCTGGAGTGTGCATGTGCAAAATTGGTGCTAGGGCCATTTTTTGCATGCGTAAAATGGCCTCTGTCCTTAACCAAATTCATGGCCAAAATGACATCACCACAATTTTAGTTAAGGACAATGACCTTTTTCTGCACATGCAAAATGACACCAGTGATAGCAGCGAGGGAGCCTTCCCACAGCAGTGGCGAGCCAGTAGAGTTTCAATCAAGTTCTCCAAGGCCCATAAGTAACACTTCAGGGACCCGGGGCATGAGGGAATATGCAATGGCAGACCCCTGGTATGGACTGGTTTGAATTAATCTGTTATGGACAGTTGTGAATTAATCTGAATCCAAAATACCCATCCCTACTAACTGTATTAGGTCCCCAAATTTTGAGATGCAAAACACAAAATCCACAAAAAAGACACCAAAACAAGAATAGAAATTTTACTCCCTTGCACATTCCTACTTTAAATTATCCAGGAATTGGAATGGGTGGTATTCCGTGTTCAGTCCTAGTTTCCCCTGATATCTGTCTTGCTTCTCAGAATAGACTACTGAGTATTTTTGAAAGAGAAGACTCAGAAAATAAAGTTAATGTTGCCATTTGTTTAGAGTTTGCAATCTCCTAATTTGCTTTGACCTTGCCTGTGTTCACACACAGGGAGGAGAAGCAGGAAAGGGGCATTAGTTATCATCTTTGCAAACAAGCTGGATTAAAATGGGTATGGAAACTTCTAATACAAGAGAGATGTTTGTGAGTTAACTTTCAGAGGAATTTTCCTTGCTTACATTTCTCTGTGCTGTTCCTACAAACCTCTTTTCTTTTTTGTGTGTGCTGGTCAAATAGCATCCTTGTCTCATGTGACGGCTTGTCAGTCACTCTAGCTGCCTCCTCCTATTTGCTACAAGTTCTTACTTCCTGTGTGCTTATTCCCTGAGTGCAGGGAAGAATCATAGAATATGCCCTAACATCTGGGCACTTGGGGTGGAACCTGACTCAGGTGGTAGAGCACATGCTTTGCATGTTAAGGTCCAAGTTCAATCCCTGGCATGTCTGGTAGCATGCCTTGGTGAGGCCTCTGTCAGGGATCCTGGAGGATCTCAGGTAGCATGCCTGGGGGAGCTCTCTGCTGGAGACTCTGGAGAGCTGGATTTGAAACCCTGCTGCTGCGTCAGGTTGTGACAATACTGGGCTAAGATGGACCATTGGCCTGGCTCAGTTAGGCAACTCCTTATATCGACTTCTTACATCAAAGGATGGAAATCAGGGCAGAGAAAAAGATATTTAACTCTTGATTCTTCCATTTTGAGAGAAAGTTGTCAGAAATAGGCACTTCCTTCAGAATGAAGAACCCCAGATCTGGCATACTTGTGAGAACATCTAGCTAGCCTCTTTTTTGACTTCTGCAGGAACCAAATTAAATTCTTTAGAAATCCACAGGAATCAATATCCTGCTAGAACTTGGCAACATCGCTGAAGCTTGAAGCATGAGCTCTCTGTTGCTTCAAGAATTAAACCACTAATATACAAGCCAGATAGATTCCCATTGCTGAGAGAATCTAAGGGTGATTTCAGACGTTACGAGATCACGCTCAACCACACTGAACCACGCTCAACCCCCCCGTGGGGCCAATGGGCCCTGAACGTCTGAACGGCGCGCGCCAGATGTTCATCACGCTCAATACCCACATGGGGTCAGTTTCAACCACGCTTCCC
>QEPC01006843.1:2218089-2258397 GCA_003113815.1 Sphenodon punctatus
TGGTCAGAGGAAGCCATGGCTCAGAGCCTCTGAGTATAATTCATAACCTGAGGTATTAGCACTAACTATGATTGGTTCCTGTAAGACTATTCTATAACAGAACACAGGAAGAGCAGTTTAAAAAAAAAAAAACAGCTGTGGAAATTAGGAAACCAGACCCACCCACGCAGCCTGTGACCCAGCTTTCCTCCCTAATGCGCCCCCTCAGTTCTCCCCCCTAGCAGAGCCAGACCCACCACCCACCGTACCAGTGACTGGGTGTTTCCCCAATCCCCCCCGGGCCCCCAATGCTTTTGCTACCCTTGAGTGAGTTCTCCCCCTGCCACCTGCCCGTGCGACGCGTCCCACGGCACCCTCCAGTCCCAGCAGAGCCTCAGCTCAGACCCACTCATCTGGCCCGTGACCGCCCGGCATCCCCCCGAGTCCCAGCCCACCCCCATGTCAGTCAGCGTGAGCGTCAGCTCCTGAGACCTGGCCCTCCCCCGGCCTCATCAGCCAGTGTGTCATCCCAGCGCGAAGCCCCCAGATCATCCCAATCCTCCCTCCCCACCCCCGCTGGGCCCCTTTAAATCTTACCCGTTACCCCCCACCGCACTGCCCAGCTTCTCGAGTCCTGGAACCCCGCCACCGCTCCAAGTGTCCATGTGCCAGCCGCTGCCGATCCCTCTGACTCAGATGCCGGCTCGCTCACCGCCTAGGGAGTCAGGCACTCTCACTCTGTTACTGTGTGAGCTGAGCCCAGCCACCTCATTCTCCGCTCGCACGCTCGAGTCACCATAGCCACCTGCCTGCCTCGTGTGTGCCGCGCTGGATGCCGACGCAGGCGCAATGGATTCTGCAACGCTTGGCACGCACATTGCATCCGGGAGGCGGGGCTAAGGTTGTTAGCGGTGCGGCGAGGCATGTGGGCCCAGCGGGGCTGGGGAGGGGCGGTGAGGGGGCCCACCCTCTTGTCGGCTCAGCTGGTGAGGTGGCCAAGGGGGGCCCGGCCGGGAAAAAAATTAATTTTTTTTTAAAAAAAATATCCCGGCTTTAATAGCTATCATAGGGATGGGCGGTTGGATCTGTGGGCCCCCAGCCACGGTGGGCCCCGGGACACATGTCCCGCCTGTCCCTATGATAGCTATGCCCTTGAAGAGGAGGTTGCTGCTGTGGCCGCTGCAGCACCTTTGGTGGTGGAGGAGGAGGAGCAAGAGCCGGTGGGCACAGGAGGTACTGCCACTCCTGCGAGGTTTGTAAACTTTTTTTTTTACTTTGAGGACAAGAAGAATATTATCCTTTAGAGTGAGTTCACTGGCATGAGGGTGGGTGTGTGGGTGGTGGGCAGTCAGGCACAAACAGTGGGCACCAGCGGGTGGCAGTGGATGTCTTCCACAGAGAGAGGGAGTACTGTGGGGGGTTCTTCTAGCAGTCAGGCACGAGCAGCACCCCCACTCAAACATGTACCAGGCATCCCTAGCAAGGGTCTCCACCCTCCAATTGCCATCCCTACCTAGCACCCCCAAATAAGGGCAGGATTTTCACATGCCATCCAGGGTCTTTCCATTTGGCATCAATAGCACCCCAGGGAGGGCAGGATTTGCATGTGCCAGCCAGTCTCTTCATTGCCATCCCTCCCTAACACCCCAAGGAGGGCAGGATTTGCACTTGTCAGCCAGGTTCTTTCTAGTTGCCATCCCTAGCACCCCAAGGAGGGCAGGATTTGCACGTGCCATCCAGGGTTTCTCCATTGCCATCCCTAGCACCCAAAGAAGGGCAGGATTTTCATGTGCCAGCAAGGGTCTCTCCATTTACCATCTTTAGCATCCCCTAGCACCCCAAGGAGGGCAGGATTTGCATGTGCCAGCCAGGGTCTCTCCAGTTGCCATCACTACTAGCACCCCAAGGAGGGCAGGATTTGCACGTGCCAGCCAGGGTCACCATCTCCAGTTGCCATCATTAGCACCCCAAGGAGGGAGGACTAGGGGTATCATCATAAATGCATGATATTACTTAGGTGTTGTTTATGTGTTCCTGTTTCAGAAAGGGTGAGGATGAGGAATCCTCCATGCTGGTGCCAGGTGCAGGAGGACACCAAGGTGGAGGTCGCCAGTGCCATCCCCAGACAGTGGGCAGACAAGGTCCAATGTCTGGAGGTGGTATGATAAGGAGAATGGATTTGCCATCTGCAAGGTAAGGCACGGGGGCTGGAACAACAGGGAATGGATTGCCCTATGACCTGTCAGGAATGGAAGTCCCCAGCAGAGAGAGATTGGCCACCCACCCACTTGTGGAGACAGAATGCAGGCAGGGTTTGACACAGACCATTGGTCTGATGCAGTATAGCACTTATTATATTCCTGTCTTTTTATGTTTTTAAGATTTGCTTCAAAAGATTCAGGAGGCAGAGAGAGGGGACCACATCATGGCTAATCACCCATATTGAGAAGCTCCACGGCCAGAAGGTCACTAGGCTGCTTGACTCTGGCGTGGCCATGGAGCTGGAGCATCAGCGCCAGAATAAGGGGGGGAAGGCAACCCGAATGCGATGCCATCAAAGTCCTTCCCCCTCCTCCAGCTCCAATGTGAAGTCCCCTGGGCCCCAGGAGTCTGCAACAGCAAGAGCCTTTTGGGTCGAGGTGGAGAGGCCCACCCAGAACTTTTTGGCTGGCCTACAGCAGCAAGCAGCCACCATGGAGAACCGACTGGTGGAACGGTTCCAGGCGGTCGAGGTATGCAAAAAGAAGGTGGAGGCATACTTGCAGTATGTCTCCATCAAGATAGCCGACCTGGAACTCTTCCACCAGTCGATCTCCAAGTGGCAGGCAGCCATGGCAGGAGCCGGTGAATATGCCGTTGAACACAGTTACCAAATGCCAGTGGGTGTGATGTCCTCTACCCCTAGTTCCCATGCACCCCTTCTGCCTTTCCCCCAAGTTCCAGGGGGCCAGGCCCAAAAACTGAGTAGATAAGTTTCCTTTCTAGTTTAAAATGTTTGGTTATTGTTTTATAATGTTGTTGTTGTAGTTGTTTTGTTAAAAAAAAGTTATATTTGTTGTTTTTGTTACGAGCTTTGTTTGACCTTCCAATCTTTTATCCCTATGTGCTGAAGTTCTGGCTGCCAGGTGGCAGAATCTCATACAGCTTGTCGATCCCTTCCAGCAGCACCTGGCACTACATGTAGCATAGTTATTAACCCAAAGATGTGCCAGGCAGTAGCAGGGTCTCAACTAGGGATGTGCAAACAGATCGCAGTTCGGGTTCGGTCATTCGGTTTGGTTCGGTCCTGTTTGGTCTGGTTGTTCAGTTCAGTCATTTGGTTCAGTCGCCGAGTTCGGGTTCGGCCGTTCAGTTCGGTCGTGTTGGGTTCAGTTTGGGTGTTCAGAAAAAGGTATTGCGAGATCCCGTGATCGTGTCAGAAATCGGAAATTTGAGTGCTTGCGGAGCTGTGTGGCAAGAGAGTGTGTGTTTGGCTGCTGGCTGTTCAGCTGGTGTGTTTTGGCTGTTTGTGTTTGGTTTGGCTGTGTTGTTTTGACTGGTTGGTGAGTGTTGGTGGGTGTGTTGGTCTGTTGGAGTGTGTGTTTAAAAAAAAATGAAGAAGACTGTTGTCTTAATTAAACGCCTGGGGGCCAATGTGGTGCTTCCGGAGCCAGTAGTGGAGGAGGAGGACGAGGACGAGGACGAGGAGGAAGAGGTCGCTTCCCCAGTACAACACAAGCAAAGTGACTCGGCAGAAAGAAATCCCCTTATTTAAGGACACCAGTCCAAATGCAACATGCACCAGAAAAATAAGGGGGAAAGGGCAAAGCACAGTTTATTATATACAATAAAACAAGAAAAATATATATGTATAATATATGTAGAGGCTAAACCCAGAAAAATATGGCCTCAAAATACATGATAAAAAAACTTTTTCAAAATGAAGTACAAATTGCACGTACAATATGCAAACCACACACATATACACAATATGCACACACACACAACCTTGCTCCCCCCTACCTCTCTGCACTTATCGCCCTCCATATTCCAGCCCGTGCACTTCGCTCCTCCTCTGTCCCTTCTCTCACCCTTCCACGCCTTCCCTGCTCCCCTAAGCGCCTTCGTCCCTTCTCACTTGCTGCCCCCCATGCCTGGAACTCCCTCCCTGTCCACATCCGCCTTGCCCCCTCCCTTCATACCTTCAAATCTCTCCTTAAAACTCACCTCTTTCGCTCTGCTCTGTCTGACTCTTTATCCTGCTGAGCCACTATTCCTATACCTACGATCGGTTTACCCTTATCCTTGCAACATGGACCTGCCTGCTGTCATTCTCATCGTAACCAAGCCAAGTACGTGCACTTGAGACCTCGCATCTTCATGAATGTTAGACCCCTTGTCTCTCCCTCTGTTCCCCTTCCTAAGTCTCTCCCCCAGCTCCTGTCTCTCAGATTGTAAGCCCTAGAGGCAGGGACCGTGTCTATTTTATTACTTTGTAAAGTGCCAGGTACACTGCTGGCGCTATATAAATGTTTGTTATTAATAATAATAATAATAATATATGGCAATTATATCCTATACAGCAATGTCACAGTTTTGTCAAACTATGAACATGATGAATCACAAAATGTGCATGACACTATAGCCATGCAAATGCAGATAAAACACAAGTGGGCATGCGCGGGTGGTTGTGGAGGAGTAGGCTGTTGGGGAGGGCAGGCTGGAATGCAGGCACCGGGCTTCTGGATGGAGTGGAATGGAATTCAGCCCCCAGTGACTGGAATGAAGGTCCCAGAATCTCGTTGATGGTTCCTGGGTTGAGCGGGCATGGCTGATTCAGGTACAAGGGAATGAAAGCCTATGTGAGTTTAATAATAATTATGTCCTTAGAATTAGTGCATGGTTGGGCACACTTCATTCAATCAAGTGATAGGTAGTAGCAGCAGGTACAGGAATGCACACAGGCAGGCAGGCACATATAATACATTGTGTTAAATTGATATATTCCATCTCATTCTGATAGTTTTTCTGCTGGAAGTGGGCAATGGGCATCTATCGGGCACATGAGCACAGATGGGAGTTCTTCCTGGTTCTGGCAGGTGGCAGCTTGAGCTGGATACACCTGCCTCTCCCCCTCCACCCCCATCTCTCTCGTTCAAGCAGGGAGCCTCTCTCTCTCTCTCTCTCTCTCTCTCTCTGCATGTGACAGCATTGGTGGGATCATGTCTGTCTCTCCTTCTAGCTGTGGGGAGACTTTCTCTCTCTCTCTCTCTCTCTCTCTCTCTCTCTCTCTCTCTCACCATGAAGAGCAGGTTGCGTAAAGAAAAGGTGGAATGACAGTGCCCCATCAGCGGAATGACTTGACACAATAACTCTGAGGGTGGATCCTCGGTTGGGGCTAGAGTAGCAGCTTCTAGATATTGGAGAGAGCCCTCCCTGCCAGTAACGTAGACCCCAGAACCCTGACGGCAGATCCTGGGTCTGGATTGGCTGTTTCTTGATGCCATGGCATGGACAGCATATAGGTCTGGCCTGGGGGCCATTGGCACTAGCAGCAGCAGACATTGGTTGCCAGGGTACACAACCCTTGGCACAGCCAGCATATAGGCCTGGGGGTCATTGGCACCAGCATCACCAGACACTGGCTTCCAGGGTACAGAACCCTTGGCACAGACAGCATATAGGCCTGGCCTGGGGGTCATTGGCACTAGCATCACCAGACATTGGTTGCTAGGGTACAGAAACCTTGGCACAGACAGCATATAGGCCTGGGGGCCATTGTCACTAGCAGCAGAAGACATTGGTTGCCAGGGTAGAGAACCCTTGGCACAGATGGCATATAGGTCTGGGGGCCATTGCCAGCAGCAGACAGTGGGTTGCCAGAGTACAGAACCCTTGGCACAGACAGCATATAGGCCTGGTCTGGGGGCCATTGGCACTAGTATCACCAGACATTGGTTGCCCGGGTACAGAACCCTTGGAACAAACAGCATGTAGGCCTGGGGGCATTGGCACTAGCAGCAGCAGACATTGGTTGCCAGGATACAGAACTCTTGGCACAGATGGCATATAGGCCTGGGGGCCATTGGAAGCAGCAGACAGTGGGTCGCCAGGGTACAGAACACTTGGCACAGACAGCATATAGGCCTGGGGGCCATTGGCACTAGCAGCAGTAGACATTGGTTCCCTAGCCCAGATTGAGGAGAAAGAGGAGGAACCCCATCCCAAGACTGCCCCTGGCATGGGATGGCAAGTACCACTGCACCATCACTCCTTGCCATGGGGCAGATCGGGGAATCCCAGCAGTGGAAGGTTGACCTTCAAGAAGAGCAACTGCTACACCAACTTGGCCCCCAGTCTCAGGAGGTGTGGGGAGCAAATGTCCCCTGCCACAGAGAACACCCACTCACTGGGGACACTGGGTGGTGGGCAGGACAATAATCCCCTGGCCACTTTGGGCAGGACCGGCCACATGTCGGTCTTGTCAGCCCAGTGGGGCAATGGATCACTGCTGGGATCGATGCATGACTCCTTGTCCAGGTATGTCTCCACGGCTGCTGAGGTGCCATCGTACTCCCTTTCATAGCTGTCCCTGGGCACCACCGCCCCCACTGCCCTCAGCCACTCTGTCTGCCCTTTTGTGCTGGACCCCATGCTCCCCAGAGTGGGCTGCGCAGAGGAAGAGCTTCTGGCAGTAGAGGTGCTGCTGGTGCTGCTGATTCTGCTGCTGCTGGTGCTGCCTCTACTGCTAGGCCTGGAGGCAGGGATAGACCCCGCTGACTGAAAGGGGTGTCTACTCCCACTCCCACCATCCCAAGGGACATGCTGCTGCTGCTGACGCACACTCTCAAGAGCCTGCTCTGTCTTCCAGACCCCGCCCCCCAAGATCATCCTTCCAGAGGCCATAGAGGGCTGACTTGCGTGCCTCACTACCCTTGACCCTGGGGTCCAGCGTTGTTCCCAAAACATATTCCCACCACAGCAGGAACTTGTCAAACCTCACCTTCAGGCCTGTCTTGAGCTTCTGCGCCAGCCCAACTGCCTCAGTCCCCAGCTTCTTTCCCCAAGGGCTGCAATTCTGCTCCTGCAGAATCTCCTCAAGACTCCTGTGGAGACTCTGGACCAGAGGGGTTACCTGGATGATTGTGGCCATGGAGGAGTTGATGGTCTCCATCACTTCCAGGAATGGTCGCAGAACGAAGACCGTCTGGGAGAGGATCTCCCATTCTGCCCAATTGAAGCATGGAGATGCCCCACTGTCTGTGTCCAATTGCACCTGATGCAAGGCAGCTTTCTGCTCCACAAGCCACTCAAGCATCAGGAAGGTGGAATTCCACTGGGTGGACACATCCTGCACCAGTTGGTGCGCTGGGTGTCCTTCCTCTGCCTGCTTGGCCCTGAGGAGTTTGCTACCCTTTACGCTGCGATTAAAGAACCCAGCCAGCTCCCTCCCCTGTTGGATCAGGTATCTAAGGGTGACTTCCCCAATCCCCTTATCCCCTAAACCCAGAGCATCCATGACCACCAGGTGGAGGGTGTGTGCGGTGCAAGGGATGCTTGTGAAGCACACATCCCAGACAGCCCTCACTATATTTGCCGCGTTATCGGTTACCACACACTCCAGGGTGAACGGTGCACCTGGCGTAACCCACTCCCCCACCGCAGCATTCAGGGCTGCCTCTATGTTACTGGCAGTGTGGGGGCAGTCCATGACTTCTGCCTGAAGAAGGGCCCACCTATACCCTGCTTCAAGACCCCTCATGCCACTGTCAAATGCCAACTCTGGGTTCTGCCACCAGTATGCCGTCACTGCCAGGGGCTGGGCATTCTGGCTGGACCACAGGTCAGTGGTGAAATAGACAGTGGCACCCTCAGCCCCTGCCCGATGCTACTTCACCTGCTCCTTCAAAGCCCTGTACAATATTGGCACCACCGTACAACTCAGGGAGGTGTGGGACGGAAGCTTAAACTGTGGGGCCAGGAACCCCATCAGCCACTTAAACCCGGTGTCCCTGACAATGGAGAAGGGCTGGCCATTAACAGTAATCATCTCACCCAACAGGCGCGTGGCTTTCTCTTGAAAACTATGCCGGCCTCCAGTTACCGATGGCCTTGGCAGCTGCCCCCACCCCAGTTCCTCCATTGTGGGCTGACGTTGCTGACAAGGCTGCTGCTCCTGCTGCTCCCCCCTAGCAGCAATACTGCTCCTGCTGCTAAATGCAGCCACTGGAGCAGGACAGTAGCCCAATGAATGAGGTGGACGACTGGCCGCTTGGGTCAGGAACCCGCTACGATCCACTGACCCTGCCTTCCCACTTAGCATTGCAGCACTGTGGCACGATTTCAGGTGCCTCAACATGGCGGTTGTCCCCAGGTTGGTGTTATGGGATTAGGGGATAAAGGGGAAGGTATGAGGGGGCAGGACAAGGGAGACAACACCCAGAACACCCCAACCCACAAACACGATGAGAACAGCCCAGGGCTCTCTGTGTAGAATTTCCCTTAAAGGGTAAAATGTCCCTCAGGGTAGAATGTGGACTTTCACTCTTACTTAGAGAGCAACCTGTGTCATCATTGGGACAAGGAGAGAGGAGGTTGTTTACCCCAAGGAGAGAAACTATACACAAACGTGAGAACATATGCTTGGGGATTTTCTCAGGACCCAGGGCACTGTGTATGGGGGGAAGGGGAAGGAAAAAGGGGAAGGGATTCCTGGGAAAAAAGGGAGGAGGAGTATGGCGAAGGGCAAAGGAACTCACACCCGGGTGATGGATAGGGCTTTCACTCGAAGGGAAGGACTTGCTACAAATATCACAAAGGAACGACGGATTCAGGAAAGGGGGAACAGGTAGCCCCTTCCACCGGAGCTCCAACTTACGTTAACACACAAGACAATAAAGACCGAAATGACAAAACACTTAGTTGCTCACCAATTCACTCCAACAGAGGTGGGGGGGAACACAAGAACCACTCACGCTAATTCTTTCTAGGAACAGACAAGAATATCCAAGTTGATAGGGGGCCAGTCTCTCATAAATGATTACCGGCGGTGGCTCTGAGCCCCGCCGGTACTATTTATAGGTCCATGCTCAATGTGGGGCAGGTGTGCTCCGGGAGGGGCCCCAACCCGTCATGGAGCCCTGCACCGCTCTCCGCTCACTGGGGGCAGAGTCTAGAGTGATGTCAGCACGTGGAGTAGCCCCACCTCTCCCAGCGCAGATTGTGATGGCGTTCCTGAATGCGCTGCCCTCCCCCCACTGTTCATGAGCTGCGGGAAACCCCGCTACTGCCCTGAGTGGGCGGAGGGTGTCCTTACAGTTGGTGAGCACCTGCCCACGCTTCACCACCTTATTGCACAAAGTACACTGCACCTCCCGCGGATCATCTTCCTGCACCACCCTAAAATGCTCCCAGACCCATGATTTTTTAGCCCCTCCTGCCTTCAGGCCCGCACCAGGTGACACACTGCTGGGAGGGGCAGGACATGGTGGCACTGGTGACACAGCTTGTTGAGGGACAGTCATCACCTCAGCAGCACGAGATACAGAGACCTCCTCCACAGAAACCTCTGCATCGCTGTCCTCATCCCCAAACAGGGTGATGGAGGCTGCTGGACTCCCCATGCTGCTCTCACTCTGAGCAGCACTCTCCCCCGGTCCCCTGTGCTGCTGCTGCTGCTACACTCCCTTCTTCCATTGACTGGGGATCAGGCCTTGCCCCTAGCAGCCGGGGTGAGATCCGTCAGCCCTGGACTGCTTTGGTGGTTTGCCTCTATAATTATGGAGGAGTCGGGGGACAATGATGACCCCTGAGGAGTTTCAGGCACTGAGTCGCCTGTACCTGCAGCTGCAGATGAGACAGCCTCAGCTGCCTGCAATGCAGACATTGCAGTGCCCTGCGTGGCAGTGGAGGATGCTGCCAGGAGGCAACACCTAACCCCCTGGCCTCTAGTGCCACTGGGAGCACTAGTGCCACTAGTGCTGGGAGAGGAAGACTCAAAATCAGACCTACACAGCTTGGGGCGTGGTAATGGGCTTATGCTTTGCCTGCTGGCAATCAGCTGGCACAGCCCCTGCCACCTCTGCCACATGCCTCATTGCCTGGCTTGTGGTCAGCAGACCGACCTCTCCCTCTCCTACCTCCCTTCTCCATTTCTCCCACCAAAAGAATGCACAAATATTTTATAAAAAATATAGTTTAATTTTTTTTAAATCTAATCTAATCTTATATATATCTATATTGCACTAACTCTAACTGCTATTAACTATCTAACTATTAAACCAATGGAACTAAATAATGGAATATCTAATACCTAGTTCTACAAACAAACACACTCTAAAACTGAATCACAGATCTCTATACACTATAACTAAGCTAACTTAACTGTAATAACTAACTATAACTAACTCCTACCTACCTAACTACTATAATATCTCTCTCTCTCTCTCTCTCTCTCTGAACACTGACAGCTCACAACAACACAGGGAGGGGTACAAAAACTGAAATAAAACCTAAATCAATCTAATCCTACTCTAATAAATTAAAAAAACAGGAGAAGGGAATGAGGAATGGAATATGGAGGAAGAGGGAAAGGGAAAGAGATGGATTCAATGGAGGGTAGGGAGAGAACACAGGGATGGGTAAAAAATAAAAATATCCGCTAAATCTATCTAATATAATCTAAATAAATGATAATATGGAGGTAAATGGGTTGTATGGGTGAAATAGGAGGATGGCAACGGATTGGCTTGCTGGGAAATACAAAACTGCTGGGAGAGGGAGCCTTCTGAAAACACCCGCTGTCAGGAACAGTGACTAGCTCAGAAGGTGTTGGGAAGGGGGGAGGGCAATAAGTTCAGTTTTGTTACTTGCTGCGCCCGCCTCACCGCAAGCCCCATTGGCTTCGTGCAGCCTAGCCCAGGCCAATCACAGACTGCAAAGCCAGTGGTCTGAGGAAAAAAGGGATGGTGATTGGGCAGGCTGGCTGCTACTCCAAGCCTCTCCACCCCTGGTGTCTGGAAGTCTCCTCCTCAGCTGATTCCCCCTCCCTGTCACATTTTGCCTTCCAGTTACATGTTTTTGCCACCCAAACTCATCTGAATGCATTCTGAACTGACCTAAATGTTCGGTTGTTTTGGAGTTCAGAATCAAGTTCAGTTTGGTCGGTTCAGGTTCGGGTTTGGTCATCCGAACAGACCGAGTTCGGGCCAAACTTCGAACTTCTGAACTGCGTTCGCACATCCCTAGTCTCAACTTGCAGACAGCCCCCCAGGAGGGGCAGGGCTTGTGTCTGTATGGGTGTGCCAGAGTGAAAGAGAGACAGGCTCCTTGGCAGCGGGCAGCAGGCAGCAGGAGCTGGTGTTTGGAGGGGCTTTTTTTTCAGCAGCTTCAGTGGGCCTATGCGGGAGGGTGCGGAGGAGTAGCATGATGGGGGGGGCAGGATGGCGTGCGGGCACTGGGCTTCTGGAAGCAGTGAAATGGAATGCAGCCCCCACTGACTGGAATGATGGTCCCAGAATCTCATTGATGGTTTGGGACGGGCGGACATGACTGATTCAGGTACAATGGAATGAGAGCCTAAAGCCAATGGGAGTTGAATGATGTCCCTAGAATTAGTACATGGTTGGGCTCACTTCATTCAATCATGAGATAGGTGGTAGCAGGTACAGGAATGCACACAGGCAGGCAGGTACATATAATATGTTGTGTTATATTCTATCTCATTCTGGTAGGTTTGCTGCTGGATGTGGGCACGGGCAATGGGCATCGGGCACATGAGCACAGATGGTAGTTCTTCCTGGTTCTGGCAGGTGGCAGTTTGAGCTGGATGGATACACCTACTTCTCCCCCTCCACCCCCATCTCTCTTGTTCTAGCGGGGAGCCGCCCACCCCCTCTCCCTCTCTCCGTCTCTCCCTCTATCTCTATCTCTGGCCAAAAGTGGCCATATAGTGCAGGTGACAACATGAGTGGGATTGTGTCTGTCTCTCCTTCTAGCAGTGGGGAGACTTTCTCTCTCTCTCTCTCTCTTATTTCTCTCTCTCTCTTTCACCATGAACAGCAGGTTGCATAAAGAAAAGGTGGAATGACAGCGCCCTGTGAGCAGAATCACAGGGTACAAGAACCCTGAGGGTGGGTCCTGGCCTGGGGCTAGAGTGGCAGCTTCTAGATATTGGACACAGCCCTCCCTGCCAGTAAGGTAGGCCCAAGAACCCTGATGGCGGGTCCTGGGACTGGAGTGGCTGTTTCTTGATGCCGTGGAATGACCTCCCCATAACCTCGAGGGTGGGTCCTAGGGATACAGTGGCAGAGCAGAGCACCCACGGACCAGCAGACAGCATCAGCGGGATTACCAGGCAAGTGGGGCAGATCATCCAGGCTTGACAGGGCGGGCAGACAGGCACCTTGGCATGAGAAGCAGTAGGGAAGGTAGGCTAGGACCTTGGTAGGGCACTCAGATAGGCTGGCGAAGACTGTGCAGCGTGCACGCGTGAGAGAGACATCCAGTCACATACTTAGGTGAGCCGAGATCATAAAGCCAGAGGCCAGCTGGCAGGTTTACAGTTTGTTTCCAATGCCACCCTGCATCATGAGGTCAATCAGATAAGGCGGCCGAGGCCGTCTAGTATGAGAGAGAGAGGGGGGGTGCCAGACATTGGGACGGAGGGACAGCACCTCAGCAGCACAGCAGCAGTAGCCCTAGCCCAGATTGAGGATGAGGAGCCCCGTCCCAAGACTGCCCCTGGCATGGGATGGCGTGTGCCACTGCACCATCACTCTTTGTCCAGGGGCAGCTCGGGGAATCCCAGCAGTGGAAGGTTCACCTTCAAGAAGAATGATCCCTTCAGTCTGCCGGGGGCGCCTTCCTGGAGGTCCCCTGTATTAAGCAGGGGGGGACAATGGAAAGGGTGTTCTCGGTGGCTGGGCCGCGGCTCTGGAATTCCCTCCTGGGGGAATCCCCCCTGGCCCCAGGTCTTCTGGCATTCCGTTGAGCCTGCAAGACCTGGCTGTTCTCTCAGGCCTTCTGAGGGGAGGGTGGGAGGGGAGGGGAGGTGGGGGGGGATGTTTTTTGAATTTTAAGATATGTTAAAAAGTGGTGGTTGGGGGCTGTTTTAAATGTTTTAAATTTTTCTGATGATTTTTTAAAATGTTATTGTTGTTTTATTTGCTGTACGCCACCCCGAAACAAACTGCTCCACCAACATGGTCCCCAGTCTCAGGTGGTGCGCGGCGCAAATGTCTCCCACCCTGGATAACACCCGGTTGCTATGGACACTTGTTGGTGGGCAGGACAGGATACCCTTGGCCGCTTTCGACAGGGCTTGGCCTCGCCGGCCCAGTAGGTCAAGAGATCGCTGCTGGGATTGATACAGGGCTCCTCCTCAAGGTAGGTCTCCACGGCTGCTAAGGCGCAGTCGTACTCCCTCTCGTAGCTCTGCCTGGGCACCATCCCCACCACTGTCCTCAGCCACACTGCCTGGCCTACTGTGCACAGCGCCATGCTCCCTAGAGTGGCCTGCACATAGGCAGAGCTGCTACTGCTGCTGCTGCCAATAGGGGTGCTGCTGCTGGCGCTGCTGCTGGGGGCAGGGATAGACCCAGCTGGCTGAGATGGGTGGCTGCTCCCACTCCCACCATCCCCAGGGGTGCTCTCCTGCTGCTGCTGCTACTCCTGCTGCTTCTGCGCACTCTCCAGAGCCCACTCTGCCTGCCAGACCCTCTCCACCAGCATACCCTTCCGGAGGCCATAGAATGCTGTCTGGCATGCCATGCTGCCTTTGACCCTGGGGTCAAGCATGGTTGCCAGGACATATTGCTCCAGCTGCAGAAACTTGTCAAAACATGCTCAGCCCTCAGCCCTGCCTTCAGCTTCCACGCCAGGTCAAGCATCTCATCAGTCAGCTCCCTGCCCTCAGGGCCACAATCCCGCACCTCGAGAATCTCATCCAGGCTCCTGTGGAGACCATGGGCCAGAGGGGTCACCTGGCTGAGGGTGGTGGTGGAGCTGCTCACAATCTCCGTCATGGCCAGGAACAATCTCAGAACGAAGACGGTGTGCACCAGAATCTCCCATTCTGCCCCATTAAACCCTTGAGGTGCCCCACTGTCCATCACCAGTTCAACCTGATGCAGGGTGGCTTTCTTCTCGAGAAGCTGCTCGAGCATCAGGAAGGTGGAATTCCACCGTATGGAGACATCCTGGATGAGCTGGTGCACTGGGGAGTCTTGCTCGGCCTGCTTCTCCCGGAGGAGCTCGCTGCCCTTCACGCTCCAGTTAAAGAACCCTGCCAACTTCCTCCCCAACTCGATCAGGGAGCTAAGGGTTCCTGCCCCAATCCCCTTCTCCCCCAAGCCCAGAGCATTCCTGACCACCAGGTGAAGGGTGTGTGTGGCGCAAGGGTTGCTGGTGAAGACCCCATCATGAACTGCCTTGAGTATATTGGCCGCATTGTCCATGACCACACACTCCTTGGTGAAGACCGTGCCTGGCATGACCCACTTCCTCACCATGGTGGCCAGGGCTGCCTCGATGTTCCTTGAGGAGTGGGGGCTGTCCACTATTTGTGCCTGAAGCAGGGCCAACCTATACCCTGCTTCAGGACCCCTCCTGCCACTGCCAAGCACTGCCTCTGGCTCTTTCCACCAGTGTGCAGTCACTGCCAGGTAGGCATGCTGTGCATTTCTACTTGACAACAGGTCTGTTGTAAAGTGTAAGGTGCCCCCCCCAAAGCTCCTGCCAGCTGCTCCCTCACCTGCTCCTTCAAAGCCCTGTACAACTCTGGCACTGCATTCTGACGGAGAGTGGTGCGGGTCGGAAGCTTAAAGTTGGGGGCCAGGAACACAATCAGCTGCTGGAAGCCCATGTCCTCTACAATTGAGAAGGGCTGCCCATCCACCATAATCATTTCGGCCAACAGGTGCCTGGATTTCTCTCGAAAGCCACGCTGCCCTCCAGCTGCCTATGGCCTTGGCAGCTGCCCCCAACCCAGATCCTCCATGGTGGGCTGATGTTGCTGGCGAGACTCCTGCTGCTCTTCTGTCCCCCTAGCAGGAATACTGCTCCAGCTGCTAGAGGCAGCAGTTGGTGCAGGATGCTGGCCTGCTGAAGGAGGCGGGCGACTGGGCGCTGCAGTCAGGAACCTGCTGGCATCCACTTCCCCTGCCTTCCCGCTTGGCAGCAAAGCACTGTGGCATAATTTCAGGTGCCTCGCCATGGCAGTTGTGCCAAGGTTGGCGAGCACCTGCCCATGCTTCACCAGCTTCTTGCACAAAGTGCACTGCACCTCCCTGGGATCATTTGCCTGAACCAGCTTAAAATGTGCCCAGACAGAGGATTTCCACCACCCCCTTCCTGCCTTCTGGCCTGCCCCGGGTGACAGACTGCTGCTGCCAGTGCTGCTGGGAGGGGAAGAACTTGGTGGCAATGATGACACAGCTCTGGGAGGAGGGACAACCATCGCCTCAGATCCAGACATCTCCTCTGCAGCACTCCTGTCAAGTTCTGCCTCACTGTCGTCAATTACTCTGATGTCCTGTGAAGGGAAGTACTGGGACTCTGAGGCTTGACTGCCCGCCATGCTGTGGGCACTCTTCCTGTGCCCCCCTCTCTATATGCTACTGATGCTGCTGCTACTCCTCCTCTCCCTACTGCCATTGCCTTGGGATTAGGACCTCCCTCTAGCAGCCAGGGTGGGATCCACCAGCTCTGGACTCCTGGGGATCACCTTGACAATGGGGTACATTGGTGGCCCTGGAGGAACATCGGAAGCAGCAGCATCTGCTCCAGAACCAGCAGCAGCAGAGACAGCTGCAGCCTTATATCCTGCAGGCCTTCCAGTGCCCTGCGTGGCAGTGGAGGGCTCGGCAGGAGATGACGCTGAGCTGCTGAAGCCTGTTGATGACCTAAAGCAGGCCTGTGGAGTTTGGGGCATGGTGATGTGCTTGGGCTACTGCTGCTGCCTGCTGCCACTCTGTTGGCATGGCCCCTACCCCTACCACCTCTCCCATGTGCCACATTACCTGTCTTACGGGCAGCAGACTGGCCTCTCCTTCACTTCTCCATGTCTTCCAAGTCAAAGAATGCACAGCAGCACACAAATATTTTATATATATAATTTTATTTTTTTATTCAATTTTTTTCTCTAATATATCTACACTAACTCTAACTAAGTATTCTAAAATCTATTTAACTAAATATTATATCTAAAGTCCTAGTGCTACAAACACACTCTATCAAAACTGAACTAACACTATCTCTATCTATCTCTATACTAAGCTAACTCCTATCTATTTATAGTAACTAAATCTATCTATCTATCTATCTATCTATCTATCTATCTATCTATCTATCTATACAATATTACACAGGGATCGGGAGGGGGGGACACAAAGAATACAGGGAGGGGTACAAAACTGAAATGAAACCTAAATCAATCTAATAATACTACTCTAAATAAATCCAAAAAGAGGGGAAGGGAATCAGGGATGGAATATATATAGGGAGAGGGAAAGGATTCAATGGAGGGGGGAGGAAGAACACAGGAAGGGGTAAAAGATAAAAATAACACCTAAATCTATCTAATATAATCTAAATAAATGATAATATGGAGGTAAATAGGTTGGATAGGTGAAATAGGAGGAGGATGGTAATGGTTTGAGGAGAACAAACTGCTGGGAGAGGGAGCCTTCTGAAAACGCCTGCTGTCAGGAACAGTGACTAGCTCAGAAGGTGTTGGGAAGGGGGGAGGGCAATGAGTTTTGTTACTTACTGTGCCTGCCTCACCGCAAGCCCCATTGGCTCCATGCAGCCTAGCTCGTGGCCAATCGCAGCCTGCCAAGCCAGTGGTCTGAAGAGAAAAGGGATGGTGATTGAGCAGGCTGGCTGCTACTCCAAGCCTCTCCACTCCTGGTGCCTGGAAGTCTGCTCCTCACCTGACCCCCCCTCCCTGGGTCAGGCAGTGGTCAACTGGTCACTCACTGGTCACGTTTCACCTGCCCGAACCATCCGAACGCGATCCGAACTGACCAAACTGTTCGGTCCTTTCAGAGTTCGGTGTCGGGTTTGGTTCGGTCGGTTTGGGTTCGGTCGTCTGAACGGATCGAGTTCAGTCCGATCTCTGAAGTTCCGAACCGCGTTCGCACATCCCTAGACAAGACTACCTTCTTACTCCTAGAAACGTGGTCCCTTCAGGTCAGAGTTAGTGTACATGGGGGAATAAATGTAGAGGAAGCTTGCACTGTCACAGGTCATGTTTTCTCCAAAGGAACGGCATCTCTGATCTGCAGTGTTTTGACATAAAAGAAAACAGTGTCCTGCCAACTTAATGGAGTAGGCTAGCATGATGAGCAAGTTGAGGGTGTTGTTAAGACACCATTGTTATGGTCAAAAAATAACCTTCTGTGACCCTGGGTCTCTGCAATTCTTTGCCCCTGTTGGGGTGGTGAACCAGTTAGGTTGGTCCTCCCCCAGAGACTTATGGAGCCAATTGGATTGCAGAACTCTCTGGGGGATATATCCACTGATTTTGATGACTGCCCTGTGGGTGGCCTGATCAAGTTGTGAAATACCATGTTGACCAAGGCCAGTGACATGGTAACACCCAGGCAACCTGTTCCTCTGCGACATCAGCACAGATCTTCCTGGTTTACTGGGGACCTGCAGGGGATGAAGTGGGAGGCGAGGTAGGTGGAGTGCCGGCGGCATTTGATGCATGCTGAAGCCAACTGATTGCATCATAGATCCGTTTTGAAGGACTATGGCATGGCCAGGGTGGTGGTGAGGACTGCTCTCCTCTCTGGTACCATAGCATCTGCAATGTTCTGTCCAGTGGAGCTATTCTGGCCAGTGAACAGCCTGGCAAATCTGGGCTATCTCCGTCCTGTGGTTGGGTCATCTTCTGCTTGCTGTGAGTAATTTAATACATACTTTGCAGACAAAAGTACTCATATTCACCTTGACTTGGGGGCTTCTAGTTTTTTGGCAGAGTCAGAGGGCGCTTTCCCACATTATAAAAAAGTCTGCATTGTTTTAATCTGGTTGTACAATTTACTATTCCCCATTCACACATGCTACTTTTCTCTGCATTTGAACTTAATGGACATTGTAGAATTGTGCATTACAAGAATTCCCACATTCACTTTGATGTTCATATTTCTCTGGCTTTTATCCGCATTCTTAGCATTACAGGAAGGAAACCAGAAATGACCTTTCTCCCCTCCTCTGGAAGTTGTTTCTCCCACCACACTGGAGGTACTTTCCCTGCGTCGTTTGCCATACCTGGAGCAGCATCAGCTCTCTCTGTGGACTTCCATTGTCCCAGCGGATTAACAGAGGATTCCTGTGCATTCCTTTATGTGCTGCATTTCCACATTGAAAATATGTACATTATGTGAATGCAGTTTCAATGCAGCATTCACACAATCAATCTATGTACATAATTTTAAAATGTCCTTATTGAAGATGGTTTGTAGGGATGGGACTCTCGTTATTGCCAAGAACTGAAAGTACCCGATAATGAGCCTATCAAATTAATCTGATACCTCGGTTCTTTTCTCGGTATCGGCATCATCAGGATTATTGCACTGGTTTTTTTATCGGATTCTTAACATTGTGGTTTTCCCCATTGTGAGGGAAACTGCAATGTTAAAAATCCAATACTGAGAGAACTGAAAACCAAGAAAAACTGATAAATGAGAACTGAGAATCAGTATTATTGAGATTTTGTCCAGAGTCCCACCCCTAACCTGGGTTTGGGGCACCCTGTAATGTGCTTTTCAAACATGCACATTGGATAGAAAACATGAGGATGAAATCATTCCCATGTTATTGAAATATTTTGATAAAATAATAATGTATTTAAATCAATGATTTGGGAAAGCACCCAGATTTTGGGGGTGTGAGGCTCGGCCTTGTCCTGTTTATTGGGGTGTGTTGTCTTCAATATGTGGATAACACACAAATCTACTTTTCCTTTTAATTCTTTTTCTCTGACCCAGGCCCTGCCTGCTTAGCCAGTGCCTGCCTACTGTTTGGGACTGGATGTGGGTGAGCCGTATGAAGCTGAAGCCAGATAAGATTGAGGCGATGATAGTTGGTCAGCCCTGTTATATGGGGGGGATTGGGACTCCCATCATTGATGGGGTCCTGCCTCCTCTCGCTACTCAGGTGCGTAGCCTTGGGGGTGTTCCTGGATCCTCAGCTAAACCTGGAAAGTCAGGTTGCAGCTGTGGCCAGGAGTACCTTTCACTAGGGGTGGGAAACCGGTAG
Organism: Sphenodon punctatus; assembly: GCA_003113815.1. Classification (NCBI taxonomy): domain Eukaryota; kingdom Metazoa; phylum Chordata; class Lepidosauria; order Sphenodontia; family Sphenodontidae; genus Sphenodon; species Sphenodon punctatus. Next base: position 2,237,314 of record QEPC01006843.1, read on the forward strand.
AATCCGGTATCCGATAATGCCGGTATCGGGCGTACCGGCATTATCGGATTCGACCCGGTAATCCGGACCGGGTACTGGATTCCGGGGTACCGGATTTTTTTTGCATTGCAGCCATTTAAAAATGGCTGCAATGTAAAAAAACTTAAAGCCCCAGCAAAGTTTTTTTTAAAAAACCCTCCCCGAGTCCAGGCTGCGCGGGTGGAAGGGGGGACACCCCCCACCCACCCTGCCCAGCCTGGCTTTTTGTTTTAAGAGAGAGTGACCCAGAGGCGAGGCGAGGTGAGCCCACCCCCCAGCACCAGCGGCCGCGGCGTCCCCGCAGCCGCCGGTAAGTATGACCCGATCCCTGGGGGGGGTGTTTAACACCCCCCCCAGGGATCACCCCTACTAAAGGTCAGTGCGCCGCTTCGCTTACCTTTGGGAGCTCCGGCGGCGGCGGGCGGTCCGGCGGCCTCAGCGCCGGCTGTGGCTGCCGGCGTCAGAGACGCTCTAGGCCTTCCGGGGAAACCCGGAAGTTCCCCGGAAGGCCTAGAGCGTCTCTGACGCCGGCAGCCACAGCCGGCGCTGAGGCCGCCGGACCGCCCGCCGCCGCCGCCGGAGCTCCGCAAGGTAAGCGCACTGAACTTTAGTAGGGGTGATCCCTGGGGGGGGGGGGGGGTGTTAAACACCCCCCCCAGGGATCGGGTCATACTTACCGGCGGCTGCGGGGACGCCGCGGCCGCTGGTGCTGGGGGGTGGGCTCGCCTCGCCTCGCCTCTGGGTCACTCTCTCTTACTCTTTTTTAAAACAAAAAGCCAGGCTGGGCAGGGTGGGTGGGGGGTGTCCCCCCTTCCACCCGCGCAGCCTGGACTCGGGGAGGGGGAGGGAATTAATTTATTTCATTGGTTTTAATGGGGACACAGCGCCCCATTGAAACCAATGAAATAAAACCGGTACCGGTATACCGGATTTAATCCGGGAATCTGGTTTTCGTAGAACCGGTAACCGGTAAATCCGGTAACTGGTAATGGGCCCGGGGTCCCACCACTACCTTTCACCATCTTCATCTGGTGAGAAGGCTGTGTTACTTTCTTTCCAATGTGGGGTTTTGTTTTGTTTTTGCCACCATCATCCATGCCTTCATTACCTCAAGGCTGGACTACTACAATGCACTCTATGTGGGGCTGCCCTTGAAGACTGCTTTGGGGCTTCAGTCTGTGCAGAATACAGCGGCCTGTCTCTTGATGGGGATGGGTCACTGGGAGCACATTGCATCAGTGCTTAAGAGTCTGCACTGGCTGCCTGTAGTGTTCCAGCACAATTCAAGGTGCTGGTTTTGACCTTTTAAAGCCCTAAACGGCTTGGGCCCCAGATATCTGAAGAAACCCCCTTTTTCTCCTTAGGTCCATTCATGGCTCTTAAGATCAGCTGAGACTGCCCTTTTCCAGGCTCCATCATGGCCCTGTTTCATATGACTCGTGCCCGCAGGGAGACATTCTCTATAGCTTCTCCACATCTTTGGAACTCCCTTCCTTTTCAGGTTCACCTAAGCCCTAATTTGAATGTTCAGAGTTCAATTCCTACCAGTGACTAAACTAAGATTGTGCACCTTTGATTTCCAAACTTCATGAATGTATCCCTGTCTCTTCCTATGCTCCACTGTCCCTTTACCTCTTCCCCCCCTTATCCATCTTAGGTTGGAGGGACCTGTCTGTGCATAATGATTGTTCAGTTCAAGGTACATTGCTTGTTCCATATAAACAATTATCATTTGTAATAATAGAGACAGGTCTCCAAGAGATCTGATGTGAAAAGTCCTCATTCTCGTGCTCTTCCGGAGCCCAGGTTTACTGATTTGCAAAACACAGACAAAAACAGATCTTTCTGATAGATTATGGATCAGCACCAATACAGTTTTACTTATAATGCCTTAGGAAGTCACAGAGATGATGTCTGTGCTGTCTGTCATTGGAAATTTAATTTAGCAAGTGTATTTTAAAAAACAAAAAAACAACACTACATCTGTACCAAATGATAGGACTATGGGCGCATTAAAAAAATAATTTCTTATAACAATTGAACAAGGAGAGAATCTTAAGTGCCACTTCCTTTTATTTTTTAAGGGGACATTTCTGCTGCAATTGTCTCCTGGTGAGCTAGGCAGCGCAAAGAGACTGGAGTTGATGCCTGGGGAGCTGTAAGAGGGAGGATCTGCTGGGAGATAATACAGCCTCCTATTTTGTAATGTTTCTTAATTAACTACTGTGGTTTACGAGAAGATGAAACTGAGACCTAAACCAGAACTGGGAACAAAGAACCAGGTTCCCTAAAGCATAATTAACTAGAAAGATACCCCCCCTCCCATCCTTATTAATGTTCAGAAGTGAGAATAAAACTGAAGGAATGTGAAAGAAGTCAAGGGAAGTCATTTCTCCCAACTTCCTTAGCACTTGCAAATTAAATCTTGTTAAAGTTTGACTCCAAGTAAGGGCCTTAAGGGCAGCAATATAAAATTATATGGATATTTAACTACACCGTATCGCTGTGCTGTAATTAAGGCAAAGTACCTTACAATTATTCCACCAACTGGGCTAATATAGTCAACAAACAGGCATTCAAAATGAATATTTATTTATTTTAGAGATGCTTTCATTGAAAATACAAAACAAGTGGATTAGCCCTTCAGTTCTGAGAGGGGAGAAGGGAATCCAAGCATTGCCTCACACATAAACCGTGACAAAACCAGGGGTTGAAATCTGCTTGCACATTTCCTCTTAATGCTTGTCTTCCAAATGCTTTACAGACAGACATTGACTAATAAATCCACGGCACATCCTGCTGAGATAAGATAGTGTGCTTTATCTCCTTCATTTAAAAAAAACCCCACAAAAAAACAGGAAACTGAGGCAGAATGATTAAGTACAAAACTTTCTTGAAGTTAGAAACCCAAACTTTTACTGATGCCTCTACATAACAATAGACCCTGATTCTGCAAGCATCTCAGGAATTATATACAAATACATGCTTTTAAGTTACAAATGTGGTTAAGGGAGACAAAGTAGTTCAGATAATATCTTTTATTAGATCAACTCCTGTTGGTGAGAGTATGCAAGCTTTTGGGCCATTCAAGACCCTTCCTCAGGCAAAGTAAGAACTAGAACTGAAACTAATATCTGTCACAAGTACTTTATCCAACAAAATTTATCTGCTTTAATTGAAATTTGGTCCTGCTTTGCCAAATATTTGCTTCAGAAATTTCAAGTGAGTTACTTCGGTTTAGCGCTATTGTGGAATAGCTGAAACAAAATAACTTAGATACCAAAACAACTGAAATAAGTGAATCAATATAAGCAATTACCAAGATAAACAATGCATAAAAGCTGAAATAATCAAATAAATGGATATGCAAACATTTGTTTCGGCTGCAGGTATCATTCAGATATTTGGAGAGCTATCTGTAAATGCAAATAGTAACTGCAACTACAAAATCTACTCCATGTTTCAGCTCTAGTCCGAACTAGACTGAGAAGTGCAGGACAGATATATATGTGACAGAAATCACTTAGGAGGGGCTGTTAGGAAACAGTATACAAAGAAGGGAAACCAATAATCAATTGTTAAAGAGAATAAATGCAAGCTAGGGACACACATATGTTTGCACTGCAAGCAATTGCTTGGGAGGGAGCTGTCAAGAGCAAATGTGGTTATGTAGCTGGCTGAATCAGGCATTTCTGACACAGAGCAGCATAGCAGGAGCCTCCACTTGCTTTGGGCTGGTGTTTGCCCATTGCCCCAGTACAAGTCTCATTGGCCAGGGTCTAAGTTCATGCAGACACCTCCACTGCCTCTGCCCCACCTCACCTCTGTTTAAAGGTGGCCTTCCAGATGTGGAGGTGAAGCAGAGCCAAGGAAGGCTGTCCCAGGGCAGGCTGCCCCATCAGCAGTGCTCCGAATATCTCGGAGCACCACCAGCAGAGTGGGCAGCCCAACCCTGAGGTAACAGCCAGAGGGGGGGCTGCCATCCACTTGCTCAGTGAACAGCTGCCACACCCTCAATCTCGGCCAGGGGTTGCCCTAGCAATGACATATCATTGTGGGTTATTCTCCCGCAGTGCTATGGTGTGGGGGAAGGGCACTGCGCAGGTAGACTGTGGGCACCAGTACATGCTGGGTCTGTTTAAAATGGACCCAAGTGTAGCTGCAAGCGGGCAGTCATTTTCTACATGCACAAGTTGACAATCGTGAGCTTTATCCCAATCAGAATACCTAATGGAATACAAACAGACATTCCAATTTTTCAGAACATTTCTATGAAATCAGAATGGCTATTTTGAACCAATCCTAGAATAAATCAGTGAGGGTCAGTGTAGGATAAGGTTTTGAACTTGGATCTGCAAAACCAGGGTTTGAATCCTGTTTCAGTCATGACCTCACTGGGTGGACTTGCACAAGCCATTATCTTTCTGCCTTGAACATGGGAAGTGTGATCTGTCTGTGATTGCAGATGAAAAATGAACTTTCTGGTTTTATCATCCTGTGGGGAGAAAATCACAGACAAGTTGTCAAAACTGGCCAAGAACAGTAACATCAGGTTTGAGGTCCACAGGCAAAATTATTTGGAAAAGGTAATGTTCTTGTAATGTCTGCTGCTGTATGGTACTTTAGCGCTATTGTGCACACACACAAAAATTGTGCCTCCCAAAATGTAGATCACCTTTCCCATCTTTCTTCCTCTTCTTGATATGAACAGGTTTGAAGTCACAGGCAGCAAGAGAAGAATTGCTTTCTCCCTTCTGTTCAAGAGAGAGCTCTTGAACAGCTATATAGAAAAAGGTTGGTTGCCATGTTGATCCCAAATATAAAAGAGATGGAGACAAAGTAGTTCAGCTAATCTCTTTCATTGGACTGACTTTTGTTGATGGGTGAATGTAAGCTTTCAAACCACACAGGGGCCTTCCTGCATCCATCTGGCTGGGATTCCCTGTGCTACCAAGTTGCTTCCGTCGCTGCTGCTGCTCCTGTCCTGCCACCTCGGTCCCCCACTGAGTCACCTATGGGGAGAAAGGACATCAACTAGATAGTACAAAGGGGCGGGGGGTCAAGGAAGCCAGTGCACCTGGGCTGGGTGCCCTGGTTTGACCCCCTCCCCACTCCCGGAAGCTGCCCGGGGGAGGGGGGCATAAAAGGTAGTCGCCTGGGGTTAAACGGCAAGACTCACCTGCATCCATCTGGCTGGGATTCCCTGTGCTGCTGGGTTGCTGCCATCGCTGCTGCTGCTCCTGTCCTGCCGCCTCGGTCCCCTGCTGAGTCACCTGCGGGGAGAAAGGACATCAACTAGTCAGTACAAAGGGGCGGGGGGTGTGGCAAGGAAGCCAGTGCACCTAGGCTGGGTGCCCTGGCTTGACCACGCAACCCGCTCCCGGAAGCTGCCCGGGGGGGCATAAAAGGGAGCCGCAAGCTGCGAGCCAAAGGGCCTTCAGGGACCACATGGGGATTAGGGGGTTAATATTATGCAGCTGAGTCCTGTTGTTTGTGTTTTAAAGGGAGAAGGGGGTGGAGAGGGGCAGGTGGGGGGAAGAGGATAGGGGAGTGAGTTCCCCAGCGCCAAGCTTTGGTGGCAGCAGTGGAGGGTTCGGGGGGGCGGGCAGATGAGCATCCTTGTGAGAGGAGGGGGCTCTGGAATGAAGGGGAATGAATGAATGAACCTTCCTTTTTAGGGAAGGTTATTGAACAGGCTGTGGCATGACAGCTCCAGGAACATCTGGACCGCACCGGTTTCCTTGATCCCTCCCAGTCTGGGTTTCGGCCTTGGTATGGTACGGAGACGGCGTTGGTGGCCTTGGTTGACGATCTCCGTTTGGCATTGGACCAGGGTCGTCAGACCTTACTGGTCCTGCTTTACCTTTTGGCTGCATTCGACACAGTCGATCATGAGGTGTTGGTGACTGGACCATGCTGGGATTGGAGGGATGGTCTTGGACTGGTTTCATTCATTCCTGGATGGGAGAACTTACCGGATGGTCTTGGGGGAGTGTACGTCTTCCCCCCGGGAGCTCACGTGTGGAGTCCTGCAGGGTGCCATTCTGTCCCCCCTCTTGTTTAACATCTATATGCAGCCGTTAGGGGACATCATGAGGGGGTTTCAGGGCATGCAGTGTCACCAGTATGCTGATGACACTCAGCTTTACCTCTCCTTTTCCATTGATCCAGGCCATGCGGTCTCCTTATTTTCCCAGTGCCTGTCATCTGTGGGGGCTTGGATGAGATCGAGCCATCTGCAATTGAATCCTGACAAGACGGAGGTGATTTTGGTGGGCGAGGGCTTGCGGGATCTGGGGGTGGTTGAATCGCCTCTTGTTGAGGGGGGGTTCCCCTCCCATGGTCTCTCAAGTGTGGAGACTGGGTGTGCTCCTTGATTCGTGGCTCAGCCTGGAATCTCAGGTTGTGACTGTGGCAGGGAGTGCGTTTTAGCAGTTACATCTTGTCTGGCGGCTTTGGCCATATCTCTCAGACTCTGACTTCGCCATTGTCATCCATGCCTTCATCACCTCGAGGCTGGATTACTGAAACATGCTCTGTATGGGGCTGCCTGAGAAGCTGGTCCGGATGCTGCAGTTGGTGCAGAATGCCGCGGCCCGTCTCCTTACGGGAGCGGGTCGCAGGAAACACATGACACCAGTGCTCTGGGCTCTGCACTGTCTGCCTATAAAGCACCAGGCCAGGTTCAAGGTGCTGATTTTAACCTTTAAAGTCCTTCACGACCTGGACCCTGCTTATCTGCAGGACTGCCTCACTCCCCAAGTGCCCGTGAGACCCTTGAGATCATCTGTGGGAGCCTTTTTAGAAGTTCCCTGGGTGAGGCGGGTGGCCATTGATGTTAGATCTTTTTCGGCAGCCGCCCCTGTGCTGTGGAATTTGCTCCCGGAGAAGGCTTGGTTGGCTCCCACTCTCCTGCTATTTCAGCACGTTTGTAAGAACTGGCTGTTTCGTCAGACTTTTGGCAAGGGTTAGGGGTGGGGGTTGGGCTCCCCACATATTGTATTTTTAAACAGTTTAAAAAATTTAAAAGTTGTTTTATTGATTGTTCTGCCCTGCCCCAGGCTGCCCTGTGGGCAGGAGGAGTGGGATATAAATTTTAAATAAAATAAATAAGGGGGGGAGGAGGTTTGGGGGAGGGGAGTGGGATCCTTAATGGTTGTGGGTGACCTGGGGTGGGGACGATGGAGTTCTGGTGGCGGCCCTTGGTGGCAGCGGGATGTCTGGTCTGATGAGGGAATTGATGGGGAGGAGGGGTAGGGGTTTTTCCCCATGGGGGGAGAATGAGGGTTGTTTTGGAGGGTGGGAGGCTCCCAATGAGAGGGGGGCTTGGGCGGGGGGAAGGGAGGGGATATTGGGGGTGGAGGGGAGGGGTAAGGGTTCCGCTGGGAGTTCTGGGGGAGCAGCTGATGGGATGGGGTCAGGATGGTGTGAATGGGGGGGAGGGGGTGGTCATTGGGACTGTCCGAGTTGCTGTTCAATAAGTTTATTTGTTTAACCGAGGCCATAACAAAAAATCAAATCCAACATATCAAAAGCACATCCAAAACATATCAAATCCTAAAAAAACTAAAAATACCATAACTAAAAGATTTAAAATTTACTAAAAGAATACATATATATCAAAAACTCTAAAATAACAATAAAAGGAATAAGACTTCCAACACTAAACCAAACCCCAACATAGAGGGACAGACATGCCGGGAGGGAATTGGGATGACATGGAAATACAGGCCACAAACCTTTAAAGGTGTCAGTCCAAACTAAGTCCCAATCCACCTTAATGAGTAACTAAATAAATATTGAGCATAATTATACAGTATCCCCCCAGCTGACATATCAATAATATAAGATAAAATAGGACCTGTCCGAGTTGCTCTGAATCCGACCAACTTCTCCCTAGGGCCCATTTGCCCATTCAGTTGCTCTGAATCCAACCAACTTCTCTGTAGGGCCCATTTGCGGTCCTATGTTGAGACTGTGAGAATGGCAAAGAAGAATTTCTTTGCCACCCTCATAGCATCTGCAAGTCGTGTCCAGCGGAGGTGTTCTGGGTGGTGCGGGGGCTGGTCAGTCTGACCTCCCTCTGTCTGCACAGGGACTTGTCCCAGGCCCACTGTGAGGAGTTTGCCATCTACTTTGCAGACAAGGTCACTCGGATCCAGAGCAACTTCAACACTGGATTAGAGACAGTAGGAACTGAGTGTGAAGTGATGGAGGTGCCATCTGGTCCATCTTTGTGGGATACATTTCAGGAAGTGATGCCAGCCTATGCTGTGGAGATCCTGGGGTTGGTTAGGGCCACCAGTTGTGAATTAGATCCTTGTCCATCCTGGTTGGTGAAAGTCTCCAGGGAGATATTGTGGCCGGTACTGGCGGGGGTTGTCAATGCGTCCCTTTGGCAGGGGAGTTTGCTCCCCAGTCTCAAGGAGGCCGTGGTGCGCCCCCTGTTGAAGAAGGCATCTTTGGATGTGGACGCACTCGCCAGCTACTGACCCATCTCTAACCTTCCCGTTTTAGGGAAGGTTATTGAACGGGTGGTCACCTTGCAGCTCCAGGCTCACCTAGACAGCATCCGTTTTCTCGACCCCTTTCAATTCGGCCCAGCCATGGTGTGTAGATGGCATTGGTGGTCTTGGTGGATGATCTCTGCTGGGAGATGATGCAGGATGTTCGACACTACTGGTCCTGCTAGATCTCTCGACCGCGTTTGATACAGTGGACCATGGGCTTCTGCTGAGATCCATATCCATATCCATATTTATTTCTATCCCGCACTCTCACCTGAAGGTCTCGAGGTGGCTTACAACACATAGTTTTTCTGAGTTTGCCACACAGGGGCTCAGAAACATAAACAAAAACTAACATAATATACAATTTAACAAGAAAAATAAAAAACCACATATTCCCAATCCCATCCCTATACTTATCCAATGAACCATTCCATAATCTCTTCCAGAAACACAGGATAAATCCCATCAAAAACCTGCTCATCATGGTTGTCCCCCGCTGCCACTGAGGGAAACCTGACCACCTCCACCCTCCTCTCACCAGGGGGAGGTGGTCCCACCAACCCTACGTCAATCTTTCTAAATAATCCCTCTTCCTCCTCCCCCTCTCCTAACGTATACCACAATCCGACCCATGACACACCCCCAACACACCATTTTTCACTACTCTCTTCTATAACACTTCTCCCATCCCTTTCCATCAATCCCCCACTCTCATTCCCACAGACCACTGCTTGCATATAATTTCTCCTCCCCCTCAATTCTTCCTTCCTCAAGGGATACCCCCCTCCCCCCCTCCTGGCCCCGAAGGGCCACGCCCTTTGGCCGCAGCCCTTCGGCTCGCAGACGATGGCTGGCGGCCGATGGCGCAGGGCCGGTCTGAGTTTTATCAGCTCCCCAGCACTTCCGGTTTCCAGCGTGGGGGGGGCAGGGCAGGGGGGGCAAAAAGCATGTCCCGGACCCCCTTACCTGTTCCCCTTTTCCCCTTCGGTGACCAGCAGAGTCCCCCAGCCATCGGAGCAGTGACAGGAGCAGCAGAAGCAGCAGTGGGGATACAAGCCCCTGATGGTGAGTCATGGAGGGGCGTGCATGACCTGGGGGGTCTGGGTGGGACCACCCTTGGGTGGTTCCAGTCACTCCTCTTGGGGAGAACCCAGCGGGTGGTCCTGGGGGCAGAAACATCTAGCCCCCGGGTCCTGGACTGTGGTGTTCCGCAAGGTTCAATCCTGTCTGCTTTACTGTTTAATGTATATATGCAGCCCTTGGGGGAGATCGTGAGAGGGTTTGGTGTACATTGCCACCAATATGCTGATGACACCCAGCTTTACTTCTCTTTTTCAGCTGACCCAGGCCCTGCCATCTCCATGCTATCTCATTGTTTGGAGGCCGTGGCGAGCTGGTTATGGCAGAGCAGACTGAAGCTTAATCCCTATAAGATGGAGGTGATGGTGGTAGACTGAGCGGGGGAGGTGTTGCCCCCTCTTGTGAAGGGGGTGCGCCCCTCAGTGGGCCAGCAGGTTCGCAGACTGAGGTTGTTATTGGATGCAGGTCTCCGTCTAGTTCAACAGGTGGATATGGTGGTGAAGGCAGTGTTCCGCCAGCTGTATCTGGTGTGGAGGCTGCGCTCATACATCTCCAGACCCGACTTGGCCACTTTGATCCATGTCTTCATCACCTCAAGGCTGAACTACTGTAACGCGCTATACGTGGAGCTTCCCTTGACACTGGCCCGGAGGTTGCAGCTAGTTCAGAATGCAGTGTCCCGTCTGCTAATGTATTGAATTGATAGACTGATTGAAACACTAACCAAGAGAATATTGTACACATCTGTAACTATTGAAAGGATGCTATGAGTTTCCTATATGCTTTATTTGCTTGCTATATGCTTTTTGTAATTTTAGGAAGTTTAGGAAGTATTAAAAATGCATATTATAAGGCTGGCAGGAGGAGAGAGAAATATGCTGACAGGGATACATTCTTGTCATCAACAAAAGGAAAGGCCCCAGTAACAACAGAACCAGAAAGAATTGTCGGTTCCCAGAACAAGGTTGCAGATAAGAACCAAGCAATGAAACAAGGGAAAATGGCCTAGTCAGACAGAGAGACGCCTTAGAGAAAGGGGCATGGGTAACTCATGGCCTAAGATCATGCCTTTCTTCCAGAGGGAGGGCAGGCAGGACCTAATCTGGTCATGCCAAACCCCAAACAACAGTGATGAACAGGGAAGGACCCCCCAAACCTGACTAGCGAAGGGGAGGAACTTTCTTTATGTGGAACTGTTAGCCCCGTTCTCTGGATAACTCATAAGGGAAACAGCAAAGAAGGCCAGTCCCTAGACAGAGAAGTTGCCTTTCACGGTTCTTGTCCGCTAGCCTTATCAAGGTGCTGGCTAGCTCAGTGATTGGCCCTTTTCCATCACTCTCAAAGGCCCTGAAAAGCCTAGATCCAGCAGGCAGGCCCCTATGCAGACAGCTATGGGCCCCCCCACCCTGCCTTCCCTTCTGAGACGAGACCTAAGGATCTTTGACATGTAAGCATATACTTCTTATATGGGAACGTGTGTGTCTAGTGTCAGAGTAGGGTGCAGGTTGTATGTTTTGTGCAAATGTTGCTTTGATAATTGGCATGTTAATTTGGTATTATTAAAGAAATGCTTATTTGCTTAAAATAAAGGGGTGCTTTTTGAGCCAAAAAGAAGTAATTCCCTCCCTCTCAAAAACATAGTAGTATCCTGCTTGATCCCAGAATTAGAAGGGACCTGCTTCACTAGGATGCAGACAAGCAGTTTACCTGCTTCACCCAAAGTGCAGAAAAGCAGCTGAACCCCTTCTGATTCACAACACTAACAGGGATGGGCCGACAAGAGCACATAACACCGGTGTTCCGTGCACTGCACTGGCTGCCAGTAACATGCCAAGCAAGATTCAAGGTACGGTCTTGGACCTGGATACCTCAGGGACCGCCTCACCCTCCGCGACTCAGGACAGACCCTTCAGTCCACTGGGGGTGCCCTCTTGGATATTGGGCCCCGGTTGTGGAACTCCCTCCCAGAGGACGCATGGCTGGCCCCGAGTCTAATGGCCTTCCGTCGGACCTGTAAGATATGGCTGTTCTCCCAGGCCTTTGGACGTGGGGAGGGTGGGTTGAATTTTTGTAGGGGGGTGTTTTAAAATTGTTTTAATGATGATATTGTGGATCTTTTATGTTATAATAATTGTTTTATACTCTGCTGGAAGCTGCCCCGAGATGCCGTGGGCATGTGGGGCGGCATATAAATATAATAAAATAAATAAATATTACCAGACCAAGTAAGGGCCCTGGTGGCCCAAAAGCCCAAACTCACCAACAGAAGACAGCCCAATAAAAAATATTGTCTTTTCTTTGTCTTCATCTCTCCCAGCTAAGAAACTGTTAAATGCTGCCCTCAGAGCAGGGCTGTTTTGTTATGTAGATAAATTCAGAATGTGACATTTACTGACAGAAAAAGGTGGTACCTTCAAAAGCCTGAATAACTGCCATCCATCCACCTGATGGATTGACTCGTATCACTTGAGAGCCAAAAGTCATTGATTTATCCTGCTTTCACTCATTGTAATGACCTTCTCCACAGAGAGAACTTTTGGATTCTTTTCTTTCCACTCTTCTGATCCTTTTGTTTATTTACTTATTTTTTATTGTCATTTCAGTCAGCTCCCTCATTCTCTGCTAATTACAGATTGAAGATAAGGGAGGTGAGTCGATGGCTTCAAAAGACGATCAAAGTGTGGAACAACAGATCCTTACAACAAGTCACAATGCTGTGAGTCCCCATTGTCAGGAACAAGCATGCTGTAAATGAAGGGTAACTAGGCCAGTCTACTGTTAGCTATTTTTTTTTTGTAGAGGGAACGGGGAAGGAGTGTGTGTTCGTGCATGCGTGCGTGCGCGTGCGTGCGTGTGTGTTTGTGTGTGTGTGTGTGAGAGAGAGAGAGAGAGAGAGAGAGAGAGTTTCAAATCAGGTCAACAACATTGAAAGTGGTATTTGAAGACCAACAACATTGAAAGCAGCATTTTTGACTACCCTTAAAACTCTTTCATGAAGTCCAGTCTTTTATTTACAACAAAGCTGAACAGGAATCCAGATGTCGCTGGTGTTCTTGTATGGCATGAGAATCTACAGTGGAAATAGTAAATTTTTCTTCTGCTACCTTGCCATCTGCTTTCTCTCTTATTCCTTATTCCACACCTTACACTCGGAGAAGAGGTTATTTAAAGACGAGTGAGAAGGATGACAGAATTAGGAGTCAAGAAATCTGGGTTCTGTTCCTGGCTCTGCTACAGACCCTCTGATTTTAGGCTAGTCACATGCGTGTGTGAAAAACTTGACACTTTTTTGTTGTTGGAAACAAGCTCCAGTCAGCCAATTGTTAAAGGGGTAGGTTTTGGAGAGGAGGATGAAGGGGGACCCACATTTTGCTTTCACCCTGAGCCTTGAAAATTAAACAGTTAGCCCTAGGGGTGTGCATGTCATTTTTGTTATTACAATAACGATGATGAAAATTGTCATTTTTGTTTTCATTAATGCAATAATGAAAATGACAACCAAGATTAATGATAATGAAAACTACAACCGAGAATAACAATAGCGATGCTGATACCGATAACGAAAACGGCAATGTCATTATAGTTGTTGCTATTATTAGTGCTATGGGAGCTGGTTTTTGGAGGGAAAATGTGGAGAGGGGAGAAGGGAGCAGACATCTTGGAATGCTAAACAGGGCTGAACTCTTGAATTGTACCTGTGTTGGGAGGGTCGAGCAGCTCAGCAGTATCTGATGGATGTATTGCTGGCCAAGGAGTAGCGGAAGCAGGTTCCAGCAGTCTCATGGCACTCTGTGATTGCTCTATGCCTGCTGCTTCCCACAACCAGCAATCAGGGGTGCTCTGGGGGAGGGTACAGAAACCCTTCATAATGGGAGGCCCTGTCAGACAACGCCGCGGTGCCATTAGGGGGCGGGGCACTCCCAGCTCAGTCACGTTGGCAGCCAGGACTTTGCTAGCAGTACAGGTGAGGCGGGGCTATTAGGCCCCACCTCGCAATCAGACTCAGCCATGCAGACGAGCCCCCAATAAGTACGGGCTGAGCCTGGCGGGCTGGGGCCACCAGTAGCGTTGCGACGCTCAGCACGTCTGTGTGCACAGCAGGAAAGGGCCATAGAACACAAAAGGACAGCCAGTGCTCAGTAGCCTTATCGGTGATCAGCTTGCTGTGAGAGACTGGCCCTTGTGTGATTGAGTTTATCGTAGAGACCATTGGGGTAGTGACAGAGTGATGAGAGTGTGGCTGGTGAGTGTTGAAGGTGTGATTGTGCGAGTGAAAGGGTGTGAGGGTGATTGCATGTAGTGTTGATAGAACTTCCCTTCTACCCTCCCCCAGACCTAGGCCTACCCTACTCCTTGAAACCCGAGTGACTGTGACCTCCCCCATTCCTATTTGTGACCTTGGGCTTCTTCCCCCCCCGGACCTTCACTGTTTGGATCACCATGAATTCCCGGATGGTTGGGTGTGGGTGTTGCACCTTGAGTGGTGAGTTGTGGCGAACACAGGGTGTTAGAGCCCTGGGCTTGGCATTCCTGATTCCTGCTCCCTATGATGATCTGGTATTCTTCCTAGGGGTGTGCAAACCCCCCCGGGATCACCCTACCTGGTGGTGCTGGGGCTCCGGCCCCAGGTCCGGCAGTGGGTCCGGCGGTGGTGGTATTAGTAGTAATACTTTATTGATCAGCCCAAAGGGCTATTTCAAAGAAACAATAAAAGAAACAATAAATTTTTTACAATAAATGACAGTAATAGAACCTCAGAATACAATGTATGCATGCATATATATACATGCTTTTTAATGTTGACTAACAAAACAATGCCTTAATAGTTCTGGCCAGATCCCCAGCACCACCAGGTACATCGGACTCCAGCCCCGGGTCTAGTGGCAGTCAGGTCCAGCAGCAACTCTGGCAGTGGCAGTGCTCCAGAGCTCTTCAGGCTGCTACTAGGCCTTCTGGGTCAAACCAGAAGTCCTAGTAGCGGTCTGAAGTGCTCCGGAGCATGACCCTTGCCGGACCTGTGGCCACTACTGTGGCTGCCGCCAGACCCAGGGATGGAGTCCCACCTACCAGGTGGTGTCAGGGATCTGGCCACGAGTCTAACGGCAGCAGCGAGGCTGGCTCCAGCGGTGGCAGAGGAGCGCTTTAGGGCTCTACTAGGCCTTCCAGGTCACCTGACCCAGTCACCTGATCTGGAAGGCCTAGTAGAGGCACCACTAGGTAGGAGGGTTCCTGGGTGGGTTTTTTAAAAAAAAATAAAAAAAAATTAGTAGGCTGTGCAGGGTGAGGGGGGGAGGTGAGCTCCGGTGCCCCTTCCACCCGTGCAGCCTGGAGGGAGGAGAAACTGGGTTCCCCCCTGCCCCCCGCCTCTGCCCAAATGGGTTCAGAACCCAATCTTTGTTCGAGAGGTTCGTGCATGGGGCAGTTTGGGTTCAGGGGGGTTGCAAACAGGCCTAACACCTCGAGTTTGGCCTGAACCCCCAAACTGCATTCCCACATCCCTACTTCTTCTGTACGGGAGTATTAGGGCCACACAAGATCCTGAGGGAATATTATATCACCCGTTGGGTCGGGGAGTGCTTAGCGAGAGACTGAAGCCTTTCCCTTCTTCCCTTCCAACTCCCCCCTATCCCTTACAGGGCCAGGCTTTTTTCTCTCCATTCTCTGAGAGCTCTACTTGTCAGGTTGTGTTTAAAGAACTGTTGTGCTTGCAGTTGTACACAAAAAATCCTCCCTAGCTATCATTGTATTAACAATGCTTTTCCTTTCTCATACCCTAAATTTTACCTTCTCCCTTTCCCTGCCCTTCTCCCCCTATACATTATATATAAATAGGTAGTATAGATTAGATATAGATCTATATTATAGACATATAGATTAGATTAGAATAGTTATATAGATAATTGATTAGATAATAGATAGTTTTCCTTTTGTCTTCCCCTGTCTCCCTAAGATTTAGATAAATATTAGTTTTGCACGGGAATTGATAACGATACCAATACCAAAAATAAAATCTTTGTTTGAAACTGTACTGATACCAAAAACAAAAATGAAACTACATTTTCGTTAATAACAATAATGAAAATGACATTTTTGAATAATGAAAACAAAAACAACGTAGGGGTCTGGTGCGTAGGGATGGGCGAACAGATCGCAGTTCAGGTTCGGTTGTTCGTTTCGACTGCGTTCGTTTTGTCTGTTCAGTTCGTCCTTTCTGTTCGACTGTGTTCAGTTCGTCCGTTCAGTTCGTCCTTTCTGTTCGACTGTGTTCGGTTCATCCGTTCGGTTCGGCAGTTCGGTTAGTTCGCCGGGTTCGGGTTCGCCCATTCGGTTCGGCTGTTCTGTTCAGCCGTTCGCCGTTCTGTTCAGCCATTTGCTGTTCAGTTCGGCCGTGTTCGGGAAATGTTATGGGTGTTGTTTGTTTTTTTTTATGTTTTTTTGTTTTGTATTGGGTTTTATATGGTTTTCTTTTTTCTTTTTTTTCTTTTTTGTTTTTATATGGGTTTTTTTTTTTAATCTAATATTATATCTATTTATCTACACTAAATATAACTGCTATTAACTATTCTAAATGCTATGAACTAAATGGATTATCTAATAAGTACACAGGCCTACTCCTACAAACACTAAAACTAAATCACTAACACTATCTCTATCACTAAGCTAGCTCCTACAACTACTATCCCTAACCTATCTATCTATCTCTCTATATATATATCTCTCTATCTCTATCTATATGGAATCAGGGGGAATCACAAACACAAGGTTTCAGTTTAAGGTTTAAGTTTCATTTCAGTACAAAACTGAAATGAAACTTAAAGCAATCTAATAATCCTACTCAACGCCTGCTGTTCAGGAACAGTGACTAGCTCAGAAGGTGTTGGGAAGGGGGGAGGCAGATAGTTTCATTTCTTGCAAGCCTCTCCACCCCTGGTGCCTGGAAGTCTGCTCCTCAGTGACTAGTACTACCCCTCCCTGTCACCTTACAGTGAACCTTTTTTTGCCACCCGAACTCACCCGAACGTGATCCGAACTGACTGAACTGTTCAGCCATTTCACCGTTCAGTGTTCGGTATGTTCGGTATGTTCATGTTCAGGTTCATGTTCGCGTTCAGTCATCCGAACAGGCCGAGTTCAGGCCAAACTCCGAAATTTCTAACCACGTTCACCCATCCCTACTGGTGCACACCCCTAGTCCTGAGTGAGAAGCCTTTAATTGAGGACCAGTACAGCCTAACAGATAAAGTGTTGGGCTTGGACCTGGAAAACGAAGATTCAAATCCTGCCTTAGTCATGATTTTATTGGTTGGCTATGGACAAGTCAATGGAGCCAATACCAAGCTCCGCAGTTCCCATGTGCAGCTGTGTGCAAATTGCAGGCACATTGCATCCCGCAGAAATCATGTGGATGGAATTGGCCCCGCTATCTCTCAGCCACAGTCCCCCATCTGTAAAACTGGAATAATAATAATGACCTACCTCACAGGGTTATTATGAGGAAAATAGCTAGGGACTTTAAACTACTTTGAATACTGAAATGGTAATTAGGTGATTAATAATAATAATACTGTTCCTATCTAAGCCCCATCTTCCCTAGGTGCTAAATAATTTTTAAACCACATTTAATTTTAGTTTAGTTTTAGAAGCACCTTTTTCCTAACTTACATGGACTAATGAGGTTTTATCTAGTGGAAGTTACTATAGAAATATCAAGTGTATTATTAGCTTCTGTCATAGTTTCATGCTGCAGTTTCCCACGGAGAGGCTGGACATTTCCTTGGGCTTGTCTACATATGGGAAAACCTGTGTTTTTCTAACATTTGTTACAGAATGTGTTTTTAACATATGTTAGCTAAAATTGTACTGTACTATAACTAACTCAGCACTGAACACATGTTTGCTACTACCTAGTTAAACCTCCTTCTCTGAATGAACAGCTATTTTACACTTGCAATCAAATCATTCTGTCCTCATTAGGATATTATCTCACCTGAGTTAAAGACATGTTTTTCCAATCATGCAGCAACCCCTGCCCATCATAAGTGTGCTGTTGACATCTCAAAGCTCACATTGTAAAGTATAGCAGTATTTAGTTTCTTTCCTCCCTTCCCACATTCGAGACTAAACTGAGCTCTAGTCTTGAAAAGTCTAATTGACATTTCCCTCCACTATTGTTCACTTTCACATTTCTGAGCACTGCTTGAAAGAAAGTACGAAACAAAGTAAGCTGAGAGAGGCTGGTCTCCTGAGATTTCTAGGTCAATCTTGAAAAGTCAGGAGGTTTTAATAACAATTTACATTTGTGTATACCTCTCTAACTTTGATCACCTACTAGTCATTGACTGCATGATTTCGGAGGTGGGGAAGTTTTTTACTCCTGTGGGCAGACACTAAAGGAAAAGCGAGAAGGAAGGGATGGTGTAGATCATGGATTTATGCCACAGTTATATCCCCTATTCTTTAGTGATGCTCTCATTTCCACTCCCTTCCCCTGAGCTCACTCTTTCAGTGCTTGGGAGTAAGGATTGGATCCATGGGCCAGATCCAAGAACTGGAAAAAAAGCCAAATAAAATGCATCTGTGGACTGGATTTGGCTTATTATTAGTACAAATATTTTTATCCCGCCCCCTCCTGCCTCTGACAGCTTGGAGCAGCTTACAATAAAAGCAATACAAACATAAAAACAGCAGACATATCAATAAAAGTCAATTTTAAAAGGTTACAAAATCCAAAGAAAATGTCCCAACCCCCTCTCCATTATCCATCTCCCCCGTCAAAAGCCTGGCAGAATAGCCCGGTCTTACAGTGGCATCTGAAGGAGGGAAAATCTGGGGACAGGTGGACTTCTACCGGCAGGGAGTTCCACAGCTGCTGTGCCACCACCAAGAATGCCCTTTCCAATGTTACCCCCCACCACACATGGGGGACTTCAAGAAGGGCATCCCCGGATGACTGCAGGGGCCAATCCAGAACCCGGGGCGTGAGGCGATCCTGTAGATAGGCAGGACCCAGACTGTTTAGGGCTTTATAGGTGAGAACCAACACCTTGAATCAGGCCTGGAAGACTATAGGCAGTCAATTCAGCAAGCAAAGAACAGGTGTTATATGCTCATGACACCTCACCCCCGTAAGGAGGCAGGCTGCCACATTCTGCACTAGCTTCAGTCTCCAAACTGTCACCAAGGGTAGCCCGATGTAAAGCGTATTGCAGTAGTCCAGTCTTGAGGTGATGAAGGCATGGACAATGGTGGTCAGGTTGGAGTCTGAAATATACGGCCACAGCTAATGCACCCAGGCTACGAGTCTGAGGAACCAGGGAGGGTTTAACCCCATCAATGACAGGGACTTACACACACACCCTGGCCCTCCCCACCAGCATCATTTCCATCTTGTCAGGACTCAGCTTCAGAAGACTCATCCTCATCCAGTCCCCCACAGCTGCCAAACACCAGGTAAGCAGTGAGATGGCTGGACCTGGGTCAGCTGAAAATGAGAGGTAAAGTCGGGTGTCATCAGCATATTGATGACACTGAACCCCAAACCCTCTCATGACCTCACCGAACGGCGGCATATGCACATTGAACAGGAAAGGGGGCAAAATAGATCCCTGCGGGACACCCCATGTGAGATCCTGGGGAGATGAGGTGCAGTCCCCCAATACCACACACTGGGATCTCCCAGCCAGGAAAGAGTGGAACCATTCAAAAATGATTCTGCCCAACCCAGTATGGTCCCACAGGCATGGCACCAGTAGGGATGTGCGAACAGAATGCGGTTCTGATGTTTGGATGTTCGGTCGTTTGCTTTGAAACTCGAGTTCGGGTTCAGTTGTTTGGTTCGGCGGAGTTCGGTTCGGCCGAACTTGGCCAAACATTTGAAAATAGCACTGTTGATACTGATACCGATACCGAATTCGAAGATTTTTTTCAGTATCGGTATCATTTGGTCCTGAAACAACCCCTGGTCTCCACCCCTGATGCCAGGAAGTCTGCTTTCCCCCAGCCCCAAACTCATCCGAACTCACCCAAACATGACCGAACTGTTGGGCCATTTTTGAGTTCAGTTCGGACATCTGAACAGACCAAGTTCAGTCCAAACTCTGAACATCCGAACCACGTTCGCACATCTCTAGTCATCAGCATCTCATGGTCAACTTTATCCAAAGCAGCCAATAGATATAACAAAAACAAAAGGGTTGAACAGTCCTGATTTAACTCTCAGTGGAGGCCGTCGACCAAGGCCACAAGCAATCTTGGTGCTATAAAATAGATGAAAGCCAGACTGCGACAGATCCAGAAAACTGATCAGATCCAGTTGCGTAGGGATGGGCGAACGTGGTTCAGAAGTTTGGAGTTCAGACTGAACTCGAATAGTTCAGTCAACCGAGCCAAACGTGTGAACTAAACTCGGATTCGAATGTTCAGTTCGGATGTGTTCAGTGAGTTCGGAATTGAATTTCCATTGGTTAAAATGGAAAACACATTATTGGCTGTAACATTTTTGTTTTTTATTATATGTGGCTGAAATATGGGGTTCCTATACCCCCAATAGAAAGCATTATGTGTACCAAATTTCAAAACGATTGGATAAAGGAATAAGATTTTAGAAGCAGTTGAATTACTGTATTTTGCAATATTCTACATATACATTCTTAGCCGTAACTTCTTTGCCTCACATGTAATGTAGGTGAAACTTCTTCAGTTTATACCCCTTCCCATATTTAGTATCTTTGCAAAATTCAAGAACAATTGAACAAAGGGTCTTGGTGGTATAAGCAATTAACATATAAATGTATGTATGACTATAACATCTTTGTAGTCCAACCAGTGTACATGAAATTTAGCAGGGCTATATATTTCTCTTTCATGATCATCTCTGCAAAATATCAGGAATATTTTATAAAGGGTCCCAATTTTATATGCCTGTACAACATATGTTGTTTTACAGTTAGGGTGGTCCGCCCTCGGAGGCTGATGGAACCCCAGCGGTTCCAAGAGGTCTTGAGGGAGTTAACCTTAGACAAGGATGGTCACTCTGTGGATGAGCTAGTCCAGCATTGGAACAGCTTTCTGGAGGAGGCCATTGACAGGGTGACTCCGAGATGCCTCTGCCTCAGTCTCATCACTGCAGGGTCCCTTGGTTTACTGAGGGGCTGCGGTGTATGAAGCGGGTAGGCAGGAGGCTAGAGCGATGCTGGCATCAGACTTGATCTGACTCCAACCGTCTTCTCCATAGGGCCCATTTGCGGTCCTATGTTGAGGCTGTGAGGATGGCAAGGAAGGAGTTCCTTGCTATCCTCATAGCATCTGTGAAGTCACGCCTGGCGGAGCTGTTTCAGATGGTGTGGGGGCTGGTTAGTCTGGCCTCTGTCCGCCTGGATGGGGATGTGTCCCAAGCCCGCTGTGAGGAGTTTGTCAACTACTTCGCAGACAAGATTGCTTGGATTCAGACCGACTTCGACGTTGGATTGGGGGCAGT
>QEPC01006843.1:2259753-2296664 GCA_003113815.1 Sphenodon punctatus
GGTGTTTAGGCTGCGTCCGTTCATCTCCGGCCCAGACCTGGCCTCCCTCATCCTTGCCTTCGTCACCTCGAGGCTGGACTACTGCAACTCGCTCTATGTGGGGCTTCCCTTGTTCCTGGTTCGGAGGCTGCAGCTAATGCAGAATGTGGCGGCTCGTCTCCTTATGGGGACGGGTTGTCGGGAGCACATTACACCTGTGCTCTGGACTCTGCACTGGTTGCCAATAGCGTGCCGAGCTAGGTTCAAGGTTTTAGTGTTGATCTATAAGGCCCTTCATGGTCTTGGCCCCTCGTACCTCAGGGATCACCTTGCCCTCCACGTCCCAGAGTGGCTCCTGCAGTTGGCCGGGGGTGCCTTTCTGGAGGTCCCTCGCATAAAGTGGGGGGCCACAATGGAGAGGACATTCTCGGTGGCCATGCCGTGCCTTTGGAACTCCCTTCTGGAGGAAGCTCGCCTGGCCCCAAGCCTGTTGTCATTCCGGCAGTGTTGTAAAATCTGGTTTTTTGCCCAGGCCTTTGGGTGGGGGATGGTGTGTTAGGGTTTTTGTTCATCTCCCCTACCCTGTCTATTGTTTTAATGTTTAAGTTGTATCCCGGGGCCCTGTTTTAAAAGTATTTAATTTGTCTGAGTGTTTTAAATTGTTTATATGTGTTTTCTATTTGTTTTTATGCTGCCCCGAGCTGTTCTCAGGAGGGGCAGGGTACAAATGAAAGAAATAAAATAAATAAATAAATGTAGAGAAGGGGCCTATGCCTGGGATTCTCTTATGTCACTGTGGTATAAGATCGGGTTGTGATGCGAATTGGCCAACAGAAATGTCAACCAAATATCCTCATTCTGTGCTGGGACCATACCAACATATCTCCCCCACTTGTTTCTGGGAAGTCAGAAGCATCTGTTTAGAAAAGAGTCAATAGAAATTCTCTTATGTTCTCTGTCTCAGTGCTCCAGGATGTGATTGTGATGATAACTTGTCAGCCTGTATGTGTTTAAACTATGTCTCCTGACTGCTGGGATTCTATCTCAGAAGTCCCAGCTATGTTGCTTATGCCCGCTCAGGGCCGCCCGCTATGCCCACCTCGAAGCCACTATCAATTGGTCCTGTAAAGCTAGAAGCTTGCAGTAATGTGTTTGGCCATTGAATGTGTCTGTCAGTCTTTGGGTTTGCTCCACATCCTTCATCCTACCGTCTCTCTCCCCCATCATACAGGGTGCCTGCCTCTGACTGGCACTGAATATGCTGATGTTTCCTGACTGGCTTTCACCAGCCAGGATGGGCATGGATCTAACTCACAACAAGTGGCCTGCACTGTCCGAAGGACCTCAGCTGTGTCAGGGGGCGACACCCACTGAAACTGATCCCACAAATACTGACATGGCGGGGCTTCCCCTACCTCTAGTTCACTACATGTCATAAGTGCAGCATCGAGATCATGATGAATCTCTGTGATTTTATGCACCAAAAAGTCAGCAAACATGTCACAGCAGGCACTGGACAATTCCAGTTCCAGACGGAGAGAAGTCGGACTATCCAGCTGCTGTAACACCCAGAAAAGCTTATGCCTGCAATGTACCTGGTACTGTATAATTCATAGTTATAGACAGGTCCATATCCAAGGGGAATTACAATCTAAGAGAGACCAAGGAGGGGAAGACAAGGGAGAGGGGAACATAATGCGAGACAAGGATATATTCATGTGGTTGAGAAGTTGCAGGTGCACATACTTAACTTAGTTACAGGGAAGAGATTCTAAGTGAGGTGAGGGGGAGAACTCAATTTTACTCATAATGAGCTAGAGAAAGCCCGACAGAAGAGGTAGGTTTTCAGGAGGGATTTGAACCCTCTGGCCCTGGGTCCAGCGACGGTGGCAGCGGCAGCAGCAGCAGCAGCGGGTCAGGGTCCGGCGGCACTCCAGACTGCTTCAGGCCTCTTCTAGGTCTTCCGGGAACTGAGGGAGGGTCCAGAAGCTCTCCTATGGTTCTCTGAAGGCCTAGAAGAGGCCCAAAGCACTCCAGAGCACCACCGGAGCCAGACCCGCCACCGCTGCCATCGCCGGACCCAGGACCAGAGTCCTGGCACCACCAGGTAGGTGGATCTCTGGGGTGGGGGTATTTCTTTATAAAACAAAATTTACCAGGCTGGGCAGGGTCAGGGGGGAGGTGAGAACCGGCGCCCTTTCCACCCGAGCAGCCTGGAGGGGGGAGGGAAAACTGGGTTCCCCCCTTCCCCCCTGAACAGGTTCAGTGAAACCAAACTGGTTCAGGCCAAACAGCCCAAACCCAAATGGTTTCGGAGGGGCGAACCCCGAACAGGCCAAACCCCCTGGTGTTCACACATCCCTAGAGGGAGCTAATATAGGGTGGAGAGGAAGGGCTGAACATGGTGAAAGTGACAGGCAAGGTGGATGACTTTGGCAGCAGAGCACTGGCTGGAGATGAGGGGGTGAGATCAGAGCAGGGGAGATGAGTAAGGAGGAAGTTACAGAAGTCAAGGCAAGATATGACTAGAACATGGATTAGGTTTTTTTCAGTGGAAACAGTAAGACAAGCCTGGATTTTAGAAATATTATACAGAGCAAAAGGACAGGATTTAGAGACAGAGGTATACGGGAGAGGGAGGAGTCAAAGTGGAACGCCAGGCTATGTGCTTGAGGGACAGGCTGGATGGTGACACCTTCAATGGAAATTAAGAGGGAAGTAGGAGGGGAATTTGTTTGGGGGAAGATGAAGAGTTTGGTCTTGGCCATATTAAGCTAGATTGGTGGAGAGACATCCAAGCAGAGATGTCAGAGACACGATCAGCGATATGGGACTGGATGGAGGGGGAGAGCGCAGGAGTGGAGAGATAGAGTTCCATGTCATCAGCATACAGATGATATTGGAAGCCATGAGATTCAGTGAGCTTAGTCAGAAAAAGAATGTAAAGGGAGAAGGGAAGAGGGCCCAGGACAGAGCCTTGGGGAACTTCCATAGAGAGAGGAATCGATGCAGAGAGGTCCCAGAAAGAGAAACATTGAAGGAGCAGTTTGGGGGATGGGATACAAAGAGAACCAATTGAAAACCAGAGAGAGCACTCGAAGGCTGCTCACTTGATGACCTTGTGACCATGTGGAATTCCGTGTAGGACTGGTCCCAAACTGCCAACAATGCAGGTCCTCGTGGTATATGGAGGAGCTGTGGCAGATGAAGCAGGAAGGGCAGCGGTTAGAGCGACGGTGGCATCACTCGCGTGCTGAAGTTGACTGATTGCGGCATAGTCTGGTTACATACCTATACCATGGCAGTGCGGGCAGCAAAGAAAACTTTCTTTGCTGCCCTCATTGCATCTGCTAAGTCACGCCCGGCAGAGCTTTTCCGGGTGGTAAGGGGGCGGGTCAGTCCGGCCTCTCTCTGCCTGGATTTAGAGTCATCAAATGCCCGCTGTGATTTGTTTGTGGTCTTTTTTGCAGATACAATCGCTCAGATCCACCACAGTTTTGATGCAACACTTTTAGCAGTGGGTGAACCAGAGGCAGTAGAAGTCCCGCCTTATCCTGTTTTGTGGGATGAGTTTCAGAATGTGTCGCCCTCACATGCGAGGGATGTCCTGGGGTCTGTCCGAGCCACTTATTGTGAATTAGACTCATGCCTGTCCTGGCTGGTGAAGGCCAGCCGGGAGACATTAGGGCCATTGCTGGCAAGGATTGTCAACACCTCCCTGGGGGTGGACAGGGTGCCAGACTGCCTTAAGGAGGCACTGGTGCGGCCCCTGCTCAAGAACCTATCATTGGACATTGGCATTCTGGCCAGCTATCAGCCGATCTCTTACCTTCCCTTTTTAATGTTAGGTTATTGAGTGGGTGGTGGCTTAGCAGTTGCAAGAGCATCTGGACTGGATTAACTTTCTCGATCCCTTGCAGTCAGGTTTTGCCATGGATATGGCACGGAGACTGCACTTGTGGCCTTGGTCTACGACCTCTCCCATGAGTTGGACCGTGGTCATTCAACCCTGTTGATCCTATTAGATCTCTCGGCTGCATTTGATACCATTGACCATGAGTTGTTGGTGATTTGACTGCAGGACTGGGCAGGAATTAGCGGGACCATTTTTGAGTGGTTCTGCTCCTTCCTGGCTGGGAGAGTTCAATATGTGGTCCTGGGTGATTTTTCATCTTCTCCCCAGGGCCTCACATGTGTAGTCCCGTAGGGTTCCATCTTGTCCCCTCTCTTGTTCAATGTGTACATGCAGCCTTTGGGGGAGGTTGTTAGGGAGTTTGGCATACAGTGTCTGTCACAGAGGAACATGAGGCCACACAGGAGAGACACAAGACTATAGGTCTAACAAATATGCAAAGCTAAAACTTAAACAGGTATGTAATGTGAAAGTTGAGAACTCGAAACTCGCTTCATGTAAGGTAAAACTGAGAACCTGAAGCTCCAGGAAATGGAGACCGATAAAGAATGTGGTTTCAGGGAGATGACAGACAGAATCCTATGGAAATGCAAATGGATCTTCCTGTTTACCTTTCTCCGGATGTGGCAAACATCAGGTTTCCCTGAGCGGGAAGACCTAACAAAGACTTTGAAAAGGCTATTTAAGACAACAGACAAGACAAAGAGGGGGCCATTCAGCCATTTGACTTCTGCTACCTCTTGGAGAGAGCTCATCTCCATCTTGCATGCCAGCAAGCGACTGCTGGGACTATGGACTGAGAGAAAGAACTTTGCTTTCTACCATCTAAGAGATCAGGGCCCAGTCATTTACATCACTAACTGAGAATGGACTTTCTATAGGGTAAGCTTTATATAGAGATTCACCCTGTATAGAATGGGATGCGTTATATTACTTTTCATTTTGATTAGCCACTCTGTATCAACTGTTCTAGTTTGTATAATCAATAAGCTTTCTTCTTATCTTTATGAAGAAGTGTCTGTGGTCTAACAATGGGAACACAAGCGAGCTACTTGAGTTTTTCAAGCTCTTGCAAACCCAGAGAGAAAGAGTCTGTGAACGGGAAGCTTTCTGGACCTTGGATGGCAAAAGGATTCTCCCCTTTGCCGGACTGGACCAGCCAGAGAGAGAACGGGTTCAGGTGGGCTGCAAGTGAGGGAAATTGAGTCACTCAAACCAGGAAAGTGGGGTGTTGGAACATCAAACCCGTGACAGTGTCATCAGTATGTTGATGACACCCAGCTTTATCTCTCATTTTCATCTGACTCAGATCTGGCAGTCTTGGTGCTTACCCGGTGCTTGGCAGCTGTGGGGGACTGGATGAGGGCGAGCCGTTTGAAGTTAAATCCCGACAAGATGGAGGTGATGGTCATGGGGAAGGCCGGAGGAGTGGGGGCTCCCATCATTGATGGAATCCATCCTGCCCTAGTATCTCAGGTTTGGAGTCTGGGGATGCTCCTGGACCCGCAGCTCCTCCTGGACACCCAGGTGGCGGCTGTGGCGAAAGGGGCATTTCGCCAATTACATCTGGTGCGTCGGCTTCAGCCGTATGTCTCAGACTCTGACCTAGCCATGATTGTCCATGCTTTTATTACCTCAAGATTGGACTAC
The DNA here is from genome assembly GCA_003113815.1 of Sphenodon punctatus. Classification (NCBI taxonomy): domain Eukaryota; kingdom Metazoa; phylum Chordata; class Lepidosauria; order Sphenodontia; family Sphenodontidae; genus Sphenodon; species Sphenodon punctatus. The sequence goes on from QEPC01006843.1 coordinate 2,265,296, forward strand.
TGCAATGCACTGTACATGGGGCTACCCTTGGTGCTGGTTTGGAGACTGCAGTTACTAGTGCAGAATGTGGTGACTTGTCTCCTAATGGGGATGGGCTGACACAAGCAACGCATAACACACCAGTGCTCTGCTCTCTGCACTGGCTGCCTATAGTCTTCCGGGCCCAATTCAAGGTGTTGGTGTTGACATTTAAAGCCCTGAACGGCCTGGGCCCCACCTATCTGCAGGACCGCCTCACCCTCTGGGTCCTGGATCAGACCCTGCGGTCGGCTGGGGGCACCCTCTTTGAGGTCCCCCAGGTTTCTTGGGTGTCAACCTTGTGGAGGGTGTTCTCTGTGGCCGTGCTGCGGTTGTGGAACTCCCTCCCATTGGAGGTCCACCTGATTACTGACCTCCCCTCTTTCCATAGACAATGTAAGACCTGGCTGTTTCACCGTGCTTTTCCTGAGGGAGAGGGGGTGGGTGGGTTGGGTTGGGTGGGGAGCATGTTTTTGTATTGTGTTTTAATAGTGTTTTAAATTATATTATTTCTGCTTTGAATTGTTTTAGTATGTTGTTAGCTGCCCCGAGATGCTTTTAGCAGGAGGGGGTGGCATATAATTTTTATTATAAATAAATAAATAAATAAATAAATATAAATAAGAACAGAGTCCTTGAAACCAAGGGAGTGTAGTGAATCTAGAAGGAGGCCATGGTCTACAGTATCAAAGGTGGCAGAGAGGTCAAGGAGGACAAAAATGGAGTAGAGGCCTTAGACTTAGCTAAAAGAAGGTCATTGGTGATTTTTGCAAGGGCAACCTCAGTCGAATGGTGGGCAGAAGCCTGATTAAAGGGGTTTAAGGGAAGAATTAGAAGAGAGGATATCAAGACAGCGCATGTAGAAGTAGTAGTAATTTATTGTTTGACCATAGGTCGTACCAAGTGTAAATACAAAATAAAGCAAGCAAAAAAAAAAAGCAATACATAACAAAATATCATATAGCACTTATAAACAAATATACATATCAGTACCTATGGACTGTGTAGACGTAGGTTAACATCTACTGTCACCTGGATGGAAGGGGAAGCTTTCCTGGTCATGACTCATCCTAGGGTTTATACCCAGTCTACAATTTAGACCTACTTCCCCAAACAGCCTTGCCCTTCTCAAGGGTTGTGCTGGTCAACACTCAACCCCTAGGGGTAATCTATTTTAATATAAATATATCTACCTTACCCTTTTTGGGGTTTATGTTGGTGACCCTTATCCCTATATGTGGCAAGGGGGAGAAGGAAGTTATCCCCTTCTCGTGACTTGAAAGTTTCCCAAACAGGGTTGCCGATCCCAGGGGTTATGGGATTGACACCTAACCTCTAGGGGAGATCTATTTGAATAGTTGCCTTACCCTTCTTGGGGCTTATACTGGCAACACTTAACCCCTATATGCTCCAGGAAAAAGCTAGCCTTGCCCTTCTCGGAGCTTGACATGGCTGCTCTTGACCCCTGATGGTGGGTAGATATAAATAAGGATTAGCCTTGCCCTTCTCGGGGCTTGTGTTGGCAGCACTTTACCCCTGCAGGTGAATAGTTAACAAAGTTAGGGCAAAAATCTAGAGGTTGCCTTTGAATATATAAAAACACACAATACTACTTTCAGAAAATCAGACAAACATATGACAATAACAAGTAAATAAAATTATTCACACATTACCACTCAGTAACTGTAATGCACTAGCTCTGCACATATATACAACTGAACTTTATAACTTAGAAGCTAGATGGGAAAACCTAATCCTTCAGTTAGCTATACATGAGAGGGCTTCACAATCCATAGATACTAGTATTAAGAAGTTCAAGGAGATAGATGAAAACTACCAGCAATGTCCTTGAAATCCAAAAAAATTTGTTGGAAGCTGGCAACTTGTGTAATATAAGATGCAGTGACTTTTATATCCTGCAGTGAAGTGCTGGTTAACAGCAAACATAACAAATGCTCTGTCGAAACGTCCAAAAATCTTTGGATAAATGGCAACAGATATTTATCCCTCAGGGAATTGTAAAGACGACACGAAAAGAAAATATGGGCAACTGTCTCAACCGCTGAATGGTCGAATGGACATACCCTATTCAGGAAAGGAGTTCCTTGAATCCGTCCCTCAAGAATCCGAGAGGGGAGGGCATTTACGCAGGCCCTCCAAATAAGTCTTTTAGCTCTAATTGTAATAGGGGCACCCAAATAGGCGGGGATCTGTCCCTGGGCAGGCATCCATGCCAAATAGGAACTTACGTGGGGCAAAGAGCTAATGGCGGCTATTTCTGTCTGCCTATTGATATCGCTTATTCTTATCTGGATTTCTTTCCACATTGCCCCTGTTGGTTTATGTTCCAGGTATTCAACTGAGAGTCCTATGGAACGTAGGTAGGAGCTAATTTTCTGTTGCCAGGGACTGACCCATGCATCCTTCAGCATCTCTTTAACTAATTCAGAGGTACAAATATAGTGTAATTTCCACCAGAATTTTAAGGCAGATTCAATGGCTATTTGACAGCGCATGTAGACAGCCCACTCCAGAGCTTGGAAGCAAAGGGTAGGAGTGAAATGGGGCGAGTGGTGGAAGGGTCAGAGGGGTCAAAAGTGGCCTTCTTAAAGATAGGAGAGACTGTGGTGTGTTTGAAAGTCAATGGAAATGATCCAGTAGAGATGGAGAGAGTGATGATTTGCAACAGAAAAGGTGCAGTGGTGGGTCATTCATTCATTCATTCTTTCATTCATTCATTTTTGGTAACAGGGACTATGTTTTAGGGGTGGTAACAATACTGGAGTCACAGAATTTCTTCTATAAGGTACAAAATGCTACTAAGGGTTTTAACAAATGAGACGATAGCTCACAACAGCACACATTGTGTGGGAGTCCACATGCCTGTTTTTAAACTGTTGGCCCCCACCAGGTATGTGGCCTACACCCACCAGACCCACAGCTCCCACTCACGGCGGGGTCTTCATGAATTATTTATTTATTTTATTTATTTATTTAATTCCATTTATATGCCAGCCCCTATGCCTACAGCATCTCGGGGCAGCTTCCAACATAAAATAAACAATTTATCACAATATATTAAAAATATAAAAATCTACACAAATATTTAAAACAATTTTAAAATACCACCATACAAAAATTTAGCCCACCCTCCCCTCCCCACCTCAAAAGGCCTGGGAGAACAGCCATGTCTTGCAGACCTCACGGAAGGCCAGCAGACTCAGGGCCAGTCGTGCTTCCTCTGGGAGGGAGTTCCACAGCCGGAGCCCAGCTACTGAGAACGCCCTCTCCATTGTAGCCCCCCGCTTTATGCGGGGGACCTTCAAGAAGGTGCCCCCAGTGAACCGGAGAATCCATCCTGAGTCACGGAGGGTGAGGCGATCCCTGAGGTATCCAGGTCCAAGACCGGACAGGGTCTTATAGATCAATGTCAACACCTTGAACCTGGCTCGGTACATTACAGGCAGCATTCAGAGAATGTGGTGCCTTGCAGGAAAATGCAGATTAACAATTCCTAATGTGAGCCCACATGTCCACATCCCTTCAGTTAGGTTGCATGCAGTGCCTCCGCATGTACAAGTCCACCAGCACTATAGACTAATGGGCAGAAATCCTATAGTGTCGGAAGAGCAACATTTTCCTGTCCCTCTTTCCATCTCACTTTCACTGGTGTTGCCTGTGGGGGCTTCCTGCAAGTGTATGAAATACATGCCAGGGACTGCCCGTTTATTAGGTGCCTGTAAGTGTGGGCTGAGCAGAGGCTGCACAGACCAAACCTGAACTTCAGTGCACAGACCAAACCTTGCCCCAAACTGGCCTTTTTAGGCCCATTTATTGGACTGCACACCTGTAAGTGGGGGTTGAGTGGAGACTGCACGGACCAAACCTGGACTTCAGTGGGCTATTGTCTCATTTGTTTTCACAGTTCATTGTTTCAATGAAGCTAGCAGAAGTTGAATACAGTTAGCATGTCAGAGAAACAGGCCATTAATGAGCAGAGTGGAATTCACACCTCCAATGCCTGGAACCCATCTCAAGGAGAAACTAATCCACCACGCTGTAAAAAGTGTTTGGTAGTCTCTGCTTAAACTCCAGTAGAAAACTGTAAACACCATATTGAAAATGTAATATTCAATTCAACACAGTCTGAAATGATTGACAGTATCTGCTTCAGAGAGGCCCAGGACTAAGCTAGCATGAACACTGCATTACCTTGCACTCAAAGAAACTGCACCACATCATGGGGAATGTCATTTGAAGGAACCCATACTGAGTGTTAGAGTTTGATTGCATTGCAGCTGCCTTCCCAATGAGTGTCCCGTAGGTAAGGCAGATGACGTTTCCAATACTGTGATTCTATCCGATATCTTGAGCACAAAAACTAGGAAAAGCTCTTTGGGGGTTGCATATTAGAGATCTCGGAGGGCCTGTCAGTGATTTTATATTTTTAGCCATACTTTAGAAGACAAGAGAGATGATTCAACTTTAACTAGAAATTCACTTAAGTGAACAAAAACTTTAATTGGAAATTAAGTGGTTTTTAAACATTTCAAAAACAGATTTTGCAAAAAGGCTTTAATGGGATCTGTGTGAAGCATGTAGCATTGTGCCATTTAATGAGATGATGCAGCATTTTAAGGGTGTTTTAATACAAGAGATCATGAGTGCAGGAATTACACATACACGTATTCTATATTCTGCCTTGATCTTCCAAAATGTCCTTCCAAACATCCAAAAATTCCTGAGGTAAGGAAGGCATGGATGATTCTTACCAGATATATGTCTCAAAGAAAAGGTCACAGTCTTCTCACTAGATGGAGTTAGTGAAAGGCACTCCTGGGTACTGCTGCAACCTGATGGTGCAGAAACAGCACAGGGTCAAGTCAGGAGCACCCAAGGCTGTGAACCTGATTAAGGCCAAAGACATCCGAAAATTCAGAGGAATCAGTATGCTTAACACATTTCCAGGGGTGGGAAGCAAGTGGGGACCACACACTGGGTGTTAACAAATGTGCAGTTGCCATGGCAGCTTCACGCCCGGGGGTGAGATGGCTGTCCCCGCAGCCTCTGGCGGGGTTAGGTCGAGGGATGAAAAGTAATGTTCCCCAGCCTGACCCGGCTTGGTTCAGTCAGCTATGGCCCACCTTGGCAGCTTACAGTGCCGTACCGTGGGCCCGGTTCAATCCAGGCCCACGTTTCTGGACCAGACGCTAATACTAACCCCACCAAAGTTTGAACCAAGCCCACATCTGGTGGGCCCGGAGAAATGTGCAAGATTCGTCCAGAGTAGGAAAACCAGGCCAATGTCACTTTAGTTAACACCCACAACACCTTATTGGCAGCAGAGTGAGGGAAGCAATGGAGGTGCTGGGAGCTCAGCATCTGTTGACCTCACCGTAGGTGGAGAGGAAAGCAGAAATTGTGCATTATGCACCTTGCTGATAGCCAGACCTGAAATAACGCATGTGCCTAGTACTTAACACCCATCCCCCCACCAAAATCTTTTGTTCACATAGACCGTCCTTCCAGCCCCTAAAGAACTGCCCTCTCAGTGCACCCCACATTGGGTTCATAGGACAACAAGTTCCAGCACCACCCATGCAGTTGCCTGGCCAGGATTAGCCTGTATTTAGTTGAGCACCTAGGTGAGAACTGGCACCTGGCAGACAAGGTGAGTTCACTATGATTGGCACATGACAGAGTCAGCTGTTGGGCAACTCGGGAGGTTGAGTTCACTTGTGGGTATCTGCATCTCTTCCAGTGCCCCAAGGATCCACTGTCTTCTTGGGACTAACACTCCTGGATCTCCAATCTAGCCTACCTCTCATATTCTTTTCCCATCAAAGACCCACAACCCCTATGATCTCCCTTATTCATGTTATTCATTTGAGAAAGTAGGGACATATCTATGCTTTCCTACTAGGACTCAGCAATGAGTTAATCCGGCCTTGCTTAATGAACTGTTATAGAGAAGGGAAACAGGAGTCTATGCACCTAGCAGCAGGAGGTACTGTAGGGTGTTTAAAATAGCCACTATTACAATTGAAGCAAAACCTGGATGGGAGTAGACAGTCTCCTCCTTTGACAAGTGTGTGCTGCAGGAGGGGAGCATTGTTGTCAGAGCCTTGCTGCTCCTATTGCGCATGAACTGCAAAGATGCTCTGGCTGATCCAGTAGGTTTTCTTGATGGATTTTGAGCTTAAAAGCACAGCATCTACTTCCCATTTATCTTGAGTACACAGTTTGCTGAGAGTGACTGACTGACTGACTGAGGCAGCTATAACACAGTGTGAGCAAACTGACTGGGTAGCATTTGCTGAATTTCCTAAACAAGTGGAGTAGAAAAGAGTTGGAGGTATTTGGGAACTGACCTGGAAATACATTAAATCCAGGAGGTGGAGATGAAAGAGAAAGTGAGAGAGAAACTTAATATCTCACTGGGGGAAAGCATTCTAATTACCCAGACGATTTCGGTGAAAAGTATACTCCTAAAGGAAAGAAAGGAGCAAGGGTTCAAAAACATTGTGTACTGAGTTGTCATTAAAAATATTTCTAAGACTTAAAGGGCCTTGGGATTCTCTGTGTCAAGGCCTTGGGGAAGAAAAACAACACTAAGTGCTTGATACAGAGTCCACTGAAGTCAAAGGAGGTTGTCTCTTTCCAACACCAGTGAGTTTGGGATCTGATTCCCAGGGGAAGTTTTGCTTTGCTGCATCATGATTCATTCGTGAAAAGAGCATCTTTGTAACAGAGTGTAAAATACTGCTGCCCCTGCGTGGGTGAGATTAGGTGGGGTATGGAAAGAGCATTTGAAGTGTACCTCCTCCACACCAAACATTCCACACTCCCATGTTGACTGCAGCTGTAAGGGTGCTGTTTTCACCTCCAAAGCACAAGCTAGCAGTAACTCAACAGTGCTCCTGAAAGGGCAGGTGTGGACAGGGAGGGGCTTAAGGTTAGATAAGAAGACAATATATTTCTTCTGCGCAGACAAGAAGCTGCAGGGTTGCCTTGGGGTAGCATATGGATAATATTTGTTCCACAATAGTAATAGCTACTGCTGAAAGCACTCCCATCAGCAACCCCTGGAGGCATTATACCTTCTCTTGGCCTCTGCCAGAAGAATGCCTCCAGTCACCACTGTTTAGACAGTACATCTCTCCTTCTTACATAATAGTGAGTGTTGGGCTTTTACAGAAGTAAAGGAGCTTGAGGCGTAAGACAAGCATATTTCTGCTGCTTCTAGGAGGAAATTATTGAAGATTTTTTTACTCCATTTGTGTGTGCAAAATAGAGATGCAATAGAAATTGGGAAATCTAGAATTTCCACTGTACCCCCATCAGTGGGATTCCAAAAATGCAGACCTTAATACAGTCTGTCCACAATGTTGCTGTTAACAATAAGCATATGATCGTAGGTTGTCACCAACCAGCTACTCAACACTAAGCATCTCATTTCTAGAGGTGTGCACCAGGGGTCCATGTCATTGTCATTTTCATTATTTAAATCTGTCATTTTTGTTTTCATAAATATCAAATTGTTGTTTTTGTTTTTCCAGCTGTAACCTTTTTGTTTTTCACTATATGTGGCTGAACCTAGGTGTGTTTATATCTCCAATGGATGGCATTATGTGTACCAGACTCCAAAAAGATTGGATAAAGGAATCCAATTTTAGAAGCAGTTGAAGTAATTTATTTTGCAAAAATCTTCATATACATTTTTAGGTGTAACTTCTTTGTCTAAAATTTGATGTAGATGACACTTGGCATTTGTATATACCTTCCCATTTTTACTATCTCTGCCAACTTTCAGAAGGATTGTTTAAAGGGTCCTGGTGGTATAAGCAATTAACTTATAAATGTATGTCTGACTGTAACATCTTTGTAGTCCAACCAGTGCACATGAAATTTGTCAGGAATCTATATCACACTTTCACTATCATCTCTGCTAAATATCAGAAATATGTGATAAAGGGTCCACATTTTATATGCCTGCACAGCATATGCAGAGAACGAGCCTTTGCCAGGGACTCTCTGATGTGTCACTGTGGTATAATATCGGTTTGTGATGCCAATTGGCCAGCAGAAATGTCAACCAAATATCCTCATTCTGTGCTTTGACCATCCCAACATCTCTCCCCCACGTGTTACTGGGAAGTCAGAAGGATATGGAAAGGTTTAGGAAAGAGCCAATAGAGATTCTCTTATGTCTCTCTGTCACAGTGCTGCAGATGTGATTGTGATGATTATTGGCAAGCCTGAATGTGTGAACTATATGTCTCCTGATTGCTGGGATGCTATCCCTCAAGTCCCAGTTATGTCCCTTCTATGCCCATCTGAGGGACACCCCCTATGCCCACCTCAAAGCCACCATCTATTGGTCCTGTAAAGTTGGAAGCATGCAGTAATTGGCCAGTGAATGTGTATGTCAGCCTTTTGGGTTGTTACACATCCTCCCTCCTATAGCCTCTCTCCCCCTGCCATGCCAGGTGCCACTGCCTGCCTCTGACTGGCACTGCATGTGCTATTTATCTGAATAATGGTCTTCAAGGGGACAACTTTAATTGCTTATATAATTGTGACCCTTTATCAAATTGTACTGTAGTTTGGCAGAGATGAGAGAGAAGGTATGTGATACATTCCTGCCATATATTGTGTAAACAGTATGGAATATACAAATGTTACAGATGGAAATGTATTTACAAGTTAATGTCTTATACCATCAGGACCCTTCATCCATTCATTCCTAGAATTGGCAGGTGTGGTATGATTATGGAGTAACATGATATTCACAGGTATCATGAAAATTATATGGAAGATAAAGAAGTTGTAGCCATGAATGTGTATGGAACTTTTCTTAAAACACAATATTCAATTGCTTCTAAAATCAGTTTCCTCTATCAAAGTGTTTCATAAATTGGTATACATAATGCCCTCCATTCGGGGTACATGCACCCCAAATTCCATCACAATCGAATAGGAAACAAAAATGTTATAGCCAGAAATATGTTTTTCAGTTTTTTCCCCTTATTTCAAAGATAAAAATGTCATGTTCATTTCTATTTTCTTTATTATTATTTGTCGTTTTTGCAATAACAATAATGAAGACAACCATTTTCATTATTTTTACTGTAATACCAAAAATGACATGCACACCCCTATTTCAGGTGTCTCTACCTAGCTGGGACTAACTCTACTGTGGAATGAGAGACAGACAGGGTCTGCCCAAAGTAGCATCAGCTGCAGCTTCAACTGGGGAGAGATGCTTGCAGTTCCGAATGTCTTGGTTGTCCTTGGCTTGTTGGTGTCCAGAATTACAGGTCCCTATTGAAATCAATGGGAGTTTTGCTTGAGTAAAGATCATAGAATCAGACCTAAAAGGGATCTCAAGTGTCATTAAGACAAAGCTTCTGCATAGGATGAGATCTGCCATACCTGATCCACCAAAGACATACACTCCTCCATCCTCCTTTTAATAACCTCCAATGATGTAAATCCACTACTTCTGCAGGTAGCTTCCATTATCTTAAAGTTATGAAGCTTTTACAATACTCGACTCAGTCTAAGGACACTTTTAGACATGCAGCGATATCAAGGTTTTACCAATGCAGTTTCAAAACAATGCACAAGCTGAGGGTTGCAATGGCTGTGGTGCATCTATATGCCACCTATTCAACTTTTATAAAAGCGGATTATTCAAATCCACGAGTGGAGTCAAGTGTAATGTCTAAAAATGGGCTCAATCTGCCTATCTTCAGCTTGAACCCATTGTCTTATTGTCCTGCCCTACATAACAAGAGATTCTCCAATATTTTTTTTAATTGCAACCTTTCAAGTTTTTGTACGCTCTCTCATCCCCTTAGTCTTCTTATCTCAAAGCTCAATGTATCCAGCTTCTTCAACCTCTCCTCATATGTTTCTTCTTCCAAACCATATGACAGGGGTGGGCAAAGTTTCCTAATACCAAGATTAGGAGAGCCACAGAGCCAAAGAACCCTTTACCCACTTCTGTCATATGAGGTCTTGGGATTTGGTCCTGTCCTGATGTGCTTGTTTTGTTCAGCACCACTGTGTGTGTACGTAACATTGAGTGGTTTTACACACACATTTCTCCTAGGGATGGGCAAAAAGAACAGAGTTAGGAAATTCAGTTCAGTTCGGTTTAAAATTTGAGTTCAGAAATTCGGTTCGGTTCGGTTCGAAATTCAAGTTCGGTTCGGAAGTTCGGTTTGGTCGACTGAACAGACCAAGTTCGGACGAATTCCGAACTTCCGAACCAAGTTCGGCCATTCAAACCCAGTTTTTTTGGTGTGTGTTGCCACTACGGATGGGTGAACAGAACGGAGTTCGGAAATTCGGTTTGGTTCTGTTTGAAATTTGAGTTTGGTTCAGAAGTTTGGTTCGGTCAACTGAACAGACCGAGTTTGGTCCAAACTCCAAACTTCCGAACCGCGTTAGCCCATCCCTAATTTCTCCTGCATGTTTGCTGTTACATCCTGAACATTCTGTGTGTCTAAATCACTCACCAAGATCTTAAACATCTGGCTTTTTGAAATTCTGCATAGAACTTCTCCCAGAACGTTTGTGCATAAAATGTTCTCCTGGTAAACTGCTTTGCTCCAGGCAGCCTCAGGGCGGTGTTTGTGTGAAGAATGCATCCAGCAACCGGATGGGTGTGTGGGTGGTTGGGTTTGTGAAGAATGCATCTGGAACTTACTTGTGGACTTGTAAACCCAGAAGGTTGAAAGACCAGCACTTTAAGGTGTGTGTAAAAATGCCCATTGATAGATTAATGTATCAGACAGGCTTAGAATTAGATCCTGCCGTTTGGCCAACATGTGCTTGGTGCAAGAGTTGGAAAACGTGGCTATAAGCAGGGACCCGCGTTGACTGCGTTGTTGCAGTTTGCAGTGATTTTTGCAGAATCAGCCAGTTCTCGCAGAATCAGCCAATACTCGCAGTGCCATGCTGAAATTGCAGTGACACTGCAGTGGAGGCTGTCTGCAGGATCTTTAAATCCTGGCTCAGGCATAAACTTGTCACCTGACCTCAAACTAAAACTGCTGCTGCAGCTGCCATCTATCCGGGAGGTGTGACCATGACCCAAGGGTAAATAGGTCCCTGGAGATGAATTGTGGGTGGGTGGGGTCTGAAGGCCCTATGTTTGGGTAAGGGAGGTCTGGGGTTTTAATATGAGGTGGGAATTCTGGGGTGCTGAATTTCCAGAGGATTTGAGTTGGATTTGATTAGCAAAGTTGTGATTCTAACCTGTGTGTCAAACCTGTTGCAAATTAGCTTCCCAGCATGCATAGTTATGCAAATCAAGTTAATTATGCAAATATTAATGCTCACGGTGAGTTTACAGAATTTGGCTTCACTGGTTGCAGAATTTAAGATTTTTTGGTGCAGCGAACTCGGATCCCTGGCCATAAGACTCCAGTATTCAAGTGTCAAACTACACTGGAACAAAATTATCAGCTTCACAGGGCCCCCAAGTAGCCATTTTGTTGGGGAGGTTTTCTGTGCAGGAAAATTCTGGTTCAAATAACTTTCTCCTAAATATCCCACATCTGCAGTAGGGGCAAATGTTACAGAATTAATGTAATGCCTCAAGGATGCCACAAAAGATGGAGAACTCACACAAAATTGCAATTCCAAAATGATGCTAATTAGCCAATGTGGATCTGAGACTCAGACCTCTAAAGTTTGAAATATTGGAGTCTTAGACTGTTTAGAGCTAATCCTGGATGTGCAATATGTCACCTATCTAAGACTTATCCCGTCTCAGGGCTGGGGGTTTGACTAGATGACCCTCGTGGTTAGGGTTGTCACCTATGCAAGTATTTAAGAACACTTATGAAAAATACATGTTTCAGAGCCTGCATTGGCATCTTATGTGCCAATGCAGGCCCTGCAACATGTAAGTGTTCCATAAAAATTGTATACTTAGGTGGCAACCCTACTAGTGGTATCTCCCTTCTCTACAGTTCTTTTATTCTAAGTAGAGTTGAAACGAAGTCTTCAGAAAACTTTGGAATTTGCTGAATATTAAGATATTTCATTCAGAAAGACTGAATTACGAAGTTCTGAGGACCAAGGCTGTTATATGGAAAACTTCAGAAACTTTGGAAACCACTGTGTGAGTGTGTGGCTGGTGGACAGTTGAGCTTCTTCTGGAAATGAAACTTAGTGCCATATTTCTCAGGACAGGGATATGGGAGGGGACAATTGAGTGATGGTAAGCCAGATGACAATTTTTGATTGGCTGCCCAAGTCAGATGGTCAGCTTTTGAATTGGCTGGCAGGGCAAAATAAAAGTTTCTTCACCGCAGCCATTTTGCCCATTTTCTTCAGTGAATTTGGCTGAGCTGCATGCTACAGTGTTGCTGGGTCTGTAAGTAATTGACTGGGGGAGGAAGGGGTGCCTGGTCTGGTATGGTTTGGCCTGTCCTGTCCTGTCCACAGGGCCAATGCTGGGGGTTGGGGGTTACGGTGACCCTTTTCCATGCTATGCAGTTTTTTTAAAAAAAAATGATTTCTCAAAAAGTCCACTCTTGACCCCTCTGACTCTTCTACCTATCGTCCTGCCTCACTTCTTCCTTTTGCTTCCAAGCTACTTGAATGTGTTATCTACTCCCGCTGCCTTGACTTTCTATCTTCCAACTCCTTCCTTGACCCTCTCCAATCTGACTTCCGCCCCCTTCATTCTACTGAAACTGCTCTCACTAAGATCACCAATGATCTTCTGGTGGCTGAATCTAAACGTCTCTAATCCATTCTTGTCCTCCTTGACCTCTCTGCTGCCTTTGATACTGTTGACCACTCACTCTTGCTGGATTCCCTTCACTCCCTTGGCTTCTGTGGCTCTGTCCTTAACTGGTTCTCCTCCTACCTCTCTGACTGCTTCTTTAATGTGTCTCTCTCCAACTCCACCTCTTCCTCCTTTCCCCTCTCAGTTGGTGTTCCTCAAGGCTCTGTTCTTGGCCCTCTCCTCTTCTCTACTTACACCTCATCCTTAGGCAAACTCATTGCCTCCCATGGCTTCCAATACCACCTCTATGCTGATGACACTCAGCTCTATCTCTCTACTCCCTCTCTCTCTCTCTCTCTGTTCAAGCTCGTCTCATCAACTGTCTCTCTGACATCTCTACCTGGATGTCTCAACATCAACTCAAACTCAACATAGCTGAAACTGAACTCCTTATCTTCCCCCTCATCCTTCCTCTCCCTCCTCGCTGTCAATAATTATTGATGGGGTCACCATCCTGCCTGTCCCCCAAGCCCGTAGCCTAGGCTTCATCTTTGACTCACCCCTTTCTTTTAAACCCTACATTGACTCTGTTGCTAAATCCTGCTGCTTCTCCCTCCATAACATTGCTAAGATTTGCCCTTTTCTCTGTCTCGTTTGACAAAACTCTTGTTGATGCTCTGGTCATCTCTAGCCTCGATTACTGTAATCACCTTCTCTCTGGCCTTCCCCAGTCACACCTTTCTCCCCTTATTTCTGTCCAAAACTCTGCTGCCAGAGTCATCCACGTCGCCCGTTGCTTCGACCATGTGCAGCCCCTCCTCTCTTTGCTTCACTGGCTTCCCCTTCCTGAATGAATCCTGCACAAGCTCCTAGTCTCACCTATAAAACTCTTCACAACCTTGCTCCCCCCTACCTCTCTGCACTTATCTCCCTCCATACTCCAGCCTGTGCACTGTGCTCCTCCTCTGTCCCTTTTCTCACCCTTCCACGCCTTCCCTGCTCCCCTAACCACCTTCATCCCTTCTCCCTTGCTGCCACCTATGCCTGGAACTCCCTCCCTGTCCACATCTGCCCCCTCCCTTCATACCTTCAAATCTCTCTTTAAAACTCACCTCTTTCACTCTTCTGTCTGAACCTTTATCCTGCTGATCCACTATATCCTATACTTATGGTCTGTGTACCCTTATCCTTGCCACATGAGCCTGCCTGCTGTTATTCTCAATGTAACCAAGCCAAGTATGTGCACCTGAGACCTCGCATCTTCATGAATGTTAGACTTCTTGTCTCTCCCTCTGTTCCCCTTCCTATGTCTCTCCCCAGCTCCCGTCTCTCAGATTGTAACCCCTAGGGCAGGGACCGTGTCTATTTTGTTACTTTGTAAAGTGTCAGGTACACTGCTTGTGCTATATACATGTTTGTTAATAATAATAATAATAATAATAATAATAATTAATTAATAAATAAATAAATAAATAATTAGGTGCCACATTACTTCCTGCTGCTTGGTTGGCACTGGGCATCATGAGGAAGGATCTCTCTGCCTGGCTTCAATTCCCAAGTTTGCTTGGTCGGTTCAAGTTACCATTACCACAATGCCATGCCAAGGAAAAGGGTGCCCCTGGAGGGGGAGTTATGTAAATGTCTGGTTTCTTAATTTTGTGACAGCTGCTGGGGCCTGTATTTGCTGGGTTTTTTTGGTAGGATTTATTTTTCCATGCAGTTGCAGACTGTTGTGTGTGTTGTCTAGGCTGTGGCACAGCACACAACAGAGTTTAATTGATTCATTGGGTGATTTCAGACGTGACGGGGTGAATATTTACCCCGCCATGACCAGAGTCAAATGCGGGCCGTGGTGAACTGCGGTGAACGTCTGTTTGCCACCCGCCAGATGTTCACCACAGAAAAACACGGCCCGCGTTTGCATTGACCACGTTTCGTTACCTCTCACCACCCGGAGGTAATGAAGCATGGTCAAAGGCCACCATGGCCGTGGTGAAGGGTTCATCACATCTGTTTATTCACCCTTCGCCACGGTCGGGGTTCGCCTTCCTGGTCCCGGGCGGGTGGTGCAGCCAGATAGGCCATACTTCCTGCCCGTCATGCTGGGGGGCAGGCCAATGGTGGCGCGCAGGGGGCGGGGCTGTGCGGTCGCATGCAGCGCTGCACAGCCCTGCCGCCTCTGTGGTAGGGTGAGCCAACAGACGTTACGACCGCCCGAATTGACCGCGGGCCGTGGTGTCTCATTCCCCATGGGTGGAGGGGAAGAGGGGAACGTCTGTTCACCCACCCCTTGACCCCCGCCCATGGTCCAAACCACACCACGGTTCGCGGTCAATTCGGGCGGCCATAACATCTGAAATCACCCATTGTAAAGTTTAATTTCTACTGTTCTGCCAGCTGCTTGGCTCCATGAGGCCAGAGTCAGACTGAGATCTCTCTGTCTGGCTTCACTTCCCAAGTTTGCTTGGTTCGTTCAAGTTACCATTACCACAATGCCATTCCAGAGGGTGCCCCTGGCAGGGGGTGGGGGGAAGGGTGTGAATGCCTGGTTTCTTAACTTTGTGACTGCTTCTGGGGCCTGTGGTTGCGGGCTTTTTTTGGTGGGATTTACTTCTCCTTGCAGTTGCAGACTGTTTTGCGGGGGCTGTTGTATTCTTCTTGAGCAAATGTCCCTTGCTAGTCTGCATTTTTGTGCACTGCTTGGCTGGCATAATGATAAAGTGGGTGCACTCCCTGCTGATGATGGGCCATGCTGTGGGTTGGATTTTTAAAAAAAAAATCTGCATGCAGTTGCAGTTTTTGGGGGTTGTCTTCTGGAGCAATTGTCCCACTCTTGCTAGCCTGCTTTTCTGGGCAGTGCTTTGGCTGTGGTTTCAAGAACCTTGCAACAACTTTCTGAAGTTTCCGAGGTCCAGAATTCTGAATCTGAATTCCGAAACTTCGGAAACATTGCCGAATGGCCACCAAGTAGTTGGACTGGTTTTTCGGAACTTTGGTATTTTGCCCAAATACTCAGAAGTACTATTCGGTACATCCAATATTTCTCTTAATCATATGTTATACTCAACACCTATACTTGAAAGTAGCTACAAGATTATTTTCATGTGTTTTTGTTGACATATGATATGTTTTGTGTCAACTAGCTTTGACCTATAACTAATAAGAATGAGAGATTTTATAAGCCAATTCCACAAGAATCCATGTTAGCGTGTTTTATGAGGTTTTTTAATCACTTTCTTTTTTCTTTTATTTTCTTTTCTTTTCTTTTTTAGGAAGATCCTATCTAAAAAGCCCTGGGTGTCCTGTAATAAGTGCAAGAGGTAGAATATGTGACTTTTTAATGTGATTAGAAACAGTCAACAATGATTAAACCACAAAAGCCACTGTAGATTTTTTTTTTTTTAAACATTCAGTAAAAATTGTATTTTCTCTTGCTATCTATTTATATTTTAAAAGCTAATCCATGTTTCTGACCACTTTTATCAGTTGTGCAAAAGGTACGGGAATCCAGTAATCTCTTGTGCACAGGATGGAGGGTTTTATTGGAGGCTGCTGGCTAAATGGCCTTTTTTGAGCATCCTCAGACCTTTTCAAGGATGGTGCTGATGTACTGACACTGCCAATGCCATCTTTGAAAAGGGCTGAACATTATTAATTATTAATTATTATTATTATTATTATTATTATTATAAATTATTTTACTTTCAAATTTACAAGCTGGGAAGAAGCCATGCATTCTGTAGGACCCTTCTGGAAGGTAAGTAATCCCCACCCACCCACTAGGCCCACAGCCCCTAAGCACCTCACCCCTGATTCCTACTAGGCCACCCACTGGGACCCACACCCCCTTTCCTGGTCCCCTCTGGCCTATTTCCTCTCCAGCCAGCAGGGTCCAGGGAAGGGGGAGCAGGGGCCTAGCACTGGCATCTGTCCCCCAATTCCCTGTCCTTTGGCCCTCTTCCCTGCATTTGGCCAAGATTTGCCAAGTTACTAAGTTCTGGGGCTCTTCCTCATAACTCGGGAAATTGAGGCTGAATGCATCGATCCTCTATCTTTTCCGAGGAAAATTGAGGATCGAATTTCAGCACTAAGCCACACCTACTCAAAATCCCCATTCTGTTAAAACACTCAGTGGGTATTTTTACACACACATTTCTCCTGCATGTTTTGTTGTTACATCCTGAATTTTCTGTGTGTCTAAATCACTCACCCAGATCTTAAAAATCTGGCTCTCTGAATTTCTGCAGAGAACATTTCCCAGAACTTTTGTGTGTAAAAAGTTCTCCTGGTAAACTGCTTTGCTCCAGGCAGTTGTGGTCACTTGGTTTCCATGGCAGCCCCTCACGTCAAGAGCTGTGGTACTTTAGGCTGCCTCAGGGCAGTGTTTGTGTGTAGAATGCATCCAGAAGTTACTTGTGGAGTTGTAAACCCAGAAGACTGAAAGACCAACAGTTTAAGGTGTGTGTAAAAATGCCCATTAATAGGGAGTCTCCTCTGCAAGGGAACGTTCCCCACCACCATCCCTGGAGGGATCCCAAGTGGATCACATCTTACCCCAGCCAATCTCTTAAAAGCCTATATACTCTCCACTTTCAAAGGGACCATTGCTAGCACCAGCTCCCCCAACCACACCCCAAGGCATCATCCTACCCACTCCCAGACATGCATGCTGCTTTATTGGAGACTGCTGGCTGACTGGGTCCTTCCTCTCTTAGGCTCAGTCATGTCGTGCGGTGCCTGTCCTGGACCCTGCCCCTCCTGGAAACAACTCCCAGGGAAAACTTGATGCTATTGACAGTTCAGGGGGCTGGGAGGATTCTGTTCTTGATTTTTCCATTAGCATGCAGTTTGCAGTAAGGTTTGATCTCCACAGTGAACTGCTCGTGAAAGTCCCATACACTTTAGGGATGGGCGAACAGATTGCAGTTCGGGTTCGGCCATTCGGTTCAGTCCGGATTGGTTCGCCCATTTGGTAGGGATGGGTGAACAGATCGTGGTTCGGGTTCGGCCGTTCGGTTCAGCTGTGTTTGGTTTGTACGTTTGGGTTCATGTGTTCGGGTGGTTCACCGGGTTCGGGTTCGGCCGTTCGGTTTGGCCATTTGGGAAAAAATGATCGTGAAAGCACGGGAAGCCGTAATCACGCTGGAAACTTGAAATTCGAATGCATGCGGAACTGTGTGGTGAGCGAATGTGTGTTTGACTGGATAGCTGTTTGGTTTGTGTGTTTTGACTATATTTGTGTTGGGTTTAGTTGTGCTGTGTGTTTGGGTGGTTGGTGAGTGTTGGTGTGTGTCGTGGGTGCCTTTTTTGGGTGTGTTTAAAAAAAAAATGAAGAAGGCTGCTGTTCTGATCACCCAGCTGGGGGCCAACTTGCCAGTCAAGGAGGAGAAGGTAGAGGTAGAGGTAGAGGTCTCTGCTCCTACCCATCCAGTGGTGGTGCCTGGCTCCTTGAATGAGGAGCAAGCGGCGGGCTCAGGAGGTGCTGCCAGGTTTGTAAACTTTTTTTTTACTTTGAGGACAAGAAAGGCTCTATCTGTTAGAGCGAGCTCACTGGCATGCGGGTGGGTGCATGGGTGGTGGTCATCAGTCAGGCACAAACAGTGGGCATCAGCGGGTGGCAGTGGATGTCTGTCACAGAGAGAAAGTGAACTGTAATAAGGGAGATTATGGCATGAGTAGCACTGCCACCCAAGCATGTGCCAGGCTAGCAAGGGTGACCACTCTCCAGTTGCCATCCCATTCCCTATGCACCCCCAAATAAGGGCAGGGTCTTTCCTCCAGCCAGGGTCACATCTCCCATCACCCCAAGGAGGACAGGATTTTCACGTGTCAGCCAGGGCCTTCCTAGTTGCAATCCAAAGCACCCCAAGGAGGACAGGATTTTCACGTGCCAGCCAGCTAGGGTCTCTCCATTGCCATCCCAAGCAGCACCCCAGGGAGTGCAGGACTTGCACATGCCAGCCAGGGACTTTCTAGTTGCAATCCCTAGCACCCCAAGGAGGGAGGACTAGAGGCATCATCATCATAAATGCATGCCGGCCCCAGCGCTGCTGCCAGGACCATGCCAAGGACTCGGAGGACCCCTAGGCAGAGGTCATTGCCATGGTCAGTGACACCCCCAGACATCCGGCACCAGACGTTGGATGTCTGGAGGTTCTACAACAAGGGCAACAGAATCACCACATACAAGGTATGGCACAGGGACTGGAACAACAGGGAATGAATTTCCCTATGACCTGTTAGGAATGGAAGTCCCCTGCAGAGAGAGATTGGATGGCTACCCAGTCCACCCACTTGTGGAGACAGAATGCCAGCAGGGCTTGAGAGACCATTGGTCTGACACTGTATTGCACTTCTTATGTTCCTATATTTTTCTGCTCTTTTTAGCACTGCCACAAAATATTCCAGCACCAGAGGGAGGGGACTACATCTGGGCTCATCACCCACATTGAGCAGAGGCATGGCCTGAAAGTGAGGTGGCAGGTGGAGGACTCCGATGTGGCTGTGGAGTGCCAGCGCCAGAAGAAGGGGGGAAAGGCAACCCGTAAATGGTGGCATATAAGCCCTTCCCCCCCTCCAGCCCTGACGTGGAGACCCCCGGGCCCTGGGAGGACACAGAGGCCAAGGCCCTTCGGACCAACTTCCAGTGGCCCACCCAGAACTTTGTGCTGGAGGTCCAGCTACCATGGAGAACTGCCTGGTGGAGCAGTTGCAGGCGGTCTAGGTGGAGTGGAAGAAGGTGTAGGCATACGGGCAGTATGTCTCCACCGAGCTGGACCGCATGCAAATCTACCACCAGGCAGTCTCCAGGTGGCATACGGATGTGGCAGAGGCTGTGTAATTTGCCGTGGGCCATGGCTTTGGGCTGGAGGAATCACGGGTGGCCGGCCCGCAGCACTGTGATGCCTCACAATGGCTGTTGCCTTTCCCCCAATTCCTGGGGGACAAGCGCAATGGCAGAGACTCTTAGTTTAATTAATAAGTTTCCTTTACATGTTTGCTTCTTTTTAAAAAAATGTTGTTGTGTTTTTTTCTTGTTATGTAAATAGTTTTAATTAAAGTTGTTATATTTATTGTTACGAGCTTCATTTGCCTGTCCAATCTTTTATCCCTATGTGCTGAAGTTCTGGCTGGCAGGTGGCAGAATCTCATACAGCTTGTTGATCCCTTCCAGCAGCACCTGCCACCTCATGTAGCATAGTTATTAACCCAAAGAAGTGCTGTGCTAGCAGCAGGGTCTCAACTAGAAGAAAGCCCCCCAGGAGGTGCAGGGCTTGTGTTTGTGTGGATGGATGTGACAGAGAGAAAGAGAGACAGGCTCCTTGGCAGCGGGCAGTGGGAGCTGGTGGTCGGAGGGGCTTTTATTTCCAGGAGCTTCATCAGGCATCCGCAGGTGGGTGCAGAGGAGTAGACTGTTGGGGGTGGTGGTTGGTTGGCGTGCGGGCACTGGGCCTGCTGAGTGTAGGGCATGGTGATGTGCTCTGCCTCTGGCTACTGTTTCTGCCTGCAGCCACTCCCCTGGCATGGCCCCTGCCACCTCTAGAACATGCCCCATTGCCTCCCCTATGGGCAGCAGACTGGCCTCTCCTTCCCGTCTCCATTTCTCCCTCCAAAATAATGTTTTATACTGAACTCTAACCGAACGACAAACCGATCGAACAGTTCGTTCATGTTTGGCCAAGTTTGGTTGAGTTTAGGCAGTAAAAACGTAACTGAAGGCCCAGGGAAGGGGAGGCAACTATGGAGCAGACCTCCTGGTACTGGGTGGTGGAGAGGCTTGGAGTAGCAGTCAGCCTACCCAATCACCTTTCCTTTTCGACTGAACACTGGCTTCACAGTCTGCGATTGGCATGGGGCTAGGCTGCACAGAACCATTCAGGCCTTGTGGTAAGGCGGGAGCAGCAAGTAACAAAACTCTTTGCCCTGCCTCCCTTCCAACACCTTCTGATCCAGCCACTGATCTGTCAGCAGCGTTTTCAGTAGGTTCCCTGACTCCCAGCAGTTTGCTTCCCTCATCCATTCTAAAACCTCCTCCCATTTCACCCATTGAACAGATTTACCTCCCTATTATCATTTAGTTAGATTATATTAGATAGATTTAGAAGTTATTTTTATTTTTTACGCCTCCCTTTGTTCTATCTCCCNAATCCTAAGACATAGGTGAGCATTGTTGCGAAGGGATGGGTGATCGCTGATAGCCTCTGTTTCATGAAGGGGAAGGGGTAAGAGGACTGCGCAGGGGCAGGTGCCTACTGGCTGGAGAGGGTGGAAGTTCCCTTGCACTTTTTGGGTAACCCATGGCAAAGCCACAGAACAAGGAACCTGGACTGTCGGAGAAGTTTAAGATTCTTTTAGGATTGAGATCATCCGGGACGAGCTCCAAATCGTCAGAAGGCAAGCATACGTCATCACTGTGGAAATCCTCAAGGAACTAGGCATTAAAAGCAGGTTGCACAATCGGATATGCGTGCGCCATCCGTCAAATCTGTGAAGTGGAGAGGATTCGGAATGTCATCTGTAGGGATGTGCAAACATGAACAGTCTTTCCTAAGATATAGGCAAGCACTTTTGAGAAGGGACGGTGAATCGCTGATAGCCTCCATTTCCCGCAGCTGATCAAAAGGTAGTCGGGTACAGGATCATCCTGGGCCAGCTCCAAATCGTCCGAAGGCAAGCTAGATACAGTGGATAGAAAGATGGATAGAGAGTGGATAGAAAGATTACTCTCTCTGAGTGGAATGACCGGCCCCAGAACCCTGATGGTGGGTCCTGGGGCTAGAGTGGCAGCTTCTAGATACAGTGGATAGAAAGATGGACAGACAGTGGATAGAAATATGGCTCTCTGTGAGTGGAATGATGGGCCCCAGAACCCTGATTGTGGGTTGGAGAACTTTGAAGGTCTTAGGAGACGCCGCCGCAGCTGGAGCTTGAAACAGCGCAGCGGCAGGGATCACAGGCAGGCATGGCAGCGGCAGGAAGCCACGCCTCCAGAAAATGAGGAAAAGCGGCCAGACGCAGTTTCACGGGGGCTGGCCACACCCCCAGAGTTAGCACCGCCCCTAGAGCATCCAGAGCAATGCAGGGATGCAGGTAGCCCTCACTCACCAGGGAGGGGCCAGGAGAAACAACAGCCTGGGGGGCAATCAGGAGAATTACGCCGCTCAGAGCATTTGCGAGAGAAAGGGGGCGTGGCTTCCCCTATTTAGGGCCAGGAAGAACTCTAACACACTGCCAGTGATCAGCAGTGCTGTGAGACTGGCCCCAGAGCGTCGTGGTGAAGTGTGGAGAGCTAAGTAGTGACTACATTAAACTTGTGTTGATTGAAAGAGAGAGTGTGTGAGCGAGTGGGAACGAGTGACTGACTTGAGAGGTATTGTGTATTGTTACGCATTTTTGAGCACTGTGATATTTTCCTTACCCCCCTGGAAACCCCCGTCATGTGCTTCCCTGTGTCTTTCCCCCCTCAACTACCTCCCCTTTAACCCTTGGGCCCTACCCTTTCTCCGCCCCCACAGGCAGAGCACTTCCCTACTCCCCTAGCACGGCAAGACTGGGTGAAGGAAACAAGGGTGTGTGGGTGAGGTTGCGAGCGTTGAGGTGTGAAGGGGCTTCACACAGGGCATGGCGGTACCAGAACCCCTGTGATGATAAGGCCCGTATCCCTTTAGGGACTTCTCGGCCACCTTACAACCTGAGGGGAAGTTTTCCAGTGTGGTGGAGCCCTTGGGAGAGTGAAGGCGAGTGTGTGTGGGGTGCGGGTGCATTAGGTCCTTGGGGAAAAAACCCTTGTTCCCTACCCTTCCATAACAGTATCACTGGCAGTACCATGGACCTAGCTGCACAGTTAGCAGAAATGAAAATAGCTATACAGTCCCTAGCCCTTGAGGTTAAGGATCTTAAAGATAAACAGGGGGCCGACTTAGTAGGGGAAGATATGGCAGCAGCCACAGTCATGGAACTCCCACCGGAGGCCGTGCCGGGGGACCCGGGAGATGGGATAGGCCAGCCACAGGAACCCCAGCACCCCCCTATTGCTAAATTTGATGGGGATTGTAGACAATTTCAAGGGTTCTTGGCACTCTGTAAGCTTGCGTTTCAGATGCAGCCTCGAACCTATGCAACAGATTCTGTCAAGGTAGCCTTTATTATAGGGCACCTGGAGGGGATGGCATTAGAGTGGGCTACAGCTCTTCTCATTAAAGAGAGCCCCTTATTGCATGATTTTCCGGGGTTTCTCCGTGAATTCCAGTTTCTATTCGATTACCCCCATAGGCTTTGAGATGCAGAGGCAGTCATTATGACCCTTAGACAAGGAAGAGGCCCGTTATTAGAATATGTAACCCGGTTCCAGCATCTGGTTGTCAAGCTAGGGTGGGCAGATAATGTTCTGAAGGTTCTATTTCGGAAAGGATTAAAAGATGAAATAAAAGACCAACTCGCCACCACCTCCATTCCGGCAAAATGGGGGGAACTGGTTAATTTAGTATGCCAAATTGATGAAAGACTGGCGGAGCGGAGAAGGGAGTGGCGACAAGAGTCGGGGCGGCCTTGGGGAAGCCGAGCTCCCCTACCCCCACCAGGCAAGACAGAGGGGGATAAGGCGGACGAACCAGAGCCGATGCAGATCGGAGCAGCCAGAGGACCACTGACACCTCAGGAGAAAGAGAAACGCCGTCTCGATAAGCTATGCTTCTACTGCGGTGGAGGGGGCCACTTCTCGAGGTTCTGTCCACAGCTTCCCCCGGAAAGACGAGCGTCGGGAAACGTCAAATACCGAGATGTGTTGGGGGCATCTTGGTAGACGGATCCAGAACCCCGCTCGAGACACAATGACAGATGGCCACCACTACGCCCCGTTTGGAACACCTATGAGTCCCTCTTATGCTGATACTTGCTCCCACAAAGTCTGTCATCTTATGGGCCATGATCGATTCAGGAGCTTCAGGAAATTTTATAGATGATGTTCTCGTACATAGGCACCAGTTCCCTTTACAATCTAAGACGCACCCCGAAGCCATTTATGCTATTGATGGGTCTTCTCTCTTGTCTGGTTCTATAGTATCCTGTACCATAGGCATCAAAGGCATCATTGGGACACATCACGAGACACTAGTATTAGATGTGATTCATACTCTGGCGTTTCCCATGGTGCTTGGCCTTCCATGGCTAAAGAAGCATAACCCCTCTATTAACTGGTCTTGTAAAACTCTCCTTTTTAACTTGTCGTGTTGCCAACAACACTGTAGACATCTGGGTCCCGACAACGGGTCACCCACACGAGCTAGCCGGCTTCTGGGACTTACAGCTTCGGGGCTGCCTCCGGAGTACCAGGATCTCACAGAAGTTTTTCGGGAGCAAGAAGCCTTGGAATTACCCCCTCATCGCAGCTATGACTGCGCGATCGACCTCCTGCCCAATACCTCCCCTCCCTTTGGAAGGATTTATGCTCTATCCGGGCCTGAATTGCGGACCCTGAAGGAATACATAGATGACAACCTAGCCAAGGGATTCATTCGACCCTCTACCTCTCCAGGGGGGGCCCCCTTGTTTTTTGTCCCGAAGAAGGACGGGGGGCAACGCCCATGTATCGATTATCGCGGCTTAAACACCATTACCATCAAAAATAGATACCCCCTGCCACTGATTCCAGAGTTGTAGACCGTCTACAGGGGGTCCAGATATTTACAAAACTAGATTTGCGTGGAGCCTATAATTTGCTGCGAATACGGAGTGGAGACGAGTGGAAAACGGCATTTCGAACACGGTACAGACATTTTGAGTACCTTGTAATGCCCTACGGACTCACTAATGCACCAGCAGCGTTCCAGCATTTAATTAATGATATCTTCCGAGACATTCTAGACCAATATGTGGTCGCTTACCTTGATGATATTTTGGTATTTTCTCAAACCCTGGAACAGCACATACAACATGTACGTACCATCCTCCTAAGACTACAGAAGTATCGTCTGTACTGCAAGGACACCAAGTGTATCTTCCATCAACAAGTGGTACCCTTTTTGGGCTTCATCATATCTCCCCAGGGGATAAAGATGGACCCCACTAAGGTCAAGGCTATTGATGCCTGGCCGGCCCCCCAAGCTGTAAAACCCCTCCAGCGCTTGCTAGGAAGCGCTAATTATTACAGACAATACATCCCTAATTATGCTCATTTAACAATGCCCCTCACGAAACTCCTCAAGAAAGGCCAGCCCTACGTATGGGGGGGAGAACAGGAACAGGCATTTAGGCAACTGAAGGCGGCATTTATGACCGCGCCCATATTGCAACACCCTAATTTTACAGAGCCATTTATTGCTGAAACCGACGCCTCGAGCACTGCCCTAGGGGCGGTCTTGTCACAAGCTGGGGGAACAACATCAGAACGACGGCCATGTGCATTTTACTCCCGGCAACTAAGCCCGGCAGAACGAAATTACACGATCCTAGATCGCGAATTGCTAGGCATAAGAGCAGCATTCGAGAACTGGAGGCATTATTTGGAAGGGGCTAACCACCCCATCCACGTCATTACTGATCACAAAAATCTAACGTTCCTACAAACCTCCCGGATCTTGAACGCACGGCACGCACGATGGGCCCTTTTCTTCACACGTTTTTGTTTCCATATCACGTACCGGCCAGGGAAGCAAAACACCATAGCAAATGCCCTTTCCCGCTGTCGTGATCAACCGTCAGACCTTGCTACACAGGGGGACCCTATTCTTGCCCCCAAGGTCTTTGCCGCCGTGGGACTCTCCTTAGCACACCTACAAATGCTAACAAAACAAGAACCCAACATCAGAGACCTGGCTGACACGCAGGACCCAACCGGATTATACCTGCGCCATGGTACCATAATCGTCCTGAAGGAAGCACAGAGACACATATTATGGGGGCACCATGATGCCCCTTTAGCCAGCCATCTGGGGCAACAAAGGACCCTTAAATTGATACAGCACCACTTTTGGTGGCCAACAATGCAATGAGACATAAAAAACTATGTTCAAGGTTGTAGGACATGCAACAGGACCAAGGTCCCACGACAACGACCCGTGGGGCTGTTGCAGCTTGCACCCTTACCCAAAGGACCTTGGCAACGTATACATTTAGATTTTATCGTTGAACTTCCAAATTCTCAAGGATACACCACGATACTTGTTGTATGTGACCAGTTCACAAAGATGGGGCATTTCATTCCCTGTAAGGGGCTACCCACCTCAAAAGCCACTACCCGTTTGGTTCTTGACTACGTAGTTAAACTTCACGGACTCCCTACCACCATTATCTCCGATAGAGGATCACAATTTATAGCTCACTTTTGGAGGGCCCTGTTTACGGCTGTGGGGGTCAAGCTCGCCCCCACTACGGCCTACCATCCACAGGCCAACGGGCAGTTCGAGAGGGCCAACCAAACATTGGAGCAGTACCTACGTTGTTACATTGACTACCTCCAGAACGATTGGGTGAAATTCCTTTCTCTTGCAGTATTCGCCTTTAATAACGCCCCTAATGTCTCTATCGGCATGGCCCCTTTCCATGTTTCCTACGGATACCATCCTCGCTTGGCATTCCCATAACTTCCGGCAGTGGAGGTTCCTGCTGCAGGAGCCCTTTTACGTCGGCTCCACGAGTGTCATGCCCATGCCCTAACCATGTTGTGACATGCCCGCCAACAATATAAAGCTCAAGCAGATAAAAAGCGGTGACCCAGCTCCCCTTTTCAAATAGGTGAACTAGTCTGGATAGACCGTCGGAACTATCCGTCGCAGCGACCCTCGGCGAAGCTGGATGACAAGTATTTTGGACCATTTCCCATCACTCAACAAATTAACCCCGTCACCTACCGTGTAGCCCTGCCCCCGTCTGCTCGGATCCACCCTGTCTTTCATGTTTCTCTTTTCAAAAAATACCAGCCGCCTTTGTTTCCCTTGCCGACGCCCCCACCACCCATCTGCTATGTTGCTGGGACTCCCGAATTTGAAGTTCGTGCTATTCTGGACACCAAACGTCGCCATGGCGTCATCTACTACCTCATTACTGGAAGGGATACGACTCCGCCAGCCGTTCCTGGGAACCCGCTTCGGCGGTTCACGCATCCCGCTTGGTTCGCCTCTTCCACCTCTGTCACCCCTCCAAACCTAGTCCTTCTCGGATGCGGGGGCGGGGCATGGGGGGGTGCTCTTAGGAGACGCCGCCGCAGCTGGAGCTTGAAACAGCATGGCGGCAGAGATCACAGGCAGGCACAGTGGCGGCAGGAAGCCACGCCTCCAGAAAATGAGGAAAAGCTGCCAGACGCAGTTTCACGGGGGCTGGCCACACCCCCAGAGTTAGCACCGCCCCCAGAGCATCCAGAGCAATGCAGGGATGCAGGTAGCCCTCACGCACCAGGGAGGGGCCAGGCGAAACAACAGCCTGGGGGGCAATCAGGAGAATTACGCCGCTCAGAGCATTTGCGAGAGAAAGGGGGCGTGGCTTCCCCTATTTAGGGCCAGGAAGAACTCTCACACACTGCCAGTGATCAGCAGTGCTGTGAGACTGGCCCCAGAGCGTCGTGGTGAAGTGTGGAGAGCTAAGTAGTGACTACATTAAACTTGTGTTGATTGAAAGAGAGAGTGTGTGAGCGAGTGGGAACGAGTGTCTGACTTGAGAGCTATTGTGTATTGTTACGCATTTTTGAGCACTGTGATATATTCCTTACCCCCCTGGAAACCCCCGTCATGTGCTTCCCTGTGTCTTTCCCCCCTCAACTACCTCCCCTTTAACCCTTGGACCCTACCCTTTCTCCCCCCCACAGGCAGAGCACTTCCCTACTCCCCTAGCACAGCAAGACTGGGTGAAGGAAACAAGGGTGTGTAGGTGAGGTTGCGAGTGTTGAGGTGTGAAGGGGCTTCACACAGGGCGTGGCGGTACCGGAACCCCTGTGATGATAAGGCCCGTATCCCTTTAGGGACTTCTCGGCCACCTTACAACCTGAGGGGAAGTTTTCCAGTGTGGTGGAGCCCTTGGGAGAGTGAAGGCGAGTGTGTGTGGGGTGCGGGTGCACTAGGTCCTTGGGGAAAAAACCCTTGTTCCCTACCCTTCCATAACAGAAGGACGAAGTGGAGAAGGGTTCCATGTGAACATCAGTTGAACATGTGTCAGTCAATCCTAATAGATAAGCAAGCACCATTCTGTCTTCAAGTCCCTCACAGATAATGAAAGATACATCACCTACCTGGAGGAAGAGCTGGCTGAGTTTCTCTTCCTCATAGTACTTGATTGGAAAGTTTGTCACAATACCCCAAGGGATCTCCAAGAGAAAATCTTCCACAGCAAGATGCGTTGCTCACTACTTATGTGACAAAAGACTTGGGGTTGCTTATTCAGCGGACTTGGTAGTGGGGTTTTGTTGTGTTCAATTTCCCAGGCAGAAGCCTGAGAGGTTTAACTGTGGTTAACAGTTGGAGCTAAACAACGGCAGCCCAGGAGGACATGTGCTTTCAGCAGCCTTTGTGTGGAATGATGGCCCCAGTGGGTGCTGGGGCTAGAGTGGCAGCTCCTGTATCTTGGTCACAGCCCTCCCTGCCTGTAACTTGGGCCCAGAACCCTAGCTGTGAGTCCTGAGGCTGGAGTGGCTGCTTCTTGGTGCGTTGGAATGACATTGGAATGTGAAAGGAATGATGGCCCCAGACCCATCACGGTGGGTCCTGGGGCTAAGGTGGCATCTTGTACATCTTGGACACAGTCCTCCCTGCTTGTAACTTGGCCTCAGAACCCTGATGGCAGGTCCCGGGGATGGAGTGGCTGCTTCTTGTCATGCATTCGAACGACATCGGAATGTGCGAGGAATGATGGCCCCAGACCCATCATGGTGGGTGGTGGGGCTAGGGTGGCAGCTTCTGGGTCTTGGCCACAGCCCTCCTTGTAGAGCTCTTATGTATAATGCTTTGTTAAAGAATCCCCTTTCCGTGCCACTGGTGAATAGGGATTGATGATTGGGAAGAGTTGTGTCAGACCAGCAAAGCCTCTCTTGGTTCTAGGGAAGTGATCCTATGCAGAAGGAAAAATAAAATCAGGAAGGGTCTGACCTTCCACAAGCAACTTTAATTTTATTACAGTGATGACCTTGGATTGTCTGACCTCAGTAGCTGTTATCAAGTAACATCTATATCATGCCCTAGCTAGAGCATACAGCTGAGTGGGAGTAAACAAAACTAAGATATACATGCCTGTTAATGGTCATAAGAGTGAGAGAGAGAAAAACCAGGAATTAAACTTAAATTAACAGTAATTCAGTCAGTGAGTGTCAACGTTGGAGATACAGAAAGTAATCGGAATGTTTTGAATAGCTTGTAATTTGGCCCCAGGACCCTGACGGCGGGTCCCGGGGCTGGAGTGGCTGCTTCTTGTCATGCGGTGGAATGACTAGTGCCATTGACACTAGCAGCACCAGACATTGGTTGCTGGGGCAGGCAGTCAGGTGGCATGGCATGAGCGGCAGTCAGGCAGACTGAAGCAGAGATCGAGCTTCGCAACCTGGGTGGGCAGGCAGGAAGTGTGGCATGAGAGGCAGTAGGGCAGGCAGGCTTGGGCAATCTTTGAGCTAGGCAACCTGGATGGGAAGACAGGCACCTAGGCATGGGAGGCAGGACTGACGCATGCTTTGAGCTTGGTGGCAAGCTGGGTGGGCAGACAGGCAGCGTGGCATGAGAGGCAGTAGGGCAGGCAGGCTGGGACATTGGCAGCAGGGCACTCAGATAGGTTAGCAAAGACTGTGCAGTGCAAGAGAGCGAGCGCCAGTCAGTGTCACATAGGCGGGCCGAGATCGTGTAGCCATATGCTGGCTCGAAGGCTTACAGTTTGTTTCCCAATGCCACCCTGCGTCATGAGGTCAGTCAGATAAGGCAGCTGATGATGTCTACTATGGGGGAGAGAGAGAGAGAGAGAGAGTGAGAGAGAGGCAGGGTGGGTGCCAGGCATTGGGAGGGAGGAACAGCACCTCAGAAGTACAGGAGCAGTAGCCCTAGCCCAGATGGAGGAAGAGGAGCCCTGGCCCAAGACTTCCCCTGGCATGGGAATGGCGTGTGCCACTGCACCATCATTCATTGTCCAGGGGCAGCTCGGGGAATCCCAGCAGTGGAAGGTTCAGCTTCAGGAACAGCAACTGCTCCACCAACTTGACCCCCAGTCTCAGGCAGTGCGATGCGCAAATATCCCCGGCGATGGTGAACACCCTCTCACTGGGGATGCTGGTTGGTGGGCAGGATAGGATACCCTTGGCCACTTTGGACAGAGTCGGTCACATGTTGGCCTTGCCGGCCCAGTAGTCCAAGGGATCGCTGCTGGGATCAATGCATGGCTCCTACTCCAGGTAGGTCTCCACTGCTGCTTAGGCACCATCATACTCCTTCTGGTAGCTCTGGGTGGGCACCACCTGCCCCACTGCCCTCAGCCACACTGCTTGCACTTTTGTGCTGGGCCCCATGCTCAACAGAGTGGACTGCACAGAGGAGTAGCTGCTGGCAGTAGGGGTCCTGCTGCTACTGCTGCTAATCCTGCTGCTGGTGCTTCTGCTGCCACTAGGGCTGGGGGCAGGGGTAGACCCAGATGGCTGGAAGGAATCGCTGCTCCCACTCCCACCATCTCTAGGACCATCCTCCTTCATGGCCCACTCTGCCTGCCGGAACTTCTGCACCAGCGCAACCTTCCAGAGGCCATGGACCACTGTCTCACATGCCATGCTGCCCTTGATCCTGGGGTCCAGCATGGTTGCCAGGACATAGTCCTCCCAGTGCAGGAGCTCGACAAAGCGCGCACTCGGCCCCGCCTTCACCTTCTGCGCAAGGTCAATTGCCTCATCTGAGTTCCTCCTGCCCTGAGGGCCATGTTCCTGTCCCCCCACCCCGACTCTCATCCAGGCTGCTGCGGAGACTATAGACCAGTGGGGTCACATGGCTGAGGGTGGCGGTGGAACTGCTCAAGGTCTCCATGATGGCCAGGAATGGTCTCAGTACAAAGTCCGTGTGACCGATAATCTCCCATTCCTCCCTGTTGTACCCTGGAGGTGCCTCAATGTCTGTCTCCAGTTCCACCTGATTCAGGGTGGCTTTCTGTTCAAGAAGCCGCTCAAGCATCAGGAAGGTGGAATTCTACCTGGTGGAGACATCCTGGAGCAGCGTGTGCACCGGGGACCCTTGCTTGGCCTGCTTCTCCCGGAGGAGCTCGCTGCTCTTCACGCTTCGGTTGAAGAAGCCCGCCAGCTTCCTCCCCCACTCGACCAGGGAGCTAAGGTTGCCTGACCCAATCCCCTTCTCCCCCAAGCCGAGTGCGTCCTTCACCACAAGATGGAGGGTGTGTGTGGCGCAAGGGATACTTGTGAAGCCCCGGTCATGGACTGCCTTTAGTATATTGGTCATGTTGTCCGTGACCACACACCCCTTGGTGAAGGTCGTGCCTGGCATGACCCACCCCCTCACATTGGTGGCCAGGGCTGCCTCGAGGTTCCTCAAGGTGTCAGAGCTGTCCATGACTTGGGCCTGAAGCAGGGCCCACCTATACCCTGCTTCAGGTCCCCCCTGCCACTGCCAAGCTCTGCCTCTGGGTCCTGCCACCAGTGTG
>QEPC01006843.1:2306407-2317388 GCA_003113815.1 Sphenodon punctatus
GAAGCCAGATTGGAGGGGGTCAAGGGAGGAGTTGGAGGATAGGAAGTCAAGGCAGCGGGAGTAGACAACACGTTCAAGCAGCTTGGAAGCAAAAGGAAGGAGTGAGACAGGACGATATTTCTGTTCCGGCCCCCACCTCCCGCCCTCCCTTCATGCCTGTCTGCATCCCTTCCACCCCCCGTCCATGCCCCCACCCATTATGGTCTGGTCTCCTTGCCAATATGTGGGGGGCCTCAGTCCCCTGTTTGGTGTTCCCCTGTGGGGTGGCTTGCTGTGGATCCTGCAGGTGCTGCTGCTGCTGCTCTTGTTGCTCCATTGTGGTGTCTCTCCTCTCCTCTCCTCTACCTTCCTGCTTGTTGTTTGACATCTGAATTCCCCTGGTGCTGTGTGTCCTTTAAATGTCCCTCCTTGTTCTGATTGTTGGTAATTGCCTGGCAGCGATTCTGTGTGCATTTGCCATGGCTGGGGATCGTTGTGTGTGATTACGCCTGGTGGTTGCTGTTCTGATGTTACTTTTGGACGATTCCCAGTGGGAATTGCCTTGGGTCATTTCGCGGCCCTGCGGTCAGCCAGGGGCACCCAACTTGAGGTCCCTCAGGTATACCGGGTGGCGATGGTGGGGAGGGCATTCTCGGTGGTGACGCCTTGGCTGTGGAACTCTCTCCCGTCAGAGACCTACCTCTCCCCAGATCTCCCCTCTTTCCATAGGTATTATAAGACCTGGTTGTTCCACCGAGCCTTTGAGAAGGGGGGTGGGTAGGGTGGGGTATTTTTAAGCCACTATTACAGATTTGATATTATGTGCCGATTTTATTTATTTATATCTATGATATATTGTGTTTTAATTATTTTATTGTTGTATTTTATTGTTATATTTATGTTATACGCTGCCCCGGGTTGTCAATGTGCAAGAGGGTGCAGGTTACAAGTTTTTGTAAATAAATTTTTAAAAAAAATTTTTTACCACGGTTCTGGAGGTGGTCCTGTCCTGAGCTCCAGAACTGTGGTTGACTTTGGCCCCTACTGGAGATTGACTGGAGTGAACATCTGGATGCTGCCAAACAGATGTTCGCCAAATGTCAAATGTGCAGGGCACATTGGCCACGCTGGGGTTTTGTGTATGATTCAGTGTGGTTGACTATGATTGCATAATATCTGAAATGACCCTTTGTTTCCATTTTATTTGGGTGCCCGCAAGAAAATTAGGACACCATCTTTGTTTAGTGGAAGTAATGATAAATGTTGTGAAAACAAATACTATTTCTTGTAGAAAGTAAAGATAAAAGTATGAATGGACACTCATTTTGTTCATATTGTCATGTTTACCACAGTTTTTGATGCTTTTCCTTCCAGTTTTGCTGTAAAATGGAGCTATGACATCATAAATGGATGGATGTTTGTTTGTTTGTATGTAGGTATGTTCTATAACTTTTAATACAGACAATATTTCTCCTCAATATCGATTTTTAAAATTTTTTCTCATAACTGTATAAATAGTGTTAAATGTGGATTAGGAAAACTAGCATCACTGGGGCACAGCCTACAACAGGCTGGATATGCTGTGAATATTCCTGAATATATTGCTTGAATATATGACTTAGAGATAACGAATCTGGAAGTATAGAAACAGTTTCAATAAGGGGGCAGGGGTCACAGTGAATACGTATCCAATTACATTCACAGCAATTGCAATAGACCAGGCTCAAGAATGTTTGTTTGTTTGTTTGTTAGATTTCTAGGCCATCCCCTCCTGCAACTGCAGCTTGGGACAACGAGCTCACAACATGTTATAAAACATCATAATAAACAACACCAATAAAACATAACACAAATACAATATAAAAATAGCACTAAAAATATGTATGTGAACAAAGTGCACAAAGGTTGTGGAGGAGGAGTCAGCAGAATCGCCTACAGCCCTGAAGCTCTACTTAGACACTGCCTCAGCACACCAGAACTGACAAGATTATCCAAGAAAATTATGCTTAGCATCACTCATTCTGATAAAACAAAGCACTATCAGGCATCAGAGGCTAAGATGACCCAACAAGAGAAGTTTGTCTATCAGCTAAAGTGTGCTTTTGCAATATCAAACCCATTCAAAGTTTATTATTAACAAACATTTATATAGCGCCAGCAGTGTACCTGGCACTTTACAAAGTAATAAAATAGACATGGCCCCTGCCCCTAGGGCTTACAATCTGAGAGACTGTATTGATGGTACTGAGCATAAACTGCACAGTTAGATCACTAAGGCTATCATGCCAAAAGCTGTCCAAGATGACATACTGAACACAGCATGTTGAGGCAAAGAAGCTTATATAAGTTTCATACAAGAGAGAATCGCTTATAAAAAAAACTTCTATTAGATATGATGTTGAATTTGAAGACAAAGAGTTGGCATGATGGGCACAAAGCACTGAACACTGGTTCTTTCAGAGCACTCTTCTTTGATTCAGCAAACACCACTATGGCTAGGCTGTTATTAGTAGTTATTTCATTTCTTGATATAGACCTCAGGGAAGTAATATCTAACTACAAGCTTTCCACCTCAAATTAATTGCTTATGACGAAGAATGGAAGACTTCATCAGTAGGGATGGGCGAACAGAATGGAGTTCAGAAATTCGGTTCAGTTCAGTTTGGTTTGAAATTCGAGTTCAGTTTGGAAATTTGGTTCAGTCAACTGAACAGACCGAGTTCGGTCGAATTCCAAACTTCTGAACCAAGTTTGGCCATTCAAAACCAGGTTTTTTGGTGTGTGTTGCCACTAGAGATGGGCTAACAGAATGGAGTTCGGAAATTCGGTTTGGTTCGGTTTGAAATTCGAGTTCGGTTCGGAAGTTCGGTTCGGACGACTGAACAGACCGAGTTCCAAACCGCGTTCGCCCATCCCTATTCATTAGTGCTTGAACAAAGCTGATCTTCTACGTGAACTGGAGGAATTGGTGCCAGCAACAGCAGATTGTGAACAGACTGAAGAACCATCCCCGATTCCATTAAAGACATGTCTTGTTGTAGATGCCATGGCACTCGTCAATTAGCAGGATATCCATAGATAAATCATTAGGAACTGCCCAGAACTGGCATAATTCTTCGTGAGATCAATTAATGCAAAGTCTAGAGGGTACAATTATACATACATTTGATGATTTCATGATTACAGTATACAGCTGTCACTGAAGTACACAGCTAGACAATGCCACACTGGAGAGAAGTCAGTATACCAACCTAAATTCACTACATTGGTGGGAGCGAAGAGAGCGGGGCCGTGGGGCGGAGCCACTGCCAGAGCCCTTCACAGTACCTGCCGGTTAGCCTGCCTGTCAGAAGTAAGGAGCAGAGTGCAGCACCTGGTGGCGACAGGATAAAGAGCCAAATGGAGTCTACTGCGGTGCCGTAGGCATGCGCCCGAGGTGCATGCCAAAGGGTCGCGCACTCCAGGGTGCACCCTTGAGAGTCACCCTTGAGTCGCTGCAGGGTCACCAAGGGGCTAGCAACTTTTGGAATTGGGGGAACTAATCTTTTGGTGAGTTTCTTTTATACCCTTTTGACGATTATTTATGTGTGGGGTGACATGTCTTCATAGAAGCGCTCTCGCTCTGATGCAGCACTGATATCTCCCCCAGCAGTGAACCAGCCTAAACAGAGGAAAATTGATGTTTTTTTGACTTCAACTGTTAAATCCAGAGTAGAGGAGTTGGATCCATCTACCTTAAATAAAAACATTCCCTTGGTCCTCGTGGTCCTCCCCGACGAAAATGCTCAGACTATACCTCTTGGGGCAGACCATTCACCCCCAGTTTTCTGTACTGGGGGAAAAGATTTACCAAATATGAGATTGTAGGAATGCCCACCACAAAATGCTAAAGACTTTAGATTGATTTCATTTTTGACAGCGCATGTGTTGGTTACTTCTAAAACCATTTGTTACATGTTCGCTCAGCTTGGGATGGTTGATTCCAAATTGGCAGAGCTTAGGGAATTGGTTTCCTCCCATCTGACTCCAATTTGTCATACAGGAGGAAAAGTTTATTCAAAGGGGAAGGAAACCACTAGACAGGAGAAAAGGCAGGGTAATGTAGGGGATGGTAATTTGGGCTTTAAAATGTCAGCACATGAGAAGAGGTTGGGGGGAGAATTTATTCCTGCCCCACTTAATGTGATATTTACAGTATTGGCCCTTCCCTCTGGCTGCCTGCCATTTTGGAATTCTCCATTAGACGTAGCAGAGCACCTGAGATCTTTGCTCCACGAACCAATTACAAGTAAAAATATTCTTTCAGTTAACCTCATTTGCCCCACTAAAGGGCATTGGGTTGTAAATGTAGCCTTTGACTCAGATATTTGGGTAGCATATGTTTTTCAAAAAGAGCAGTATTTGAAAACTTGATCTATACACTCTCTAGAGTGTATACCAAATTAGAAGAATGGCCCAGGGTGGCCAGGCCCATAAGGGGATTGGACTCTAAGGGAGAAAGTGCCCGAAAAGCACCACAAAATGTGAAGGATACAGTACAGGGGGTATATGGAGGAAATCATTGCTCTTTTATTGAGTGGGATCAGATAGCAAATGGGGTAGCTGATTCAATGACCTCCCTTCAGGATGGTAGTAGGGACATGGACTTGGGGGAAAGTAACAAGGAATCTTCAGGTCTTTCTGTGATTGGAGGCATGCATCAGTCCCCTAGGGTTCCAGTGGGAAACCCAGAATCTAATGATTTATTAGGTGGTATGGAATTGTTATGTGACCAATTGGGCCAGCTAATGAATGATAATTTATTATCCCTGGTGAGTAAAGAAAGGAAGGAGAAGGAGACAGTAAGAAAACTCCTAGACTTGGGAGTACACTTCTCAGATCAGGATGTCAAATCCCTGGTGCGCTATACTGTACCTTGGGACTCTGAGTTGAGTGGGAGGGGAGCCCTTGTGACTACTGTAGTTCCAGCAAAATTTTTACAAGAAAATAAGATGGGTTCTCGAGATTCCCTGATAGGGGATTCGGTGATCTTGCATTCCTCTTTTAAGGAAATTGTAGGGGAAATAAGATCTTTGGACCATGTTGAGCGAAGATTGGTAGGTCACAATGGAGGAGCCCAGGTTTTAGTCTCTCCAATTCAGGAGAGTAGACAAGAAATACCAGGAGATAAAGAAAGTCCTGTGGGAGACGTAGGGCGGATAAAATCTTGTCAGGGGGCAGATGGAGTAGGAGTGCGATTGAGAGGTAAGGAAGTAAGGGCCCCAATGGAGGAAGATCAGGGAACACTGGGGAAAACTACAGCATTGGCAACAATTCAAACTGCTGAAGAGCTCCCGAGGGGGTTCAATGACAACGTGCACAGCCTCGAGTCATCCTGCTGGCATCCTGGAATATCCATGTCTGGAGGTCCTGGTTGGATAATGGTGGTGTGGAAGATATTGAGGCATGTGATATCTTGTGTGTACAGGAAGCATGGGTGGAAAAAGTAGATAGAATAAAACTGGAGGGATACGAGATTTGGGCGTGTCCGGCTGTTAGGGAAACCAAATATTGAAGAGCTGCAGGGGGCCTCGCTATATTATTGAAATCAGGCCAGAGATTAAAGGGGGTGGAATTGCCAAATCCCCCATTGAATTCTATGGCAGTGAGGGTTGCAGGGGGAGCATATAGGGTTTTTATAATTATAAACATTTATATTTCTTGCCTCCTAAATATCTCTGAAAGAACTGCTACTTGGTCATCGGTAGGTAATTTTGTCGAGGAATGCAGTAGGATTTTTCCAAAATACATCCCCATATTAATAGGGGATGTAAATGCAAGAATTGGTGAGTTGGATGCCAGGATTTATGAACAACTGGGTCTGGAGGACGAATATGATATGCAAGAAACATTTCGGGCCTCTAGAGATAGTACTTGCAATTCTAAAGGGATACAATTCTTTAAATGGCTTTTTGAAATGAGATGGGTTGTCCTAAATGGAAGAGGGAAGACAGATAAACAAGGGACTTTCACTTTTTTGGGTGAACAAGGCTCAAGTGTGCTTGATTACGTATGCATCCCACTGATATACCAAGGAAAATTTTCAGACTTTACAGTTATTCCCACTGGGG
Organism: Sphenodon punctatus; assembly: GCA_003113815.1. Lineage (NCBI taxonomy): Eukaryota > Metazoa > Chordata > Lepidosauria > Sphenodontia > Sphenodontidae > Sphenodon > Sphenodon punctatus. The sequence goes on from QEPC01006843.1 coordinate 2,312,497, forward strand.
TGAGCGACCACCAATTGCTGGAAGTGAAGGTTGAGGTGAAAGACCTGTCAAGTCCCCGTGGACAGTGTAATAGAGCTGCATCTCAGGGGAATTGGGAAGTTCAGGGGAAGATTATCTGGAACCATAAAACTGTAGAGGTGGCTACAGAGTTGGGGATGATTCCAATTTGTCGGGAGCTGCAGGAAGGGATTATAGATCCTATGACATCGGATGATGAGATTCCAACCTGATACGCAGAGTTAATCAAAGAAGTATGGAATGCAATTGGAGGGCTCTCAGGCAAACCAGATCTCTTGGTTCGACAGAGAATGCAGGAAACAAAAGAGGGCAGTAAATGCTGCAGCCCGTTTTTTCAAGCAGAGCCCTATAAAGGAAAATCATGAAAAGTTGAATAACATTAGAAGTAGGTACAGGAAAATGGTAAAGGATAAGAAAAAGAACTTTCAAGTAGGCCAATGGGGAAAATTAAGATTAGCTATGGACCAGAAGGACAGTATAGCTTTTTGGAAACTTATAAAAAGGGGATTTGGAGAAGTTTGAAATATGTTGGATTTTGATATTCCAGGGAAAAAATGGGAACATTTTTTTCAGTGTATATTTGGAGGACTTGGGGATTGGAAAATTAGCCCATTACTCGATCTGTGTTATATCTGATTGCCCACCTTGGAATTAAGTTGAGGAATCAGAAGTCCGGGACCTTATTGTTAAGTTGCCTTTGAGGAAGGCGCCGGGGGAAGATGGGATCCCGGCCGAGGTCTTTAGGGAAAATCTGGATTGGTGGACCCCTGTTATAACTAGATTATTTAATAGTCTAAATGTTACAGGGAGTTTTCCCATTGGATGGAATGAAAGTGTAACTATTCCCATATATAAGAAGGGTTCCAGAGATGACCTGGCAAACTATAGACCCATCAGTCTTATAGATATAATGGCAAAATTATATGCCAAGTATATTCTGGCTAAATTGGAAGACTGGGCAACAAAAGGAAACATCTTTCATGAGGAACAAGCGGGCTTTCAAGTTGGCTGTGCGACCACAGACCATTGCTACATTTTGGCGCACTTAGTAAATAAGTATTCTCGTGTTAGGAAGGGTGACCTTTTTGTTACCTTTATCGACCTCAAATCCGCCTTTGACCTGATCGACCAGGAGAGGCTCTGGAGGAAGTTGTTGGATGCCAACGTGGATAGACACCTCCTTTGGTTGATAAAGGGGTTGTACACACATACTCACATGAAAATTTGTAGGCCTGGGGAGGGACTTTTGACAGCTGCCATTCCGGTTCTAAGGGAAGTTAAACAGGGCTGCGTCCTGACGCCCTTCTTGTTTAAATTTTATATAAACAACATTATTGATGTATTCCAGGATGAACTAACTTTCCCCCCCAAGATCGGCGGTAGACCACTTGCCCTGCTACTGTACACGGATGACATGGCATTGTTGTCTACTGCTGAGCTGGGGATGAGAAGGGCACTGGACATCTTGGGTGTTTACTGCAGAGGGGAAAGACTTAAAATTAACTATGATAAGACCAAGGTCTTAGTCTTTGCTAGGAAGACCCGGACCCGGAAATGGTATCTGGACGGATTTAAAATAGCGCAAGTCCCTTTTTATAAGTATCTGGGTCTATGCTTTGCGGCATCAGGCTCTTGGTCGACCCATTTGGCAATGGTTAAGCTGAAAGCCAGGCAAACGGCTGGGGGAATCTTAAAATTTTGGGCTACGGGGGGTGGTGTGGTGGGTGGTGGTGGAAGATGATTAAACCAGCCATCAATCTGTTAGCCCATAAACTTATCCCCCAAATGCTCTATGGTGCTGGAGTATGGGGTTTTGAGGTTACAGTCCTAGAGGCAGTACAAAATAGGGTGCTTAGAGGCCTCTTAGGAGCTCCAGCTTGTATGCCGGTTGCATTCTTAAGGGTAGAGATGGGAGTGGTCTCTGTTACAGTTCAAGTCCACATGGCCATTACAAAATTTTGGTCTAGATTAATGGCCTTGCCTAAGACAAGCCTTGTCTATGCTTGTTGGGAGAAGCAGGGGAACATGGGTGTTGGTTCGACTTGGAGATCCTGGATTGTTTGTCTTCTTGAGGACATTGGGTTCTCCTTGGGGGCTTTAGAAGGTCTACCTAGAACCTCTCTCGAAAATTTATTAAAGACCCGAATTTCAGATATAGGCGAACAGGAAGACATGACTTTGGTGTCAGATTCTGTGATAGCTCCCTTTTATGGGAAATATAAAATGGTGCATAAATTGGAACCATACCTGGAGAGCATCGCAAATTTTGGTCTGAGGCAGGCCCTCACACTTGTACGTTTTCAGCTAATGCCTTCTAGTATTTTGGAGGGCAGACTTAAGGGAGTGTCTTATTGCCAAAGAATTTGTGATAGCAAGGTTGGGGTAGAAGACCAAGTGCACAATTTGTTCGACTGTACCCTTTCAGCAGGCATTCGTCATAAATATCAAACCCTACTCCAGATTGAGACCCCTTGGGTTTGTAGGGAACATAGATTGCAATATATTCTGGCAAATGAATCCGAAAGCAAGATGTATAGGGCTGCAAACTTCCTCCTTGCATTAGTGAAGAGGAGAGCCCGAGCCCAAGAGTGTAACATTTAATAGAATACAACTATATATGGGTATTGGAATATGGATTCTTGATTTAACTATATTGAAAGTTTGTTTGGCTACGAGGGGCAGGTACATACGGTTATTTCTCTTTTGTATGTTTAATCCATTTATGGAAGGACATGTTTATGGCTGTGAATTATATATGTTGTATCAACTTCTGTTGCACCAAAAAAGAATATTTACTATCACAAAGACTGCCTTGTGGCAGTTTGCTACTGTATATGCTAATTTAAGGGAATGTTTTATGCAGGGGACAAATGTCGGCACCATAACCCCTGAGAAGGGTAAGCCAAATTTTAAACTTATTGTATATGCATTTACTTTCAAGCTGACTATTTGTCTTGGAAAGTTTACAATGTATGTTTTGTATAATTTTTTTGATGAATTTTGTTACGGCCAATGGCCAAACAATAAAAAGTTTTACTACATTCCTGTTGAGTAGGAAGACAAATGACCTGTTGATGTAATACCTCTCTCAGAAGCTAATCGACTTTTACAAGTGTCCAGTTGTTGCAGTTACTTGATTTGATATCCTGTAAACCAAGAAGTTTTGTTGATGTTATGAATAGGGCTGAAACAAAAACCAAATTGGTTATCGCAGCAATATTGCGATAACCGAGAATTGTTGTAGAGATTTTGCAGTTTTCTCGGTTCTGTGTCAAGATCTTGGACGAGACTCAACTTACCGGTTTACCGTTTATCGTGTTTACTGGTTACCGGCTTACTGTTTAACGTTTATCATGTTTATCGTAATACATGTTTGTCGATTTATCGTGTTTGTTGGTTTATGTTTATGTTTATGTTAATGATAATGACTGATAATGATAATGATAAGAACTGATAATAATAACAATATAACTCAATGCAAATGGTACCTCGGAACATGGCAACTGGAAGTTAGGTAAACAGTAACTTGGCAACCAGCAATCCGGTAAATGGTAACTTGGTAACCAGCAATCCACTAAACGACAATATAATAAACGACAATCCAATAAATGGTAAACGATAATTCAAGAAAAGGTTCTTGGCCGAGAAACGGCAGTTATTGTTTCTCGGTTAGAATGAGACGGGGATTGCAATTGTCGGCAATAACTGTGAAAAAGCTGAAATTGAGTTTCACCCTAGTTATGAATACCCACGAAGAAGCTGACATGCTGCTTATTGCAAGTGTGAGGCAAATCCTGAAGTGTGTAGCAATGCTGACACTGAATGTATTCTGATGACAAAGAGGCCCTAAAAACAGCTGATAAATAGTTTTGTGAATATTTTTAAATATGGTGTGTAAAAACTCTGGACAAGAAGAGAGACAATTGTTGTAATAGTTATGAACACCAGTTATTTCTCAATGCTCTTAAGTTGATGTCCGCCATTTTATATTTACTATTTTTATTACAAGAGCTTAACAAGTAATTTATATAACTGGCTTATCTATTTTTTGAACATACATTAACTCAGCTTTTAGTTTTCTGAGTAAACAATTTTGATAAATATTTAAAATGCCAGTTTCCAAAATGGCAGTCAAAAATGGAAAACATGACTTATGTTACTTACCAGAAGTTGGGACATTTATTTACGCTGATAGTTTACTCATTTATAAAAAAAACATTGGGTGTTTTTGCACACACATTTCTCCTGCATGCTTGCTGTTATATCTTCAACTTTCTGTGTGTCTAACTTACTCACCCAGATGTTAACCATCTGGCTCTTTGAACTTCTGCATAGAACTTTTCCCAGAACTTTTGTGTTTAAAAAGTTCTCCTGGTAAACTGCTTTGCTCCAGACTTGGTCACTTGGTTTCCATGGCATCCTGTCAAGTCTACAGCTGCAGCTACTTTAGGCTGCCTCAGGGCAGTGTTTGTGTGAAAAATGCATCTGGAACTTACTTGTGGACTTGTAAACCCAGAAGATTGAAACATCTGGAACTTTAAGGTGTGTGTAAACATTTATTTATTTATTTAAAATTTATATCCCGCCCCTCCTGCCCTCAAGGCAGCCTGGGGCGGCGAACAACATTCAGTAAAAACAATATAAAAAAATTAAAACAATTTAAAAATACAGTGTGTGGGGAAACCCCCCACCCCTACCTCTTGCCAAAAGCCTGAATGAACAGCCAGGTCTTACATACATGCCGAAACAGCAGGAGAATGGAAGTCAACCAAGCCTCCTCCCTGAGTGAATTCTACAGCACAGGGGCGGCCACCGAAAAAGATCTAACATCGGTGGCCACCCGCCTCACCCGGGGAACCTCCAAAAAGGCTCCC
>QEPC01006843.1:2317741-2387595 GCA_003113815.1 Sphenodon punctatus
GCCCACCAACATCACCTCTGTCTTGTCAGGATTCAATTGCAGATGGCTCGACCTCATCCAAGCCCCCACAGCTGACAGGCACTGGGAAAATAAGGAGACTGCATGGCCTGGGTTGATGGAAAAGGAGAGGTAGAGCTGAGTGTCATCAGCACACTGATGACACTGCATGCCCTGAAACTCCCACACGATCTCCCCTAACAGCTGCATATGGATGTTAAACAAGAGGGGGGACAGAATGGCACCCTGCGGGACTCTACACATGAGGTCCCAGGGGGAAGATGTACACTCCCACAAGACCACCCGGTGAGTTCTCCCGGCCAGGAATGAATGAAACCAGTCCAAGACTGTTCCGTCAATTCTGGCACAGTCCTGCAGGCAAGTCACCAACACCTAATGATTGACTGTGTCGAACGCAGCCGAAAGGTCTAGCAGGACCAGTAAGGTCTGACAACCCTGGTCCAATGCCAGATGGAGATCGTCAACCAAGGCCACCAAGGCCGTCTTCGTACCGTACCCAGGCCGAAACCCAGACTGGGAGGGCTCAAGGAAACCGGTGCGGTCCAGATGTTCCTGGATCTGCCATGCCACAGCCCGTTCAATAACCTTCCCTAAAAAGGGAAGGTTAGAGACTGGCCGATAACTGGTAGGAGCATCAGCATCGAGCTCTCTAAGGCCATTTGGGTTATTTCATGGAATGTGGCCGGTTGGAGAACTAAGGCAGCTAACAATGAAATTAGGACTATGCTGGCCCAGTATGACATAATTTGTCTCCAGGAAACCTGGCATCAGGGACCAGTTGCCATGGAAGGATGACTCCCATGTGAAGTCATCATCTCGTGGAGAGAGGGGGCACCCCAGTGGGGGTTGTATTTGTTTTGTTTCTGCTGCTTTATCAGCTTCTTACCTTCCGTTACCAGGGCAGGCCGCTTTTTACTGTGGGGCGGTGTTGGAATTTCCCTTGTGAACGTTGGTGCTAATGAACGTTTACATCTCTCCCCAGACATCGTAGTATTTTGATGAGACTTGCTGGGAAGTGTTAGCCGGGTTGATAGAGGCAGTAGGAGAGGCCTACCTGGATGCTGGGATATTACTTGTTGGGGATCTCAACGCCAGGACTGGAGAATCGGATCTTGCCTTGGTCCAGGCAGGGGGGCCGTGGGGAAATGAGATCCCCTTCCTGGAGGAAAGGAGGTCAAAAGATGCAGGAATAAATAGGAGTGGCCTGGCACTGGCTGAGATTGTTTGCAAGTCTGGGTTGGTTATTTTGAATGGGAGATTCCCACAGGACCTGCAGGCTGAATTTACTTTTTTCTCCTCACAGGGTTGCACCATGATAGACCTTATGGCAGCCTCAAGAAATCTTGGCCATAAGGTGACTGGGCTTGAAGTAGTTTTTGCTGTGGGTAGTGCTGCCTGTTACTTTGGGCCTGGAAAAGGAAGATTTTTTCCTTGTCAAGGAGGCTTGTGGCACAGCTGGCTTACTGACCCAGGGTCAGTTTAGGGCCAGGTGGGGTCATACACTTGTACTTAAGATCCAGCACTTATTGGCCTCTCCGAAAGGGACATCGTGGCAACAGGGGACTGAGGAGGCACAGGATATTGAAGAGCTGCTCCACAGCTATAAGCTTATCGTGGAGGGGTTGGAGCCCCTTTTGAGGGGTAAGCCACCTACTAGGACTGCAGGCTTTTGCCCCTTGAAAGGGAATAATGTCTGGTATGATAAAGATTGTTTTTTAGAAAGGAAAAAGGTGCGGTTAAGGTATCGTTACTTCAGGAAGGAAGCTATATTTTCGAATCTGCAGATGTTCTTCCAGGCAAGGCATAAATATAAGACTCTGCTAGTGGAAAAGAAGAAAAAGTATCATCTTAAACAGTGAGGTGAAACTGAACGGGCTGCAAAAGAGAAGGACTCTCGCTGCTTCTGGAGATTGGTTGGGTGTTGTGGTAGGGGTAGGTGTGAGAATATATATAAGGTATCAGCAGAAGATTGGGTTAATCACTTTATAAATCTGTACTTAGCTGACCCTGCACTCCCTGTTACTCTGACCCCTGGGGAATTTTTACCCCCGTGGGATGCTGTCCTTCCCTCGGAGATTGAGGAAGTAATCGATTCCCTAAAGAGGGGAAAGGCGGCCGGGCCCGATGGAATACCAGCCGAGTTGTTTCTAACCTATATAACATGGTGGGCACCTGAATTAGCTACCCTGTTTAGAGGAATAAACCAAACTGGGACTTTGCCAAATGGCTGGGAACAGGCTATAATAGTGGCAATATACAAAAAGGGCTCATCGAGGCACGCAGGGAGTTACAGACCAATTAGCCTTTTAAGTATTGCCAGCAAAATGTATGCTAGATATCTCCTAGGGGAATTGCAGAACTGGTTGGATAAGCAAAAAATCCTTACGGAAGAACAAAATGGTTTCAGGTCAGGGCGGTCCACTACTGACCACTGTTTTGTCCTCAATTATTTAATAAACAAATATGCTAGGGGTACGGGGCTGTACGCAGCATTTGTTGACTTCTGGGCTGCATTCGACCTGGTATCGTGAAACCATCTGTGGGCCAAACTTTCTAAAACTTCTATTAATAAAAGGTTGCTTTGGCTAATCCAAGGACTATATTCAAATACTTCCCTCCGAGTCAGGTTAGATCAGGGGGGACCAGGCCGATTGCGACTGAACGTGGGGTAAAACAGGGCTGCGTGCTCGCCCCATCTCTATTCAACTTCTATTTGAATGATTTAATTGGGAAAGTTACATTGCCCCTTAATCACCCCCACCCCCACCCAGAGTTGTGGGTAAGGATGTAGCTGTCCTCCTTTATGCAGATGATGCAATCTTGCTTGCCAGGTCCCGGGTGGGCCTTAAGAGACAGTTGGTGGCATTGGGTCAGTTTTGCACCCAGAATTATCTGGAGGTCAATTATGGAAAAACTAAAATAATAATTTTTTCAAGGAGACGGAAGAAACATACATTTATTTTTATTTTATTTATTTATTTTATAAATTTATACCCCGCCCCTCCTGCAAAGCAGCCCGGGGCAGCTTCCAACAATAAAAACATAATACAATAAAATACAATTTAAAATCATCCATAACAATATAAATTATTAAAACAGGGCTTAAAACATTATAAATAATAAATCTGGTGGGGGAGCTAAAAAAAAACCTCACCCTACCCTCCCACCCTCCCCAAAGGCCTGGGTGAACAGCCAGGTTTTTCAACTTCACTGGAATGTCAAAAGGCTGGGGGCCAGGCAAGCTTCCTCCAGAAGGGAGTTCCAAAGGCGCGGCCCGGCCACCGAGAATGCCCTCTCCATTGTGGTCTCCTGCTTAACACGCAGGACCTCCAAGAAGGCACCCCCGGAGGACCGAAGGAGCCGCTCTGGGGCGCGGAGGGCGAGGCGGTCCCTGAGGTATGAGGGGCCTAGACCGTGAAGGGCTTTGTAGATCAACACCAAAACCTTGAACCTGGCTCGGCACGCTATCGGCAACCAGTGCAGAGCTCAAAGCACAGGTGTAATATGCTCCCGATGGCCCGTCCCCGTAAGGAGATAAGCTGCCGCATTCTGCACTAGCTTCAGCCTCTGAACCAGGAACAAGGGAAGCCCCATGTAGAGCGCGTTACAGTAGTCCAGCCTCGAGGTGATGAAAGCATGGATGAGGGAGGCCAGGTCCGGGCCAGAGACGAACGGACGCAGCCTACCACCAGATACAGGTGGCGGAAGGCATCCTTAGCTCTAAGTGGTCAGGACCTGGAGTGGTCAGGACCTGGACCAAGTTAAGGTTTATAAGTACCTGGGGCTGATTTTCCAGGCTAATGGGGCCTGGGTAATGCAGGCTAAAGAGGCAGCCAGACAAGCTAGGATTGCTGGAAAATCCATCCTCCATTATTTCAGGACCAATGGGGGTAATCTTGTTATGCCAGCAATTAGGGTATATAAGGCTAAGTGCCTGACACAATTGTTATATGGGGCACAGATCTGGGTTTTGGGGAAGTTTCCCCTCCTGGAAAGGATTCAAAGTAGATTTCTCAGGTCTATTTTAGCTATACCGAACTGCGCTCCATGTAGCGCTGTACGTTTAGAGTGTAGGATGGTCCCTATGGAGGCCCAGCTCTGGTGTCTGACCTTGGGCTATTGGCTAAGGTTGTGCTATGGGAGGGTGGCCCCCCTGGCCATGTCAGTCTTCCAGGAAGGTATCCGGGACCCCTGGGTGTTGTAGACAAAAAACAGGCTTGGAAAGTTAGGACTTTCCTCTGATTGTTTAACCTCTCTGGGTTAACTGGGCACTAGGAATCTCATTAAGCAAAGGATAACTGATGTTAGTATGCAAGAGGAGATAGCAGATGCAAGGAGGAAGAAATCTCTGACATATAAATGGGGGACTCTACCGCAGGTTTATGTGCCCTATGCTGAACCCTATTTAGGTTTTTAAAAGAAATTGTAATCCCGGAGATGCTTTACCATGACTATATTGAATATACTCCCCTCCGGTATTACGAAGGGGCGATGCTGGGTATTCAGCCGGATTTATGCCAGTGTAAATGCACAATGCAGGTGCCTGACACTGTGAAGCATGTGCTAATTTATTGTGAACTCTATAATGACTTCTGAGAATGCTGGTTACTACACCCCTGTAGGGACATTTGGCCAGGGATGGAAGTGCGGCTGCTACCATATTTACTGGCAGGGAAGGAGGTTAAAGTTATGACAGCGGTGGGAAATTTTTTGGTCAGGGCCCTTATTAGGAGGAGTCGAGCTGGCCAAGAGAACCACCCTTGAGCGGAAACTCTTGATTGCTAAGGGTATCTATGATATATGTTTCCATTGTGGTTTTGTATAATTTAATGTTGTATTTGGTTTTGGTATAATTTTATGTTGTATTTGGTTGGTTGTGTTTTGTGTTATGGCTGTAGCTAAACACTAATAAAACTTATTATTATTAAAAAAAATCAGCGTCAAGAGATGGTTTCATGAGCAGGGGTCTAACCACATTGCCCATTGATGAGGGATGTGCGAACAAGGTTCAGAAGTTCGGCGTTCGGACTGAACTCAAATAGTTCGGTTGACTGAACCGAACTTTCAAACCAAACTCGAATTCGACTGAACTGTTCGGTCAAATTCGAACCAGTTCGGAAGGCCAAAAAACCTGGTTTTGAATGTGCTAACTTGGTTCAGAAGTTCAGAATTCGACTGAACTCGAATAGTTTGGTCGACTGAACCGAACTTTTGAACCGAACTCAATTTTCGAGCCGAACCGAATTTACGAATTTCTGTTCACACATCCCTACCATTGATTTAGTGTCACTTATTAAAATGTTTTGTTCTCTTCATGTTTCCCATAATAAAATGGCCTCCAATTTCGAATATGGCTGCCAGAAAACATGGAAACATCAGCTTACATAAACTTTGGTACCTGTAGAAATAAAAAAATCAGTACTTCCCAAAATCTACCAAAAAGTTTCACGAGTCCATATTCTGTGACAAAATGGCATGTACTAATTCCTCCTGTAGAAAGCTGGAGAGCTTCCGGCGGGAGAAGGAGCCCATAAATATTACTACCAAGTAGGGAAAACAGAATCATGGCTGTGTTTGGAGGTGCAGTAGGATTCAGGTGAAACTCAACATCAGGTGACACCAACTTTTATTTTTATTTTTAAAATTTTTTTAAAGGAGGCTGTGAAGTGTTTGTTAAAAAATTGATAAATCAGATGTCAGAAATCACCACTTCGTTTTAAAAAGCAGAAGAGAAAATAAAAGCTTAGCATACAAGATTGTTTTCATTGTTGAGGGGATGGCTCCTGGGATGGCTGTATGGTTTATTTTTAGAAATATTTGTGCCTAGTGTTGTGAGTGCATGTGCATATGTACACAAATGGCACAGGGAAGCACAGCAGTGATTGCCCTATGCGCTGAGCAGGGATTTTTCATTTCATTTTCATTCATCATTTACAAGTTGCTGCAGTGATTTCACCAAGTCAGCACATCTCTGTAAGTTAGCACAAAGTGACTAAGAAGGGAAAGAAATATAGTCTGTGGTATCTTGAAGCATTATTCACTTCCCACTGATTGACTTGGATTTTCAATGCAATCAGGAAGGAAAGATTAATATTTGGGTCTGGAGTCAAACTATCTAAGGTCACTTTTGGGGAATGTTGCCCACTGATCTAATTTTTATTGCACTGCATCTATATAGCAAAACCACGTACCCTGAAATTGACAGAAAGCATAAGCTTACATTTTCTTTCTAGCACTAGTCACCACATCCAATCTGCCATACAGCATTGACGATTTACCACAAGGCAGGCAAGAAAAGAGGGCAAGAGAAATATTTTTGGTTGTTTGAACGTTTTATGCTGTCTGGGAACATTGATCACTGATTTCACACTCCTTGCACTGCATCGACCTAGCAAAGTCACCTACTGGAGTTTCTAAATTAACACAGAGTAAAGTAGAAAGCACTGTGTTTATTTTACATCACTCGGAAAAGTCTAATTTTTTCCACATACTATTGGTAGCAAAGTTACACACACTTAAATTAATACAATCGCCACTTTAAAATTGCAGGATAACCTCCTGCATTGAGACATCCCATACGATATTCTTCCTTATTCTAAGCATGCTTTCCCCCTTCCTTTATTCTGGACATGCTTTATGACCCTCCAACATTTGGATACCTTTCTAATTTGGACAAAAAGCATGTGCCCCAATACTTTCTCTTTTTGTTAGCTTCTTTAAAAATAAAAATGATGCTGCAGAATCCATACCATTATCCAAGGTGTACATCCAGTTATTTCAAATTTGGGACATAATGCATGAATGTACACATTTGAAGGAACATCCATCTACACTTGTGTTTCAAATAAATCCTCCAGCAGGGTAGTGGGTGTTAGCAGTTAGCACAGGCACAGGTGCCATTCACTTCAGTAGGACTTGAACCCATGCTAATTGTTAGCATATACTGTTTGGAAGATCACATCCTATGCCTATAATGGCAATTTTTCACTCATTGTTTAGGTCTTTAACAGTGCTGAACTGAATATGGCATTTTGAATTTGACTATTTGTGAAGATCATTTGCACATTCGTTCCTCTGAAAGAATATTCAAATTTGTCTTCATCACCTTTGCATTGCAAAATGTATATCTTTGGCCCTTTTTACATGGGTCATGTGGGTGGGTGTGTTGGTGTGCTCAGTGGTGTAGGTGTGGTGGGTGGGGAAGGGTGCAGATGGGTGTACACTGGCACACACTGATCTCCACCCACCTTCACCCATGACCCAGGCATGGAACAACCATTTTCACCAATTGTTTCCTTCTGTGGGTGATGGGTGGAGGTGGGTGTGCATGTGTGTTCTGAGCGTGCATGCATTATTTATTAATTATTATTATTATTATTATTATTATAAACATTTATATAGTGCCAGTAGTGTGACCTGGTGCTGTACAGAACATAGAAATAGACGCGGTCCCTGCCTGTGGCTTACAATCTAAAAGACAAGGAGGAGGAGACAGGGAGAGGGGACAGTGGGAGAGACAGGGGAGAAGACAAACAAACATTCAGGCGGATGCGAAGTCTCAGGTGCGTGTGCTTGGCTTGGTTACAATCAGGTTGGTTGCAGCAGTCTGCAGAGGAGGGCAGACAGTAAGTATATGGGGAACGACTAGCAGGCATTGGGAAAGGCGGCGAGGAAAAAGTGGGTCTTGAGGAGGGATTTGAAGGAGCGGAGGGAGGGGGCAAGGCGGATGTGGGTAGGGAGGGAGTTCCAGGCATGGGGGGCAGCGAGGGAGAAGGGTCGAAGGCGGTTAGGTGAGCAGGAGAAACGAGGGAGAGTGAGGGAGGGGACAGAGGAAGAGCGGAGAGCGCGTGCAGGAGTGCGTAGGGAGATTAGGTCCGAGAGGTAAGGGGGAGCTTGGTTGTGGAGTGTTTTGAACGTGAATACCAGGAGTTTAAACAGGATACGTTCAGGAAGGGGGAGCCAGTGAAGAGAGAAGAGGAGAGGCTGCACATGGTCGAAGCGACGGGCAGAGTGAATGACCTTGGCAGCAGAGTTTTGGATTGCGATAAGGGGGGACAGGTGAGAGCGAGGGAGGCCAGCAAGGAGGAGGTTGCAGTAATCGAGGCGAGAGATAACCATGGCATGAACAAGGGTTTTGGCCGAGGAGGTAGAGAGAAAGGGGCGGATCCGAGCAATGTTATGGAGGGCGAATCGGCAGGATTTGGCAACAGAGTCAATGTAAGGTTTAAAAGAGAGGTGCGTGTCAAAGATGAAGCCCAAGCTACGGGCTTGGAGAACAGGATGGATGGTGACTCCATCGATGCAGATGGGCAGGTTAGAGGGAGAGGAAGAGGAGGGAGGAAAAACGAGGAGTTCGATCTTGGCCATGTTGAGCTTTAGTTGACGTCGGGACATTCAGGCGGAGATATCAGAGAGGCAGTTGACGAGGCGTGAGCGGACAGAAGAGGAGAGAGAGGAGGTAGAAATATAGACTTGGGTGTCATCAGCGTAGAGATGGTATTGGAATCCATGGGAGGCAATAATTTTGCCAAGGGACAGGGTGTAAATAGAGAAGAGGAGAGGGCCAAGGACAGAGCCTTGGGGGACCCCAACCGAAAGGGGGAGGGACGAGGAGCTTGACTCGGGGAGTGAGACTTTAAAGGAGCGGTCAGAGAGGTAGGAGGAGAACCAGTCAAGGACAGAGCCGTGGAAGCCCAAAGAGTAAAGCGAGTCCAATAGGAGTGAGTGGTCGACAGTGTCAAAGGCAGCAGAGAGGTCAAGGAGGACAAGAATGGAATAGAGGCAAGTAGATCATTGGTGGTCTTAGCCAGGGCTGTTTCGGTATATTGGAAGGGGCGGAAGCCAGATTGGAGAGGGTCCAGGGAGGAGTTGGCAGAGAGGAGGTCCAGGCAGCAGGAGTAGACAATGCATTCCAGAAGCTTTGAGGCAAAGGGAAGGAGGGAGCCTGGCCAGTAACTAGAGGGATCAGATGGGTCCAGGGTGGACTTTTTGAGGATGGGGGAGACAGTGGCATGCTTGAAAGCAGAGGGAAAGGAGTCTGTGGAAAGTGAGAGATTGATGACCTGTAGAAGTGGGGGGGGGCGACAGTGGGAGCAATAGAGGTCAGAAAGTGGGAGAGGATCGGGTCAAGGGGGCAGGTGGAAGGATTGGATGAAGAGAGCAGGGTGGAGATTTCCTCGAGAGAGAGGCAGGAGGGAAGAATGTGAGGAGAGAGTGGGAAGGGGGAGGGGGTGGTATGGGAGCAGGAGGAGGAGGTGGGTGGGAGGCAATGTCCCGACGGATCTTGTCAATCTTTGAGGTGAAGAATGACGCAAGATCCTGAGCAGCAAGGGAAGAGGGCGGAGGAGGGCTGGGGGGTTTAAGAAGGGAGTCAAAAGTAGTGTAGAGGGGGCGAGGGTCGCGAGAGAAAGATTTGATCCTGGAGGCATAATAGCGTTGTCTAGCCAGGGAGATAGCCGAGGAGAGGGAGGAGAGGGAGAATTTGTAGTGGAGGAAGTCAGGGAGGGAGCGGGAATTGCACCACCCGTTGATGTGTGTACATGGGTGGCACCCATGCATGAGCACCCAGATTTCTGGGCATTCATACGTGGGTGCCTCCAGTGTAAAAAGAACCTTTGTTTACTTTGCTTTGACATTTGGTTTCTTTGCTATCTAGTTATTCTTTTGCTTTGGCGGTACTATTTTTTGAGGCTTTAAATTTTTGGCTGTGTCTGTTGTGTCTGTTTGACATAGGCCATTTTTACATGGACTCTCCTCTCCCCCCCCAGCTCAGTGTTTTGACGGGTGGGTGTCGGGGGGGGGGGGCGTCTGTGTAAACAGCCAGCGGTGTGTTTGTGTTCGGTGTTCAGCCATGTGAACACCGAGCAGGATGGGTTGGGGTGTGCGAGCTCCTGCGCAACACCCACCTCCACCCATTGCACACCCATCTCCACCCATTGAGCACTCCAGAAAACCAGAGAAGGCTTCATGGGTGGAGGTGGGTGTGTGTCTGTGTAAAAGGACACACACCAACCTCCACCCACCGCAGCAAAACACCAATATCCCCCACTCACCTCCGTCCATGTAAAAAGGGCCATAATGCAGCATTCATATTCAAAAAATTGAAGCACTCTCCAAATAGTACGGCCATTCCAACATGAACACAGTACTACGGTATTCACAACGTGAATACCAAAGTCATGAAATACCAATATACTGTTATGAAGATAACAAAAATGGAAATGCTGAAACAAAGATGCAAATCAGCAAACAAATATGGAAGTGAGTACTGCTTCATACCTGTTTCACTAAAACAGATTTGAATATACTAAATTTGTTATTTTTGGTTGTCTTTTCCAATATTAATTGTAACTCTAATCTTTAATGTTAAAAGTTAGTGCATGAATAAAGGCCTTTATATAATAATAACTTATGCATGCAGTCATTTGCTAGCTATTTGTCAGAGCACACAATTTTTAATTTCCAGGGTCAGTACATTTTATGTTACATCACCATATTCTCTGAGTACTTCATCAGGCATTTTATTAACACATTGTTAGAGAATAAAACTCCAATATCGTGAGGTACTTAGAAGTCAGATTTGTTGTCTGATTTTTTTTCTTTACGTAATCCCTCAGGTGTTTAGCACAGACATTTGACCAATTACTTTGATTAGTTTATGATTTTTCTATTCTTTAAGGAATAATGCAAAATCAGAGCTGAAACTCAGTCCTCGGAAAACTTTGAAATCCATGGGGGATTCCGGTCATTGGTTTCGAATTTCTTAAGTCCGAAGTTCCGAGTACCAAGGCTGGTCCTTGGAAAACTTTGGAAGCCTCCATCAAGTGCTGGTGCCATTGCACACCATTGCACATGTGACTGGAGTGATCCAGACAGCTGACCCCCTAGCTTCTCTGAGTTAGGAAACAAATCTTAGTGCCATATTTGGTAGGAGGGGGCTATGGGAAGGGAGAGTTGAGTGATGGACAAGCCAGATGGCAAGCTTTGATTGACTGGCAGGGGCAAAATAAAAGTGGCTGTAGAGACATTTTCCATTCTCTTTGGTGAATTTCACTGTGTGCGCTACACTGCTGATCTGTAAGTAATTGCTTGGGGAGGGATGCCTTGACTGTCCTGTTCTGTCCTGTCCTGTCCTGTCCTGTCCTGTCCTGTCCATAGAAGCAATCTTGGGGGACAGGGATTAGTCATTTCCACCATGCCATTATTTTTTTAAAAAAATAAAATAAGTGGCCACCAGGGAGGCAAGAGAAATATCTGCCTTGCTCTACTTCCTCTGGTCTGGTCTGTTCAAGTTACCAGTGCCAACCAATGCCATGACTTCTTTAAAAATAAGTGGGTGCCACTGCTGCCTACTGCTTGCACTGGTTATTGTATAGCGCCAGCTGCGTTCCTAGCTCTTTACAGAACAATAAGATAGATGTGGTCCCTGCCTATGGCATACAATCTAATATACATGGAGGGGGGAGACAAGGAGAGGGGACATAGGGAGAGATAAGGGATAAATAACATTCAAGCCGATGCGAAGTCTCAGGTGTTGGAAATGGAAGGACTGTGAGATCATTGCATCCATTTGCCCAATGCAGAGTTTACAGAGGAGTGTGAGTAGCTAATCATCAATAAGCAGGCAGGAAGCATACTTAAGCTTAAGTAGCTTTATTAGGAAATACATGTAGGATAGGAAAGGCCTACATCTATGCTAAGTCCTAAGACTAGGTGTGTTCAAGAGGGAGGAAGGAAGCTCTCTGAGACACAAAGAGATGAGAAATCTCCTGGGGGAGGAGATTGACCAATCAGGTCCTGACAGGAGTAGGACAGATAGGATGGGGGAAGGGTTCCCTGATCTGTCTGTCTACTCCTGGTGTTTCTAGCAAACAAACAGGATGAGGTGCTTAGGGGGGATGCAACCAAAGGAATGTATTTCCAACACCCCTTCTCATCGTCCCGTGCACCGAATCATTTATGTGCACTGCTGACAATTCCCAATGCTTCTCGTAGCCTCTGGAAATTGTCTCTGGGTAGCGGTTTGGTCAGCACATCCGCTATCATTTCCTCTGTAGGACAATAAATCAGTTCAACAAGTCCTTTTTCTTGCGCTTCTCTCACATAGTGACGCTTGGTGTTGATGTGCTTCGACCTTGGCTTTATCTTTTCCATTTTCGTAAGCTGAATGCAGCTTTGATTGTCCTCATACATCTCAGTTGGCTTTGGTTCGTCTATTCCAAAGTCCTTTAGTAGTCTGTGTAGCCATACTACCTCTTGACATGCTTGAGTGGCTGAAATAAATTCTGCTTCTGTGGATGAAAGGGCAATTAATGACTGCTTCTGGCTAGTCCAACTGATTGCTCCGCCTCCATACAGAAATACATTTCCACTCACAGATTTGCAGTCAGTCTTGTCTCCGGCCCAGTCCGCATCCATATATCCCATCAATCTGGGGTTCTCGCTTGCTGGTAGTTTTAAGTTTAAATGCATTGTGCCCTTCAGGTACCGTGCTATTCTCTTGACTGCTATCCAGTCCCTTTGGGTTGGTGCACTTACTTTTCTGCTTAGTATTCCTACAGCAGCGGCAATGTCTGGCCTTGTGACGGTGGCTACATACAACATTTTGCCAATTGCAGTTCTGTACTGGTTGTCCTGTGGTAGGGGCTCGTCGTTGCCTTCCTGGCTTAGGAAATTTGTTTCCATAGGTGTCCCCACTTCATTAGCCTCTGTCATGCCTAGGCATTCTAAAATGTCCTTTATCTTTTGTTTTTGATTGAGAAGGAAACTTCCATCTTTTTCTCGTTCTATTTGTATTCCAAGATAGTAAGTGATACCTCCCAAGTCTTTCACCTCTATTTCTTTGTTCAGATTCCTGACGATTTCATCACAATCTCGTTTGTTTTCATGGCATACAATCAGATCATCCACATAAGTTAGAATGTATGTCCTCCTTTTATTTCTGAACCTTGAGTATAGGCAGGGGTCAGCTTCTCCCTGTATGAACCCCTCCTTAAGGAGCAATTGATTCAATTTTTCGTTCCAGGCTTTCGCTGCTTGCTTTAAACCATAGATACTCTTTTGAAGTTTGCACACAAGTTCCTCCTTCCCAGGTTCTTTAAATCCCGGCGGCTGCTGCATGTAGATATCCTCTTTGATATCACCATGTAGGAATGCAGTCTTCACGTCTAAGTGCTGCACTTCCATTTTTCTTGCAGCTGCTATGCTGAGGAGTGTTCTTATTGTGGTGTGCCTTACTACTGGAGCAAAGGTTTCGTCGTAGTCTTCGCCGTATTTTTGGGAATATCCCTTGGCCACTAATCTCGCTTTGTGGCGCGTGATTTCCCCTTCTGCATTATGCTTGGTCTTGAAGACCCATTTGCATCCAATGGCCTTTTTGTTTTCAGGTAGCTTTGTGAGTGTCCATGTTTTATTTTCATTAAGAGACTCAATTTCTTCCTTGGCAGCATCTCTCCATTTGCGCGCCTCACTGGTTTGCATTTTTTGAATGTCTTGCCATGTTGAGGGCTCCTGTGGTTCCTCCACTTTTGCCGCATAGGAGAATCTCGCTGCTGGCACTCCTTTGTTGTGTCTTTCAGAACGTCTCACTTCTGGTTCTGGTTCTGCTTCGGCTTCAGTTTCAGTATCAGCATCAGTGTTATCTTCTGGTTCCAGTTCTGGTTCTGCTTCAGTTTCAGCATCAGCATCAGTGTTGGTGTCAGTGCCCCCTTCTGGTTCAGGTTGATTGAACATGGTCAAATCAAATGAAACTTCAGCTTCCTCTTTTATCTGCAGTTCTGCAGTCTTTTTCTGTCTTGATGAACTTGGCCTCATTAGGTCTGGCATTTGATCAGTGCTTCCCTTTTCATTTTCATCAAAATAGACCACACTGCTTATCTTCACATTTCCAGTGTCAGTGTCCATTACTCTGTATCCCTTGCATCCTTGTGCATAGCCAACAAGTATCCCTTCTTCACATCTGGTGTTAAGTTTGGTCCTTTTGGCCTTTGGGATATAAGCATAGGCTTTAGAGCCAAACACTCTAATGTGCCCCACACTGGGCTTGTTCCCATGCCATAGTTCATAAGGTGTTGCTTTTGCACCTTTGGTTGGGAGCCTGTTCTGCAGGTATGTGGCAGTCATTACTGCTTCCCCCCAGTATTTGTTTGGCAGATTCGCATCCAAAAGCATACATCTCGCCATCTCTATGAGAGAGCGATTTTTTCTTTCTGCTACTCCATTTTGTTCTGGTGTATGCGGGATGGTTGTCTGGTGTTCAATTCCTTTTTGCTTCAAAAATTCTTTCATCTGTTTTGAAACATATTCACCTCCATTATCTGACCTTAGGATCTGAGGTGATCTTCCAAACTTATTGCTGGCTCTTGCAACATATTCCTTAAATTTCTCCAGCACCTGACTTTTCTCTTTAATCAAGTAAGTGAACGTGAACTTGGAAAAATCATCTATGAAAGTCAATGCATACTGGTTTCCTGCAATTGTTTTTGTCTTCATAGGACCACAGATATCACTATGAATGAGCTGTAGGGGGTGCTGTGTGGCTTCCTCCTTGCTCTGATGAAAGGAGGGCCTAGTTCCCTTTCCTTTTACACAGCAAACACATCTCTCATCTTTAGTTGCACATGAGTTCATTTTAAAATGTTTAACTAGGTCTGGAAGTGCATGCAACACATCTGCATTTCTATGGCCCATCCTTCTGTGCCATTTGCTTTCACAGTTCTTATGTCTGCAATCTTTTGCAGCATTTGCATACTGATCCTGTTGCAAGCAATCTACCTTGAATAGGCCATTTGAATCCAGCATTCCTCGCATAAAAAGCTCCTTTTCCTTTGAAATTCTGCAATATTTCCCTTCAAAATGCACTGCAAAACCTTTCTGTACAGCATACTTGACACTTATAAAATTATGATCCAATTCTGGGACATATAGAGCTTCTTCAATGGTAACTTTCATTTCCTCACCATTTCCCAGATGACATATGAGTTTAGCCCTGCCTCTACCTTGACAATAAACTTTCTCTCCATTAGCCAATCTTATAGGAGTTCTATAAGTCCTATCCAGATCAATAAATCTGTCTTTGTCCTTTATAAGATTTTTAGTTGCTCCAGAATCAACAAAGAAATCATGTGAAGCAGTCTCACATTCTATTCCTTCCACATTTTTAAGTTGAGATGCTTTTTCCTCAACCAGGCTGAAAGCCCTATCATGGCTCCCTTTGTTCTTTGCAGAGAAGCTGGGAACTTCTTGCTTGGTGCATTGATATGCGAGATGCGTGGTTTCCCCGCAATTGAAGCAACGCTTAACTCTTGCAGATCCTTTTGAATTTGCAAAAGGCTTCTTGTTCTCAGCTGCCTTGCAGGCAAGCTGTGAGGAAAAGTTTGGCTGTTCATTAGTTTGAGCCATATTAAATTCCTCAAGTTTCTGAATAACAACATCCAAAGATAGGTTATCCTGCATTTCTATTATCTGACAGACTGTTTGAAAAGTTGGTGGTAAAGAGTTCAGCAGAAATGCCACTATCAATTCATCTGGTAAATTCAGCTTTTGATTTTCCAGTCTCCTGACTAGTTCAAGCAGGCCATTAACATGAGCTGAAAAATCTTCACTCTCATCCATTCTCATATTACAAAGTCTTTTAAGCATTTGTATCTTTGATATATTTGACTTCCCTTGATACAGTCTCTGTAAAATTTCCCACATATCTTTTGCAGTTAACTTGTCACGTATGTGCACATGTAAACGCTGACTCACCGACATTGAGATGATTGCCATAGCTTTGTCATTTTTCTCATCCCAGAGTTCTTGTGCTGCCCCTGCATCTGTAGGTCTGTTGGACTCCAGCATTTTCCTTAGGCCTTGTCCTCCCAGTGCCATCCTTGCATTATGACTCCAAGCTTCATAGTTTGTTGCTCCAGTGAGCCTCTCTGGAATGGAGACCTTCAGCATAGAATCCATGGTCACAGAGACTAAAATCTTTTTTTTCTTTTCTGCCTTTAAGATTAATGCTAGCACTCAATTATACTCACTCTGCGCTGCCTTTTGGGTGTCTGGGCCCATAACCCTGTTGGAAATGCAAGGACTGTGAGATCATTGCATCCATTTGCCCAATGCAGAGTTTACAGAGGAGTGTGAGTAGCTAATCATCAATAAGCAGGCAGGAAGCATACTTAAGCTTAAGTAGCTTTATTAGGAAATACATGTAGGATAGGAAAGGCCTACATCTATGCTAAGTCCTAAGACTAGGTGTGTTCAAGAGGGAGGAAGGAAGCTCTCTGAGACACAAAGAGATGAGAAATCTCCTGGGGGAGGAGATTGACCAATCAGGTCCTGACAGGAGTAGGACAGATAGGATGGGGGAAGGGTTCCCTGATCTGTCTGTCTACTCCTGGTGTTTCTAGCAAACAAACAGGATGAGGTGCTTAGGGGGGATGCAACCAAAGGAATGTATTTCCAACATCAGGTGCACGTGCTTGACTTGGTTGCAGTTAGGCAGGAGTCTACAGGGAGGGCAGACAGTAAATATTGAAAGGAAAGTTCTAACAGGCATTGGGAAAGGCGGTGAGGAAGAGGTGGGTTTTGAGGAGGGATTTGAAGGTGCAGAGGGAGGGGGCAAGGTTGATGTGGGCAGGGAGGGAACCACCATGGTGGCTAGAGGGATCTGTCTAGCTTCACTTCCCCTCGCCTGGACTGTCCATATACTCCGGGCAATGCTGGGGGTTGCCACCAGTGCCAAATATACTTAAAGTTTGGCTGCTGCTGCTGCTTTCTCTGCCTGTTGGCAAGTTGGCAGCACACTAGTTGCCAGAGAGGGATCACTTTTACTGTGGTTTTTGTGGACACTGTGACTGTATTTTGTGGGCAGGGCTGAAATGTTGTACCACTGTGGCAGCATTTACTGGTGGAAAGTGCTCTTCCACACCAAGCAGCATGGTTAGGAAGGGAGCAATTTTTGTGCCTTGCACTTGCGGCTTTCCGCGGTTGTGGCTGTGATATTTTCGCCACTGTAGATTTCACGCAGAAGCGGCATGTTTGCCAGAGTTTCCCCTTTCCCTTAAGCGTGACAGATTTGTGATTCTCGCAGCATTGGAGCCAGGGGCGTAACCACCATGGTGCAGGGGAAGTTGCTGCCTTGTAAAAAAAGTTCTTCTTCGAGGGGCTCCTTCCATTCTCACTTGCGCGCCCTTCTTTTACTGGCATATACCAAGTTCACTAGCTTAAAAAAGCCCCATGTGATGTTCACATGCCCCCACCCTATATAAGGTACCTAAACCGAACACAGTTCCTTCCAACCCTAAGCAATTAGGAAGAAAATCCCATGCGTGTTGGGAAGGGTGGGTGATTGTGAGAATGTTTGGAGACATCTTGAATAACCTTGTTTACAAGGCAACAACCTTCTGTACTCCTTCAAGTGGCTCCTCCCATTCTCACAAATGAGAGCATACCAAGCCTAGAGAGAGGCGGTGGGGGAATTTTCTAACAAAATGACACTCCATGCAGGTTGGATCTACAGCCTGAGAGGGCGGCAGCAGGCAGGGGGCAGCCTGATCTGGGGGGAGGTCCATTCAGCTGAGGGATGGTTGGTTGTTCAGTGCTGTCTCTGTTAGAAGGATGGACAGATCCTCCCGCTTCCCTTTGTGATCGCTGCATAGAGAGAAATGGGGGTGCAGAGCTGCTACAATGAGGCAAAAAGCCATCCCAGCAAAGGCGAAGAATTTGTCCTTGGCACCCTAATGCACAAGAGAATCCACAGAAGAGCAGAGTTCCCCCCCCTCCATCCCCTGGATTAGCATGAGGAGCCAGGCGCTCGCTCACTGCTGCTGTGGAATCCCTGCACTCTAAGCAGGACAGAGACAGCGACTAGTGCACAAGGAAGGCTAACAAAGATCCCTCCCTCAAAGCTCAACTCTGAGTGCTGCCCTGTTTGTTGTCCCTCCTTGTTCACTAGTCTCTGTCTCACTCAGAGTGCAGGGATCGCCGGCCCCAGCAGCAGTGAGCGAACGCCTGGCTCCTGGGGATGGGGGGGAGGGGAGTCCCTGCTATTCTGTGAATTCTCCTGTGCATTAGGGTGCCAAGGAAAAATTCTTCCCTTTTGTTGGGATGGCTCTCTGTCTCATTGTAGCTGCTCTGCACCCCCAGTTCTCTCTATGCGGTGATCACAAAGGGAAGAGGGAGGATCTGTCCATCCTTCTAACAGAGACAGCACTGAACAACCAACCCTCCTCCTGCATATGCCTGGGGTCGGCCCTGATCACTGCCGGCCCCCTCCCAGGGCATGGGTGCAAATGCGCCCCTCACCCCGTGCCACGGTGGCTACGCCCCTGCAGCAGACTCTGAAGCAGGTAGTCAGGGTTACCCTAAGTTCATTCATTCAATGATCTATAATTCAGCATCACGGTGCATCAGGAACTTGGGCTCAGTGGCGGAAGGCAGCATAAAACCACTTGTATTCACAAACTGAAGACATGTCGTATCTGCAGATGCTGGCAGCAGGTAATGCAGAATTGCGGAAATATCGAGGGGAAGTCGGTGGCAAGACACATTAAGTGCCGAGTTCTAGGAATGTAATGGTGGTGCAGTAATAGCTGCTGCCACTTCAGCACTATTTGTGGGTTCAACTTTGCTAAGATCTGACTGACCACTGGGGCACAGGGGAGATATGCTTTCTTTCTGGTTAAAATAACATGGTTTGTGGGCAGGGGGCTGGCCTTTTATTTAATTAATTGTATTTATTTATTTATTTATTTACACTAAATCCTATATCCCGTGCCCTCCTGCCTCTGGCAGCTTGAGGTGGCTTGCATAAGTGGGCCTTTGTCAGGTACAATGGAGGCTTTTGTGTGTGTGGTGTGTGTGAATGTCTGGTTTCTTTCTTGTGGATGTTGTTATGTCTGCTGGGTGGGATTTTTTTGGATTTCTGTCCTCAGTTGCACTTTTGTGGGTTTGTATTCTTGGGCGATTGTCCTATTCTTGCAAGTCTGCTTTTCTGGGCACTGCTTGGTTGGCATAATGATTTTAAAGTGGGTGCACTGCTAGTGCTGGGCCATGCTGTGGGTACACTACCACTTGGTGAGTTTTGTTTTTCAGATTTCTCCTCACAGTTGCACTTTTATTTATATATTATTATTTATTTAACATATTTATACTCCACCCCTCCTGCATGGAGCGTTGAATAGGGATGTGTGAACAGAACGTGGTTCGGATGTTCGGACGTTCGGTTCGAAACCTGAGTTTGGGTTCGGTTGTTTGGTTTGGTGGAGTTTGGTTTGGCCGAATAGCACGAAAATAGCCAAAGACATACAATTTATATTGCTATCATTCAGGATCATGTACCCCCATTGAAGATCAATTTCCCCTTGCACATATCTTGATTGTGGACCAAATACTACTTGTTCTTAAACCCTACACAGTCGTATTGAGCTATATTGTACCCTCACTAATACTTCACTAATGAATCTATGACAACTTTACTACAATACAACTGAGGGTAAAATTTGGCTCATTGTCTTGCCTGAGTTTGCATGAGCTGTTTAAATCAGGGTGAGAGTGCTATTACACACGTTATTGATTCAAATATTTGAATACTTCAATGGATGTTTCATAGGATATTTGATTGCTGAAATATTGGATCCACCAAGTGCTAGAAATCAGTTCTCATTACACTGTAAATGAACAGCCCTTCTGGCCATATCCTTTATTAGGGAAGATTGCTAGACTGACTTCAGTATATTTGCTTGCTTTCTGCAGTATATTTTTCTAACTGGATTTTTTATTGAATTTTTTGTTATTGTATTTTATCCAACCCCATTACACACAAACCTATAAAAGAAAATGTATATCAAAATCAGATTTTTTTTCTGCACACACTATCCATTAAAGTGCAAGGCAAGCCCTGATGGCCAACTGACTGGGGAAGGCACAACACTACAGCTTATGGAGGCACAGCTCTCTTGGACCCAGTCAGGGTTATTTAGGTTAGTGTGTTGGATGCTCAACACGTAACCATAGTACTTTAAGCTATATCCTTGCTAGATTTCATAAGCTGAGCTGTATCTACTCCAGTCAATACTTGATTCCAAATAATGAATCACTCAGTAGATGGCAGTCTAGTTCAGTATTGAACCAATACTCCAGAATAGTGCATGGGATCAAAATATTGCTTTCTGGTTTGGTAGAAGACTTCATTTTGGACTACTTCCAGTAACTAGAGATGACTTATAAAAAGTGGGGTAGTTTGCCCACTAGAATGGTTAAATTTCCCTGGTAATTTTGGTTAAGTGAAGCCTTGTTCTTTTCTCTCATGAAAGTCATTGCATGCAGAGAAGATAATCGAGAATTTTAAAAGAGGGGATATATTTGGATTAGAGCTGAAACTTGTTATTGGTATTTTCTCATTTTTTCAATAAGAATCACATTTCTTGGTTGAATGAACTAAGAAATGGGCTGGATTCTCATTGAAAAAATGAGAAAATATCAAGAAAAATAAAAAATAAAAATTTTACTGTGGGGCTGCTGGCCTCCAGTCTAGTGTCTGCTTCCGTCTCCCTGCCTCCTCGGTGCATTCTGCAGAGAGCTGGATTTGCTCTCTGCCTCCTTGGCCATGCTGCAACACTGCAGAGCTGAGGTGGGACCGAACAGTAAATTATTTGAGTGGGGAGGAGAGCAGGGAAGCCTCTTCCCAGCTGTGTGCAAAACTCAAATCAGTCACTGTTTCCAGGGGGACCATATCGGGGTAGCACACAGTGCATCCCTGATCAGTCCCCCTGGAAAAAGGGACCAATTAGAGTGTTGCACACAACTGGGAGAGGCTTCTCTGCTCCCCTCCCCATTCAGGTAATTCCCTGTCAGGTCCCAGCTAAATTTTGTAGAGTACAGTGTGGCAGGGGAGGCAGAGAGCACTATCAACTCTTTCCAGGATGCAGTATGCAGGCACTGAGGAGCAGCCCCCAGACTGGAGGCCAGCAGCTTGGGGGTGAGGTAATTCAGCTGGTGTCCTGGGAAATCCAGGGACACCCTGGGATGCCCAATATTTTTTTTTACTTTTCTTTTTGTGAGAGATCTTGCACTGGGACTGAGATGTTGGTGAGATCTCAGTCTTGGTGTTCGATCTTGCAAGAATTTCTCATGAGAATTTTTAAAATTCTTGTTTCAGTCCTAATTTGGATGTCTTAATCCTCCATGTCCTTGTGTAATATGCAGAGGTACTGCTAGGCTGTTGCATTTCAGGTTCATCATGAGCCTCAGATGAGTACAAAGAAAGTTTAGAATTCGCTGTATCAAATGTGTTCGGTCAAGACCATTCTTGTTTGGTTTACACACAGTTTTTGCACTTATGCAAATTTTACTGTGAAGTTTTGCACTTCACTTCATAAAAAAACCCAAAACACAACAGACTAAGTTACTGTGGGGGTGGGAATTCTGGTTCTCCCGAGATCCGATATTGCTGGTATTTGGGTGTATCGGCTTAATCCAATAAATCTGATATTTACTTGTTTGGGCATACCGGATTTTTAACATTGGCCGCTGTACTGGATTTTTTACATTGCGGCCATTGAAATCAATAGCTGCAATGTAAAAAAACTGGTACCATGGCCAATGTTAAAAATCCGGTATGCTGATACCAGTAAATCCGGTATCAGGGAGATCTGATACCGGTACATCCAGTATCTGGTATTCTCCCCAGTGTCCCACCCCTACTGTCTACAATTATAGACGGTGGTGCTACTAGGCTGTTGCATTTCAGGTTCACTGTGAGTCTTTTACAAAAATTGTTACTCAATTTCTTATGCCATTTAATAAAAAATTAATTTGATAGTTAATTCTTAACTTTGTGCCTATCTGAGACTTATTATGAATCTGAAATGCATCATCCTAGCAGGAACCGCAAGTCTATATGTGCTGTTTGCAAAGTGTCAGGTACATTGCTGGTGCTTTATAAATACTTAGTACTAATAATAATAATCCTGAGCCCACTAGTGAAACACTTAATTAGACATTTGTTCCATTCTTAATCTGTTTTTCTGCCATAAGCCAGGAGTAAATTGGTAATCATGAAAAAGGGCTTTGATTTAAGATAGGATAAATTTCTAGCCTGCTTTTTGTTTTGCTCCTTCAGCTTTGACTAAGTACTTACACCTACAGTACTCCTCACTTGTGCTACTAATCAGGAAAAGAGAGAATTATAATACTCGGCTAAACAATCCTCTTCTTCCCTTTCCATTACCTTTGTCCTGCAAGCATTGTTGAGTTATTATTAATATTTTGCTTACAAAAGGGCACAACAAATTGAGTACCAATTTTTGCAATAGTAGTATCAAATTACTTTCTGACTGGGAATTTATGTGTTGAGGTTTTCAAAGCCTGATAAAATAACCATGTTCTAATCATAAAGCACACCTGTAATGAGGAGGGTGACTGCAGTTAGAGCAGCATTACCAGGGCACCTCTAACAGAGATTAAAAACAAACAATGAGCAATAAGTCGGACTTTCAAAACCTATTTTTACAGCTGCAATGAAATTCCTTTGGACAGTACTCTGTTTTCCAGAGTCTAGGATGTTTTCTGAGAGGACAAGGCCAATTTCTAGCTAGATGACTTTTGACTTGCTGTATGCAATGTCTGAGCAGATGTGAGCCTACTGATAAAATTGCAGGTTTGTGCATGCCAACCTGGGTAAATGGCATTGACTATAAATGGCATTTGTCTGATGTTCATGGTCAATCTCTAATGCCCCATCGTTGTCTGTTAATCTGTTCTAATGCTAATTGCATAATTAATGACATTTCTCTCATATTGTCTTTATTACTGGAATGCATCTCTGAGGACAGCTACCATTACAGCTTACTGTACCTTGCAGTTTCTGGTTCAGTTATAATTAAGCGAGGCTCCTCTTCTTTTTCAAGCCAATTTCATTCCCCTCCCAGATTGGGATCCCTCTTACAGCTGGCACTTGAAATGCCATAGACTTATGTCTAAGAAAGGCATCAGAGATCACAGAACTAGTGCTGAATTGAGCAATAGCAGTGAACACTGTTTCTGTTGGAAATGGACAATTCGCTTATGCTCACACGATACAAAAATGTACTGGCTTTCTCTCTATTTTTTCTAGTGCCTGATCGTTAATAGATTGTGTACTTCCGGTAATTCTTCTTAGGCAGGAACAGCCACACACCATATAAAATTCCTTAAATGCTGCTTATGTTTGCTGCTTCTGACTTGTGAATAATCACAAGTTTAGTACGTAACTTTCATAATTTCCCTTATTGGTCTTTGTTTTGCCTCCTTCTAAATTGGTGTATTTCAATGGCTAACCCTTGTTCTTTGTATTCTGATGCCAGAAACTGATGTAATAAAATGCTGGAAATTAACACATATAACAGAAACTAGGGGTGGGAAGCTCGGATCTCCTGATATCCAATACTGCCGGTATTTGGCAGTATCGGGGATATCGGAGAGATCTGAGAATTCCCCGTACTGGTGCAGATTTCGGCACCAGATTTTTTTTACATTGCGGCCATTGAAATCAATGGCTTATAATATCAGGGCCCTTTATCCAATCTTTCTGTCATTTGGTAGAGTTAGAAACCTTGGGGAGGGGTATAATCTAATCAGGTTTCATCCATAGTGGGTGGAAGATAAAGAAGCTCCAGCCAGGAATGTTTATGCAGCTTTTTGTAAAATAACCAGATTAAACTGCTTATAAAACAGGTTGTCTTTACCTAAACTTTCTGAAGTTTGGTAAACATAATTCCCTTCACTTGGGGTACACTCTCTGCAAGTGTCAACCAAATCAAATAAGAAAAAAAAAGTTATAGCTGAAAATGTGTTTTTCAGTTTTTCCTATTTACTCATAATAATGAAACAAAATTATTTCGTTCTTTCATTATTATGTTCTTTGTTTTCATTATTCAGTAAAAAAAATGAAAGAAAACTCTTTTGTTTTTGTTACTATAATAATGAAAATTAACTACACACCCCTAAACCAAACTCTTCTCTCAGGCCTTCCCTACCTCGTCATGAATGAAATTGCATCCTCTCCCTCCTCAGTCAGAATCTAGTTCCCTGTAAGTAAGTGAAGCACATGCACCTGTAACTTCTCAACCTCATGAATGTACTCTTATCTCTCCTGATGTTCACCTCCCCCTTGTCTTCCCTTTCCTTGCCTCTTAGATTATAAGCCTCCTGGGGGAGCGACCTGTCTATAACTATTCATTGTACCTCAATAGGTACAGTGCTTGCACTATATAAATAATAAATATTATTATTATTTATTATTAACAGTCATTCTTGCCTCAGCACTAAACAGAATTGGTCAAGGATCCAAGAGTTCAAGACTGAGCATAACTGTATTTATTTATTTAGACCTATATCCTCTCCTATCCCAAGGGCTCAGATTGTGTTACAAGAAAGAACCAAGACACAGTATGTACATGACTCCTCCCCCAAAACATCCCCCTCCTAAAGCCTATCCTGACTGACCAAATGCCAGGGCAAATAGGAAGGTTTTACATTATCTCTGGAACGATGCTCAGGTTTTGGTTTCAGCAGCTTTCCAAGGGGCATTCTGTGAGACAGCCACCAAGAAAACTTCACTATGTAACCTGGCTCTACACACTTTGTGCCATGATGTAATTAGCAGGATGTTGTTCTCAGATGACCTTTGGGATTGAGAGAGAACATGAAGAAAAGGTGGTATTTCAGATATGTTGGGACCAAGCCATTTAGGGCTTTGTAGGTTAAAACCAGAAGCTTGAATTGTGCCCAGAAAGCTATTGGAAGCCAATGCAGAGTCTGAAGGAGAGGTATAATATGCTTTATGTGAATCACCCTGTAGTGTACACTGGGCAAAGTATTTGCAGTGAGTTAGAGAACTTCACCACTTGCTTGCCTGGGGATGGCCCTTTAAGAGTGTGCCCAGGGAGCAGAGCTCACATGCCCAGTGTGGGTGGATCACATGAGCTGGGCTGGGTCTATGTAGAGAGGGTTATCCCAGCCTAGCTCAGAGTAATCTTGGGGAAAGCAGGTTGAGGAGCTCCAATACTGGCTGGAGCTACCCTGGCTGGGGAGGTAGGTAGGAACCCTGACTCCTCTAAAGGTATAGGGGTTCAGGAAGGCCCTGAAGGGCAGGTTCTTAGGCCAAAAGGGTCTAGGGACTCCAGGGGGTTCAGAGAGGAAAAAAAACACCTAGGTAGCCCCAAGTGGAAGGTGGGGTAACCCACTTGTGCCTGGTGGCAGCAGGCCAAGGGTTTAAGAGCTGGTAACCCATCTTGCATAAGGGGGAAGACCAACCAAGGGTGTGTGTGCCAGAGTACCAGTGAAGCTCAAGGTGGAGTCTAATGGGTTAGGCCGGTGAGTTCTATCTTCAGACTCTGAAGGCTTGGCAAAAGGTGTGGGCCCAACAGGGAAGGCAAGTGATCCCACAAAGAGCAGGGGATGGTAGCCATTGAAGGATTAAGGTCCACAGGGCAGACCCTAGGACCAACAAATGAAGGGAGCCAGTTGCCTGAGACAGGGGGCTCATGGCAGAATCCCAAGTCTGGTAAAAAGATGCACCCAATGCCATACCCACAGCAGAACCTGGGGAACCAGTAATTTAACATGGGAACAGGGTGCTGAGCCCACACCTCATGAAGAAGCCAGGAGAGCATCACCTACTGCCCAGTTGGAGAGAGGGAGGAGTGGGACATAGAGGATGCCCACCTCCAGGCCCTTGTGAAAAGAGACAACTGTGTAGTAATCAGGAGGGAGATCCCTGTCAGGCTGGAGGCCAGCGACCCTCAAGACACCAGGGCCATCAGAAAGCTCAGAGGCCAGCCTAGTGAGGGACTAGGGTCATGGGGGTTCTTGGTGTGAGCACAGGGACACCAAGAGGGCCAGAATGCTGAGTGTACACAGGAACTGGAGAATTTTGAGGGAGGCACCCAAACCCTCTAGGACTCTGGACTGTGTTTCCAAAGCAGTTTGAGACCATCTTCCCCTTGAAGGGGAACAGTGGACAATATGTAAGATCACCATGGGCAGAGGCCCATGTCGGGACTAATCCCACACTGGGAGCTAATTCCCCAAGAACGATAACTTCAGTGAAGAGTAACACCTAGGCCAGTGACGGGGATGTCCCACAGTGAGTGGAGAGGAACAGCGAGTGCTACAAGGATGGAGAAGACCTCCCCCCAACCCCAATAAGAAGAACAGCCAAGGACAGAGCAGAAAAATCTGAGTGTCACTAGTCCTGTGAGGACTTATGGTCAGGCTGGGCCATTGTAAATCACACACCCTCATCAGAAGGCAGGCTGCATTCTGCAATAGCGGCAACTTCCAAATAGTCTTCAAGGGCAACCCCACATATAGCTAATTGCAGTAGTGTAGACCTAAAAACATCTTAGGTGAATGAGTTCCCCTGAGTTCCCTCAGAAAGAGGTAATAAGGAACTCTAAGAAAACGAAAGCAACATATCCCAGTACTTCTCAAGGCTAGGCACACTGGGCATAGTTATGGGTAGAAATTGGAAAGTGGTGTCTTATTAGCCAAAACAAAACTTTATATTGTAACAAACAACCCCAGCTGCATTAATAACAACTTTAACCGAAGGAATGGAGTATTGGGGCCCAAAAATGATGATGAAATTGGTGAACAAAAAAGCAGGTGTTTCAGCCATGTTGTTGGTTCTCTTGCTTTGGGATTAGTTCCTTCTTTTCGACTGGGTTCAATTTAGAATCCCTGTTTGCAAACAACTCTTATTCCTTTCTTACTTTGGATCTTACCTTGCTGAAACTAAGAAACTGGGAGAGACTCTTCAACCTGGCCAGTTGAGGGCAACTCTTAATTCCAGTTTTACAGGTTCTTGTATTCTTTCTTTGTGTAACCATTATTTATGCATGCAAATAGACAGTGGGGCTGATCCCATGCCCCACAGATCTCCTGTCTGCACACAGAAACTTCATACACCTCCATTGCTGGCATACTGTGCCACTCTGAAACCAAGCAAATGAGTGCATAGGGGGGACTGCGGAGTGGCATTCAGGATCCAAAGGGCATGAGACAGAATCTAGAATCCTAGAATCTTCTGACCGTTCTTATCTTAGGATCTAAAATAGACCATCTTAAGTAAACACTGGCCTTGAAGTTATGAAGGCATAATGATGGTGACCAAGCATGACTAAAAAGGTGCAGCCTTTTCACCAGATGGAGTTGGTGAAAGACAGTCCTAGTCACCACAGCAACTTTATGGTCCAGCTGCAGTGATGAATTCAGAAGTACACCAAAGCTGCAAACCTGAGTGACCAAAAGAGGCTAGACCGCATCACTAAAAGGTATCCCTACATTCCAAGGTGACAGGACCAGCCAAGTATCATCACTTTGATCTTGTCAGGGTTCAGTTTAAATTAGGCATGGGTGAACAGAACCGAGTTCGGAAATTCGGTTCGGTTCAGTTGGGATATTCGGTTCGGTTCGGAAGTTCAGTTCGGTCGGCCGAACTATTCGAGTTTGGTCCGAACTCCGAACAAAGTTTGGAAATTCAAACCCCATTGAACTAAATGGAATATTATATTTTAGGGATGGGTGAACAGAACCGAGTTCGGAAATGCGGTTCAATGCTGTTCGAAAATTGAGTTAGGTTCGGTCGGTTCGGTCGACTGAAATGGTCGAGTTCGGTTCGAACTCCGAACTTCTGAACCACATTCGCCCATCCCTAGTTTCAATTGCCTCACTCACATCCAGTCCCCAAGAGCAACAAAGCACTTAATAAGCACCAAGACAGCCAGGACTTAAGTTGGTGTAAAGGAAAGATACAATTGGGTGTTATCAGCATATTGATGGTTGGATTGAATTGAAATTCTGGACTGGATTTCATCTTCAATGGAGCTGGCTGTTTCAATCAATTGGACAAAACATGGAGTGGAATATAAAACTAATCTGTATTTTGCTGGAATTATTTGACTTATCTTGCCTCTCACTGTGCATGTGAAAAATAGCAGTGGCCATATCACACATACGCAAAATGGTGGTGCTAGTGTAAAGTGATTCTACACATGCAAAGTATGTCCACTGACATTTTGCGCATTGAGTAGGAGACAAATAATTCCTTCAGAACTTTGGTTGGAATTCTGCTGCTTATTAAATCTACATTACAATTCTGATTAACATTTTGAAAATGCAGAAAAATTCTACAAAGACCATAGGACTGTTTCAATTCAGTCCTAATTGATGGCACCTCACTCCAAATCAATTCACAATCTCACCCAGCAGCCTCAAATACATATTGCACAGGAGGGGAATGGAGATGGAATGCTGCGGACTCACAGGAGAGGTACCACGGTGACAATGAACAACGCTACCCACCATGACCTCCCCCAACAGGAATCAGCAGAACCACGTAAGAGCAGTCCTGCAGTCTTGATACAGTTGATCATGAAGTGGTGTTGACATGACTGAGTCCCTGCCAAGTATCTCAGTCATGTCAACAACACCTCATGATCAACTGAATCAAAGGCTGCTGAAAGGTCGAATAAGATCAATAGGGAAATGTTTCCCCTTTCGATCTCTAGGAAAAGATTATCATCCAGAACTACCAAAGTAGTCTCAGTACTATACTTATGATGGAAGCTTGACTGATATGCATTTAGGAATTAAATACTATGCCATCTGATATTTATTTTATATTGTTTTATGTTTTTATTTTAAAAAGAAACCCCCCACCCTAACCGTCAAACCCCTCCACCTTACCAATCTCCGTCACCAAAATCCTGGCAGAACAGCCAGGTCTTACATTGTCAATGGAAGCAAGGGTGATCCGGGGCTACCCAGTCCTTTACTGGAAGGGAGTTCTACAGCCTACGTGTGGCCACCAAGAATGCCCTCTCCATAGTCACACACACCCCCCAAGCCACTCAGGGGACTTCAAGGAAGCCACTCCCAGCAGACCATAGGCGTGGATCCATAAACCAGGGGGGGTTGAGGTGGTCCCACAGATAGGTGGAGCCCAGGCCATATAGGGCTTTATAGGTAAGCACTAACACCTTGAAATGGGCCCAGAAAACAATTGGCAAAAAGTGCAGAGCTTGGAGCACTGGTGTAATGTGCTCACTGTGACCCATCCCCGTTAGGAGGTGACACCAGTAGGTGGTGATCAGTAGGGATGGGCGAACACGGTTCAGTTGTTTGGAGTTCAGACCAAACTCGGTCTGTTCGGACATCCGAACCGAACGTCTAAACTGAACTCTTGAACGACCGAACAGTTCAGTTGTGTTTGGATGAGTTTGTATGAGTTTGGAGGCAGGAAAAACATCTTTCCAGGGCCGAAAATGAGGTTTCAGTTTCGATTTTGTTTCCATTTCGCTATTTTTGAATGTTCGGCCAAGTTCGGTCAAACTGAACTCGGCTGAACCGAACCATCGAACCCGAACTCGGATTTCGAACCAAACAACCGAACATCCAAACATCCAAACTGCGTTCTGTTCACCCATCCCTAGTGCTCAGGGACTGTTCTTTATATGCCTGAGACCTCTCATGTGGAGTCACTCAGGCTTCCATCTTTTCCCCTCTCCTGTTCAACATGTATATGCAGTCATTGGGCAAGGTCGTAACTTTATTTATTTATTTAAACCGATTTAATACCCTGCCCCTCCCGCACAGTGGCTTAGGGTGGCTCACGGTCACAATAAAACTTTGTGACTATCAAACATTTCTCCAACTGCAGTCTCTGAACTGTCACCATGGGCAGCCTGATGTAGAGCTTGTTATAATAGTCTAGTCTTTAGGTGATAAAAGTGTGGATGATAGTGGCCAGGTCGGAGTCTGAGACAAATGGATGAAGTTGCCTCACCAGATGCAATTGATGAAATGTGCTCCTCGTCACAGTCCCCACCTGGAGATCCAGGTGGAGCTGGGAATCGAGGAGCACTACCAGATTATGAACCTTGGGGACCAGTGGGGGGCAAACCCCATCAATGACAGGGGATGCCACACCCACTGCTTACCCACTAACATCACCTCCATTTTGTCTGAATTCAGTTTCAGACGGCTCACCTTCATCCAGTCCCCCACAGCAGTCAAACACTGAGAAAGTACCAAGAGTGCCAGGTCTGGGTCAGATGAAAAAGAGAGGTAGAGTTGAATGTCATCAGCATATGGATGACACCGCACCCCAAACCATCTCATGACCTCACTCAGCAGCTGCATATACACGTTGAACAGGAGATGGGACACGATGGATCCCTGCGGGACAGGGACTCTACACAATAGGTCTTGGAGATAAAGAACCGTCCCCGAGCACAACCCGCTGCCCAGCCAGGAAGGAATGGAACCATTCAAGAACAATTCCCCCCACTCTGGCTCTATCCCGCAGGCAAGTCACCAACATCTTGTGGTCAATGGTATCAAAGGCAGCTGACGGATCTAACAGAATCAGTAGGGTCAACAGACCCTGCGGAGATTGTCAACCAAAGCCACAAGTGCAGTCACAGTGCCATAGCCTGGATGAAAGCTGGACTGCAAGGGATCCAGAAAACTGATGTGGTTCAGATGCTCCTGCAGCTGTTGAGTCACTACCTGTTCAATAACCTTCCCTAAAAAGGGAAGGAAGAGACAGGCCAATAGCTGGCAAGGGAGTCAATGTCAAGTGATTGTTTCTTGAGCAGAGGCCACACCACCACCTGTTTGATTCCATGCCGAAGAGTAGATGGTATTTGATTCTATAAAGTCCACAGGGTACCGTAGAGTAGGGCTCATACTCGCTTCTTGGATTCTCAGTTTTCTCAGTGGGAATCAGGGTTCCCAGCTCATTTTTGAAAACGAGAACAAGCCGAGAATTGCCCTGACTCTCGCCAAGAAAAGCAAGAATCTCACCA
The DNA here is from genome assembly GCA_003113815.1 of Sphenodon punctatus. Classification (NCBI taxonomy): domain Eukaryota; kingdom Metazoa; phylum Chordata; class Lepidosauria; order Sphenodontia; family Sphenodontidae; genus Sphenodon; species Sphenodon punctatus. The sequence goes on from QEPC01006843.1 coordinate 2,348,599, forward strand.
CCACAACTACACCGCCCGCTCTTGTGAAAATAAACAAGCCTTGTACTTACCTGGCTGCCTCTCTCTGAGTCCAGGGCTGCTCTAAGCCTTCTTGTCACCCTCTCTGCTTCTCTGTGGGGGCAAATGAGGAGGTGGGGAGATGGTTGCCTCGCTGAGAACAATAAAGAATTAAATAAAATAAAATTAAATTAAATAAAAAACACTGCACATGTGTAAAATGGCCTCATGGCCTGTTCTGCACACAAGCAGCCCTTCTCCAGAAATAGTGCTTGCAGCATCAGTGCCATTTTGGAAAAAAACACACATTCTATGCATGCACTGTGCATGCACAGAACAGCTGTGGTGACCACTTTGTGCATGCTTAGACTGCTTTTTTAGCGATGGGCAAACGTGGTTTGGAAGTTCGGAGTTCGGACCAAACTCAACCAGTTCGGTCGACCAAACCGAACTTCCGAATCAAACTCGATTTTCGAACCGAACAGAATTTTCGAACTCGGCTCTGTTCACCCATCCCTAAAATATAACATCCCATTTAGTTCAATGGGGTTTGAATTTCCAAACTTTTTTCGGAAGTTCGGAGCGAACTCGAATAGTTCGGTCGACCAAACCGAACTTCCGAACCGAACCGAATTTCCGAACCGAACTGAATTTCCGAACTCAGGTCTGTTCCCCCATCCCTATGGTTTTTACATTATTATTTTTAGATTCTCATGAGATCTCTGAACATTACCGAGCTCTTGTTGAGAGCTCAGTAACATTTCTTAATTCTTGCAAGAACTTGAAATGGTTCTTGATCCAGCTCTACTGTGTATTTTTGCTTTGCTCAGTCTATCTTGAAATGTCCCAAAAGATGGGGTTTCTACCTCTTCCTTTGGGAGATCATACTTAATATATCACACTCCCAAGAATTTTTTTCATGATGTTCATCGTAAATTATTTCATAAGACAAATATATCTAGCTGTCAAAACAGCCTAAAGTTTCTTTTAATTTCATCCCATTACTGCTCGTTATATCCCTTGTACCAACTAAATAATTCATTTCCCGTCTCAGTGTTTATAGCCTTCAAATATTTATAGACATTTACCATGCCTCCACTTATTCACCACTTAGATGAGTTATACATAGTGAGGTCTTTTAAGCTTTCCTTAGAAGTGAATCCTCCTAAGCACCAGGGGTCAGATTTCAAAAGCTTATAAATTCCATTTTCAAAAGGTACTTACGAGTCAGACTCCTTTAAGTACATTAAGTTTTTTAAGCACCTGTGAAAATTTTATGCCAAGGCCATGATTCACAAACCACTTACCCTGGAGTCATCCCATTAAATAGGCTGCAATGAGACTAACTCTAGGGTAAGTGATTTGTGGATTGTGGCCTAAATTCTTGTTTTCTCTGAGATGCCACTACTTTACCAAAATATTTTTTGCACTGAGATTCATAAAATGCAATGTAATATAATATACCAAGTGCTACCCTACCACCATTCTACTGACAAGGGTGGTCCCTTTTTTACTCTGTAATAGGGCTAAAATTTGCTCTTGCAAATCTCAGTGAAAATCAGCTTCTCACCGAGATTTGCAAGAATGAGAACGGGTCGAGAATCAACTGATTCTTGACCCATTCTTATATAAAACTCATGTTGCTGAAAACAGGCATTTAGTATGTGCAAATTGGCTACCACAACCAGAATGGTTGCGTGGGGCCCAGCAGTCATTTTGCACAGGCACAGAGAGTTTTTAGGCAAGAACCCTAAAATAAAACAATCTGTGCGTAGGCTCAGAATGGCCACCAGAAAGCTGCAGATGCACAAAATGGCTGTGGTGACCATTATGGGTATTTTCAGACGTTACGGGGCCCTTTGGCCCCGTACCGAAAGCAACGTCTTCGTTCCCCGCCGGGGTCACCCCTGCACGGCCCAACAGACGTGCCGGGGGGATCCCGGCGGGGAAAGTGGGAGGGGCCGGGGCCGCGCGGCGCAACGTGCGGCCGCACGGCCCCGCCCCCTCCACGCACCCCGCCGCCCGCCCTCCGAGGAGACGGGCGGGCGGCGGGGCCAATGCGGCCGCCGCGTCTGGCCGATCGTGCCACGGCCCGGGATCCCGCCGGGGATCCCGGGCCGTGGCACGCGGCCAGACGTTACTTTTTGTTGGCCACGGCCCGCGGTCCATTTGACCACGCTTCCCGGGACCTTCCCCCGGCTAGCCCGGGAAGCGTGGTTCAAATTGACCCCATGTGCCGATTCAGCGTGGCCAACATCTGGCGCACGCTGTGCAGACGTTCAGGGGCCTTTGGCCCTGCGGGGGGGTTGAGCGTGGTTCAGTGTGGTTCAGCGTGATCTCGTCACGTCTGAAATCACCCTAAGTGCATGTGCAAAACCAATCTGAGATTTTTGACAATCTCATAAAATTCTCAAAAATCTCAGCGAGAATTCACAAGATTTCACCGGATAAAAAGAATCAGTTCCTTTATCTAAACGTTTCAAACATTGGTACAAATAGTGCCCTCCATTGGGGGGTACCAGCTTTGAGAATGGGCGTGATTCGTGTTTCAGCCCTACTCTGTAATCCAGTGCCCCTTAGATTACAGCCCTGAACTTAATCAAATATTTTATACAACAAGTTTATTTTGGTTTTATAATGTTATTTGTTGTATTGATTTTTTATTATTAATTATTAATTTATTATTTATTAATTATTATTATTATTATTATTTTATGTTGTGAGTCACCTGCTGTAGCAGGATGGGGTGGCCAAGAAATCTAGCAAAATAAAGAAATTAATGTGCAGCGGGCGTGCCAGCTACACATTCTGGTAGGGTTGTGTGGCGCTGGTGAGCTTCAGGTCAGGTCACAGATTAAATGTGTGCCTGATCAGGCTGGCTGGTGAGCCCTTCCCGCATCCACTGATCAGGGGAATTGAACAGATGAGTGGCTAGACAGCCCTGATGCTGGCGTGCCCCAGCACCCTGACCCATCATGTTGATTATCCAATGTTGTGAAACTCCCTCCCCTGATGGTCCGTATGAGTCTGGGCCTGAGCATCTTTTGGAGGTGGTGTAAAGCTTTTCTTTTTAGTAAAGTATTTGATGGATGGGGATAGGGATTAAGTGGGAGGTTTGGGGTTGGTGTGGGTAGGGTTTTTTATTGCTGAGTTGTATTTTGATGGGTTTTTTTAAATTATGTATTATGTTTTTTATAAGCTGCACTGACCCTTTGGGGAATGGTGGGGTAAAAATGTTAATAAATAATTAAAATTTTAAAATTACAGTAACCAGTCATGGGCATCCATGGCTCCCCACCATAGTGGCCCCCAATCACCAACAGAGGATGGGGCTATGAACAGATGCACGAACCTACCATGGCCCGTGTTGGCCCACCTGGGTGGCCCTTGGCCTGGGCAGTGGGCCCCAAATCATCTTGGAGACCACCATATCTGGGCCGGCTGCCTACCTGAGCCAGGGCAGCAGCAGCCTTGCATCTGGTGGCCTGTTAATAAATGTGACTCGGAATCCCTGGCCCAGGTGAGCCATAGCAGGATCCGATTATGTTTATGATCACCCAGCACTGCAAATTCCCATCAACTGCATTGTATAGTATTCCTCCTAGGTATCTTTCTTTATTACAGCTTTTATGTTTCCCACCTCTCCTGAATATTTGATGTGTTACCATGTCCTTTCCCAAGACAAATCTCATTTTTTTAGTTTTTGTCTGTATTTCTGACCTATTTAGATTCCTTTGTATTATTTTGCCTTACTTCATGGACATACACAGCTTTCAAAACAGTATCCTCTGTTATTTTCATAAGCATGGTCTTTAGCCATTTGTAACAAGCCTGAATCTAACAGTGATCCCTCTGTCCCTGTACTAGACATTTCTCCCAGTTTCAAAAACTGCATATATCACTATCTTTTGTTTTGTTTACAGTCATTAAGCTGTCCACTTGACAGTGTTCATATTGAAGCCAATTTCAATAAGTGAGTACGGTTGTGAGTCATAATATTAAGTGCTTTATTGAAACCCAGCTATAATAAATCTCCTGCAGTTGGAATATAGAAGACTCAAAAATAAAAAACCGAGCTCCTAAAATCTAAAAGGTTTTATACATTTTTTCTTTGCCATCTGTTTTTGAGCCTTTAAAGCAGGGAAAGGGAACCTTTTTTTTTTCCTCCTGAGGGCCACTCTGAAAATTACTAAATGATGCATGGGCTTGATAGAAGTTATGATGTGTGTTCAGGATGGGTGCAAGAGGGGAGGGTCCAGATAATGGATCAATTCCATGGATCATTCCCTAGTCTTGTGCTCATGCACTCATCTCTGCTCACTCTTTCAGTGCTTGTGGGTAGTGTCTGGGTTCATGGGCCAGATGCAATATTTGTAAAGGGAACAAATTAAAAAAAAGAATTGAATTGAAGAAACAAAAATGTTATATCCAGAAATATGTTTTTCAGTGTTTTCCCTTTATTTAAAAAACAAAAGGTCGTTTCCATTTCTATTTTCATTTTATTATTTGTTGTTTTTGTTATTGCAATAATGATAAGGAAAGAACCATTTTTGTTATTGTTATTGCAAAGAGGACATGCACATCCCTAGTCTCTACCCTTCCTTAAGTTATGCCATCTAAGCCCTTGTCATGGCCATGTTAACAGGAGAACCCCCTCCCAATTGCGATAATTGGGGGGTGGGTACCCCAATATCCACTGTTCCTTAATATCGGGAGGAATTAGCTTAATTTCTTAAACCATGGTCCCTGCATGTCCCAAGGATCAGTCTGAGGACAGATGCATGCTAGAGACAGTTTATGTTACCCTCCCCAAAAGTGAAGAAAGGGAAGGAGACAAATATTCAATAAAAACTAAAAAGGTTTATTTAAATACATAGATAACATAGGGAAACACAGCCCTGGTCTGGCTGGAAGCTCAAAGGTAAAACACAAGCGGCAGCTAGGAAATCAAAAGTACAAAAAAAAAGGAGGGAGAGCGAGGGAAGGGAGATCCGGTGGGGTTACAGAAAAAGGGAGAGAAAGAGCTAGAGGGAAAGTCTGGACCTATGGGTTACCTCTCCTTTCCTGTAGCAGAGGGGACAGGCGGCCCGTGGATCCAGCGAAGTCGGAGTTGGAAGGGAAGGGGCAGACCAAAGTCTGGGAGACCCTTCGAGACACAGACACACGCACAGAGTATCCTGCACGTGCCCATATACAAAGCTTATCAGTTTGCATGGGGGAAGTGAGGGGCAGTTATAAGGTTCAGGATAAAAGATTTGGGATAGGCTCAAGGGTGTTTCAAAAGACACACAGGGAGGACAAAGGGAATCTGAATTTGGGAGCCATGGACAAAAGGGACTCTGGGTGGGTGTCTAAGTGGGACAAAAGGAAAGGATCTGGGAGGAGTTGTGAGAGGGACCCAAGGTTAATGGCTGCACCTGGGTTTCTGTGCTTAGGAGAGGGGAGGTAGAGGATATTAATATTCCATGTCTTTGAGGCTGTTGCTAGCCTGGGTTCTATTCACCAGTGGTTTCTCAAAACAGGGAGAATGCCCTTTCTTAATGGCTTCGTACTTACTGAGGACTATCACCCTTTAATCATCTTCTTCCTGGATCAGGCTGGTATTCATCTGGGTGAACTCCCTTTTCCTAGGTCCAATGGTGTCTGGGCCCGATCCTTGGTCTGACTTCTTGAGGGGGGATCCTTAGTCCAATGCCCACTGGGCCATGTCCCTTGCCAAGTATGGGGGGCTGCTCTAACAATTCCCCCCATTGGGGACGTAGTTATTTATTAGCCACCACCCCCACATTACTGTCAGGAGTGCTCTATGATGCCACAACTACATCATGGTTTGCCTAGTTCAACATACTAGCTCACACTTTGTGAGGTACCAGCCTGTTCCGGAAGACTAAGATCAATGTGATCAGGTGGGGCCTGATATTGAACATACTGGTGCACTGTGAATCCCAGCCCAGCAAGGACTCCCAATAGACATGAATGTCGGGTGTGGGGTTACACAACTAGGTCATGGGGGGAGGGGTATGGGGGAGGAGAGTTCCTGGGAAGAGGGACCTATGGGTTACCTCTCCTTTCCTGTAGCAGAGGGGACAGAATCCGGTATTCGGTATTCTCCCCAGTATCCCACCCCTAGCAATTCCATTCAGGTGTACCTGATTTACAGCTTGTTACCCTTAACTTCCCATTGCTGGAGAAGCCAGGGTAACTCAAAATCTCTTGGCTTGGGTTCAGGGGCTCTTGGTATCCGCTTCTACCGTCACGCAAAAAGGGGTTCCAATTGTCCAAACGGAGACACAAAGCCCATGGCTAGGGAACGAACACCAAGAGGGGGGCAGGGAAGGAGGGGCAACAGGGGAAGAGAACAATGGCTGTGCAATCTAAACATGCTACAATCATTTCTAAAATACTACAATACTACTATTATTTACAACACCTAGACTGGCGTTACTTATTAAACATGCTACAATCATTACTAAAATACTACAATACTACAATTATTTACAACACAGTATCTAATCTAAGTAAATATTTAAAAATGCTATAATTATTTAAAACCAGTGAAAAACACAATATCTAAACTAAAATCAAAGACAAAAGAAAAACAATATCAATATCTAAAACTGCAATCAACGGGTCTACAAGCTAAAATGGAAATCTCAATATATTATTATATATCTATATCTACACACACACACACACACACACACACACACAGGTTCAGCTGGGAGCTGCCTGTTACATATTCATTCTGGCTTGATCCACCTGGGCTTCCTCTTGGGAGGCCTGAGGATTCCAAAATATTGCCATAGGCTGGTCTAGTTTGAACACATGCGAGCCCGTGGCTAGGACTTATTAATATCTGGAGTGATTTTAGATGCTTATGAATCCCTTCAGTGTTTTGGGTCCCTGTTCTGAATTTTAATTAACAAACCCCTCCAATAGACATGGCCATAAAAGCTGAAACCAATTACCGGTCTGTATCTGTCCCAGGAAGCTCTGTTCAATGGGGTAACCATTCAGGTGTACCTGATTTACAGCTTGTTACCCTTAACTTCCCATTGCTGGAGAAGCCAGGGTAACTCAAAATCTCTTGGCTGGGGTTCAGGGGCTCTTGGTATCCGCTTCTACCGTCACGCAAAAAGGGGTTCCAATTGTCCAAACGGCAGCAGGGATCTTTACAGAGACACCAGTTCCCAAGTCCTTGTCACTACAGGCTGGTGGTTCCACTGAGGGACTTGCATCAGACCCAGAGGTGGGGAGTTTCTTTCTTTTGGAGTAGATACCGACTTATAATCCTGTCTCTGGGGTTGTGGTGTCTGCAGCCAGATTGTAGGCTTTTAGGTGTCTCCATTTTATTGTTCAGGCCTAGTAACTGCACTCAGAGGCGGAGGCCCAGGGCTGGGCATCTGGCTCGCGCCCTCCAATCCTGGCAGCGCTCTCTGGGGTGACACCTTTCCATCTCCCCAAGGGGTTCACAGAGCTCCCCACTGGCTCATCTCCTGGCATAGGTCCGAATGCTGCACTCATCTTGGCTTCCTGATGAGACAAAAAGTCAGAGGGGTGGGGGGGTTTCTTGCCCAGAGGCGAGGGTTACCAGGAACTAAGGGAGAGGACAGAGGAGAGGCATGGAGGTCACTCCTGCCTAAAGACAGTGTGTGTTTTACTGATTTATGGAACTAGGGCAGGATATGGACTCTGGGGTGATTTTAGGGAAGGGCATGGAACAGTAGGGAATGGACTTTTAATCACCATCACTGACATACCCTATGAGAGGATCAAACTCCCACAGTTCCCTGTGGATGGGAGTTTATGGGGGCTGATTCCCTTCAAGCATTGGATATCTGTTCCCCGGACTTCCAATGATCTTAACCAGACCTGCATAGAACTGAACCACATCCAGGTCCTCCGTCATGTACGTTCCCATCTAGAAGAGCCATTCAGTTATATTTTTATGACCACCCTTTCCACAACTCCCCCCATTGCTCTCCGTTTGGCCACTCCAATGAGGGACCGATGTGTCCCTCTCGCCTCACTATAACAGAACCTGAAATTGAAAATTTGCCTGATGATTAGGCTGCTTACCCTTGCTGCGAGTCTCAGGGCCTGATTCACCGAGATGTCATTCCATGGTTGAGTCAAGTGAGGATACACCCGCCGTGTACATAACTGCCATGCAAGTTTGGGACACTGGTGCCTCTCTGAGGCGGAGAGCCCTTCTACTGAGGGAGGGTGGAAGAGCCAGCTGGATCTGGGGGCTCAGTCTTAGGGGGATCCACAGAATTTCCAGCCTACTCCTTGAGCTGCGAACTGTGGAAATACTTTCTTCAAGGCTGCCCCCTTTTCCTTTCTGGAATTTCCACCTGGTAAACTGCTGGACTGATTCTATTAACTATCCTTACTGAGCCCTCACATTTATGGGTTAAGGAATGCTCTTGTGCCGAGAACTTTCGATACATTACTGATTGTCCCACTTCCCACACCACAGGCTTCCTAACCCACCCGAGTCTTTTATCTACGTCCTGATGTGCTATTCCAAGGCGCAGGGTGATTTGCCTATGTATCTTTACTATCTCCTCTACCAAGGACTGGACCCATGTATCAGAGACAGCTTTGTTCTCCCATGAATTTGGGATTTCAGTTCCAAACCACCAAGCCTCAGGCATCCACATTCGTCTCCTTGTCATCACCTCGAAGGATGTGTACCCATGAACTGCTTTGGACTCCCTCAAGGCCATCAAGATGAGGGGGAGTTTCTCATCCCAATTTTTCCCTGCTGGATTAATCTGTTTTTTTAATGCCTCTGTCAACGTGAGGTTAATTCTTTCTACCAAGCCGGAAGAAGTGGGGTGTCCGGCTATATGAAACTGCTGATTGATCCCTAAAGCCTTACACAGCTCCTGCATCACTCAACCAACAAAGTGCGGCCCCAAGTCTGAGTCAATGCAGTGGGGGATTCCCCATCGAGACAAGACATAGGGTACTTTCAGACGTTACGGGCGGCCGGTTCACCACAGCGAACCACCAGGGGGGGCGAACAGCGCAACCACGCCCGGGGGTTGGAAAACGACCCAAACAGACGTGCCGGGAACGGGACCACGGGCCGGAACCGGGCCGCACCATCGCGGCCCGTGGCAGCACAACAGACGTGCAGCCGAACCCCCGGCGGGCGCTAAACCCCCACAAGGCACCGGGCAGGGGCGGGACACAGACATGGCCGACTGAGGGCAAACGAAGCCACAAGGCACACAAGGGAACGCCCACACAAGGGAAACGGGAAGGGAGGGGGGAAGAGCGAGAACAGGCTGACAGCCGGCTCACACAGCGGTCCCGCAGCGGGGCACAATGCACGGCCACACGCCCGGGCACACACACACACACACACACACACACACAAGGGAAAGGCCGGGAAGGGGGGAAGGGGCGCCCGGAACGCCCCACCCGGAACACCGGCAGGGAGGGGGGGGGCACCACCACGGGGCAAGGCACGGACAGCAGCAACCCCCACACCACCCCAGTCCAGTCCAGTCCAAGGAGGTGCCCCCACAGGAACAGAGGCAGTCTCGGAGGGGGGGGCGGACCCCCGGAGCAAGGCACGTTGGGGGCCCCCAAAGCACAGCGAGGCCGGCGGAGGGGCGCCAGGAGGAGGAGGAAGGGGGCCCCACAGTCAAAGGCTGGCACAGGCAGGGCAGCCGGGTCCAGCGGTGCTCCTCCGCAGCACCAGCGACGCTCAGGCAGCACCCACGGAGTCACGGGGATGGAGGGGGCCCAGGACCACGGCCAGGGGCAGCAGCAAGCAGCGAGGCGGGCGGGAGCTCACCGAGGTGGGGTCCGCAGGTCGGGAGCGGCCAGCGGGGACCAGGCCCCCCCCCCGGGCCGGGGCGGGAGCCCACACGGGGGCACCACGCCGGGGGGGGCAGGCCAGCGACGCGGGGCTCACGGGCCGCTGCCGGGGGCCCCGCTGGCCCCAGGGCCCGGGTGGCCCGCCCGGTGGACCAGGTGGGGCCAGTGCAGCATGCCCCGGCGGTACCCCTGCAAGGACATGTAGTGGGCGATCAGGTAGTAGGCCTCGAAGGGATCGGGCATGGTGAGGGCCAGCTGCACATCCACACGCGCCCACACCGCCAACAGGGATGACATCTCCACCGCGGAGGGCTCCGGCACACAGCAGGCAGCAGAAGGGGGCCACGGAAGATGCCCCAGCTCCAGAAGCCGCTGGAACGCCGCCCCACGGGTGCGCTGGTACCCACGGGCCCCGTGAACACAGGAGAAGTAGGTCACGGCCAAGGCAGGGCCACCCTCGGCCAGGCACTCCGAGTAGGCGCCCAGACCACACACCACCAGCGCTGACACGGTCTCCGAGGCGCTCCAGGGCACATGGGCGCACAGCACCTCCGGGATGCGCCCCTCGGGGAAACGAGCCAGCCCCAGGGCCTCCGCATGCAGCCGGCAATCACGGGCGCTCACCACATGGCCAAAGTAACGGAGCCCGGAGCTCAGGCTCTCGTAGGCACCTGCACGGCTCCCCGGCCCGGCCAGGAGCAGCTGCACGGCAGGGGTGTGCCACAGGTCGCACAGAGACATGGTCTCGCGGAAGGCCCAGATATGGGGGGCCCCTTGGGGGCCGGACAGCGGGAGCCCCATGGATGGGCAGCCAGCCATGGTCCAGCACAACAGGGAATGGGACACGGAGCCCGGAGGGCACACAGACTGCCCAGGGCCGGGAGAGGCTCGGCCCGGCCCCCGGGACAGGGAACACGGGCCCGCACCGCAACATTGTAGCACAACAGAGCGAGGCGTGGGGTGCGGGCCCGGCACAGCTGCAGAGAACAACAGCGAGCTCTCTGTCTGCCTAATCGCACCTTCAAGGCCATCCCGCTACAAACAGCGAGGGGAGGGGGCCCGGGGTGCTGGGGGCGGGAGCAGCCGGAATGCACCGGCACAGGGCGCGCGCAGGGCCGCGAGGCCGACCCCCGGGCGGGGCCACCAGCACCGGGCCGGCATAAGCGCTCCCAGCCCCCACCGGGGCCCCAGCACCATGGAGCGCGATAGGGCAGGTGGGAACTGGATGTTCCTCGCGCTCGCGGCTGAGTGGCACCGTGACCACACTGAGCAGCTGTGCCTCCTGACCGAGAGGGTGCACCTGGCCGTCCGCCTGCGCTATGTCCTGGCCCTGCGGGCTGGCGTGCGCCTCCGGGGCCAGCAGGCCCGCAGGAGAGTCCGTGGCCGGCTCAGGGCTCGGCGCCGGGCCTGGGGGGCGTGGCTGGCCGCCTGCCGGAGCCTCACCCGGCCCGCTGCGCTCCGAGGGGCCGCGAGGCGGTTCCGCTGGGCAACGCAGACCCTCCGCCGGGCAGCGCTGCTGGCTATGCCCATAGCGCGGAGCCTATGGGTCACGGAGCGGCCCCAGGCCTGGTGGGAGCGGGCCCAGGCCCACTGGGGGGAGGCCGAGTGGGGGTCCCACTTCCGGATGGGCAAGGCCACCCTGCTGCGCCTAGCGGAGCTCCTCACGCCCTGGCTGGAGCGGCAGCACACCTCCATGCGGGAGCCCATCCCCATGGTCCAGCGGGTGGCCATAGGGGTCTGGGCCCTCGCAACGCCCGACTCCTGCCGCTCCGTGTCCCAGCACTTCGGGGTGGGGCTCAGCACGGTCGCCTGCATCGTGCGGGATGTGTGCGAGGCTGTGGAGGGCGTGCTCCTCGACAGGACCATCCAGCTCCTGGACCAGGGCGCTGTGATGGCTGGCTTCGCGGCCGGGGGCTTCCCGAACTGCATCGGAGCCGTGGACGGCACACACATCGAGATCCTGCGCCCGGCCGCGGGGGAGGCCCTGGAGTATGTGAACCGGCACGGATACTACTCCCTGCACCTGCAGGGGGTGGTGGACCACCGGGCCCGCTTCATAGACATCTACACGGGCAACTCCGGCCGGAGTCACGACGCCAGGATCATGACCATCTCCCCCTTCTATGCCCGCATGTACCGGGGGGACTTCGCGGACATGGGCATGAGGTGGATCGAGGGTGTTCCCATGCCCCCCTGCATCCTGGGGGACCCCGCCTACCCCCTGACCCGCTGGCTGATGAAGGTCTACCCTGTCCCGAGCACCCCTGCGGAGCAGGTATACAATACCCGCCTGTGTGCGAGCCGGACCGTGGTGGAGCGTGCCTTCGGGGCCCTGAAGCAGCGCTGGAGGAGTCTAGCTGGCCGCCTGGACTTCACCGTCCCCACCTCCGCCCTGGTGATCGGTGCCTGCTGCGTTCTGCACAATGTGTGCGAGACCGAGGGGGCGGCCCTGGAGTACCCCGAGCCCCACCGGCCCCCCGGTCCTGTTCCCCTGTACGTGAACGCAGGGAACCCCCGGGAGTACCGGTATGCCAAAAGGATCCGGAACGCCCTTGCAACCCACATCGCCCGGGGGGGCCCGCTGTGAGGGCCTTCCCGCCCCTGGGGGCCCCACCCCCCGTTCCGTGCCCATGCCCCTGTACACGCGGTCCCACAGCCCTGTCCCCCCCACAAACGGGCCGGGGACAACTGTCTCTTTACAACACTTTATTGCCCACACAGTGCACACAATCACCCTGTGCCCCCTCCCCACCCCCGTCCCCGTGACCCCGTCCACCACCCGCCCTCATGTGGCCCTCCCCCTCCCCCCCCTTCCCACCATCCCCCCGCGTTTCCTGGGCCGACCCCTCGTGCGGCCGCTTGGGCCCACCGAGCTCTGGGAGCTCCCCTCCCCCCCACTGTCCGTGTCCCCTGCCGTGTCCTGGGCCGGTCCCGGCCCCGGCAGGGGGCCGGGCGGCGGATGGGCAGCTGTGCCCGGTGCCCCGGTCGCGCCCCGGGGGGGCTGGACCCTCCGGAGGCCCGGGGGCACTGGGAGGCGCATGCGAGGGCCCTGGGGCCGGGGGGGCGCCAGGGGCGGCAGGGCTGGGCCCGGGGGCGCCGAGGGGCCCGGCATGGGGACCTGGGCGGGCAGGGCGCCCGGAGGTGCGCCGGCCATCACGTAGGCACACATGGTGCCCGCATGCAGGAGCAGGGAGGTCCCAATGTCGTGGGACCTGTCCATCTTTGCGCTGTGCTCCCGCACCATGCCCTGTATGTCCTGCCGGAGGCCCCTGAGCAGCCCCTGCTGCCGCTGGTGCTCCCGGCGCTCCCGCCTCCGCTCCAGGCGCACCTCCGCCTCCAGCCGGCGGTCTGTCTCCAGGGCCTTCTCCATGGACCGCTCTATGGCCGCCTCCATGCGGTCCACGGAGGCGATCATGCGCTCCCCCTGTTCCTCCGCCCTGCGGACGATGTCCTCCGCTTGCTCCTCCCTGCGCCTGCGGACCCGCGCCCGGTACTCCCGCATCCGCTGGGCTGGGGCCGCGGCCGGCGGAGGCGCCGCGCGCGGGGGCTGCCCTGTGGAAATGGGCGGGTGGGTCAGTGCAGGGCCCTGTCCCCTAGCGGGGTCGGGTCCCGGGGCCCCCTGCCCCCCCTCCCCCACTGAGGCCAGAGGCCCCCCTGGGCTGGCGCCCGGGGGGCCCTCCCGCAATCCCAGCCCTCCCGCCTTACCTGGGTCCGGCACCTGCTCTCCTGTGCCCTCCGCGGGGGCCTGCACCGTCTCGCTGGCCCGGTCCTGGGGCTCCCCATGTCCTGCGGGCGGGAGAGGGGGGAGCGGGTGAAGGGGGCTGGTTGTGGCCCCTGCAGCAGGGCCCCCACCCCCGCCCCTGCCACCGGCCCCCTGGTCGTGCCCCCCCCTGCCCTGGGGGCCCGCTTACCCTCTATGTCCGTCTCCGAGCCTTCGGAGGCCGGCGCCTCACCCTGGGAGTGCTCCCCCTGGGACCACTGGCTGAGGGTGGTGAAGGTGCCGACCTCCGACTCCGCCTGGCCGGCCCGGCGTTGGGATGTCTCCGGGCTGCTGCTGGGGGGGGGCCTTGGGGCTTCTGCGGGTCCCGGGTGGTCCTCCTGGGGGTGGGGGTCCCCTGAGCTCGTGTCTACCGGGCGGGCGGCGAGGGGAGGGGGTACCTCGGCCCGCTCCCTGCCCTGGACCACAGCGCTGCCCACCAGGCGTGGGGCAACGATGGAGCCCTTCATGTGAAGGATGCGGTCCAGGGCATCGTAGTAGGGGGCGGTGCGGGCCCCGTGGCCGGAGCGGCTGTTATTGTCCTTGAGGGCCTTGTACCCCCTCTTGAGCTCCTTGGCCTTCGAGCGACACTGGTTGACAGTGCGCTCGTGCCCCGCCGCCTCCATGTCGCGCACGATGTCCCGGTAGACATGCTCGTTGCGCTGGTTTATTGCGAGCTCCACCTGGTACTCGAGGGTCCCCCAGATCCGTATGAAGTCCCGGGTCTCCTGGAGGCCCCACTGTCCCCCTCTGTGATAGGCCTTCCTCCGGCTGGGCCCCTGCTGTTCCTCCTCCCGGTGCAGCTCCTGCTGCACCTGCCTGTGCTCCTCCTCCACCTCCTCCTGGGGGTGCGCCTCCAGGGGCCGGGGGCCGGGCTCCTCCTGGGGCTCGTCCGCCCGGGCCGACTTTCGTGTCTGGGGGGGGGAAGGGGGGTGGTTGGTTGCTGGGTGAGGGTGTGGGCCCTCTCGGGGGCCCCCTGCCCCCCTGCCCTCCGCCCGGGGTCCCCCTGCCCCCCTGCCTTCCGCCCGGGGTCCCCCCGGCCCCCTCCACAGGGGGTTCCCCTGTGCCCCCTGTTCCCCTCCCAGTGGGTGCCCTTACCCGTTTCCTGGGTGCCTCCTGTGGGCCTGTTCCGGCCGCTGTCCCCGGGGCGGCGCGACCCGGCTGCAGCTGTGGTTGGTGTTCCCGGGGCGCCTCCCTGGTCGGGTGCTCCCGTGTGCCCCCTTCCTGCACCTGTGCCCCCTCCGCCTGCATCGCTGGGCCTGGCTGCACGTCCTCCGCCTCCTGTGCCGCCGCTGTCGCTGCTCGTGCCTCCGGTCTCTTCCGCTTCCCTCCTCGCTCCATCCCGCCACGCTTGCTTGCTGCTGCTCTCGCTTTAAATCTCCCTCCGGTGTTTGTGTTGGTGCTGGTTGCCTGGCAGCGACGCTGCGTGCCTCGTCCCCGGCCGGGGCTCCATTTTTTTGGTTCCGCTGGGGGATTGGCGTCCAGACGTTACTTTTGCTTGGTTCCCTGTGGGGGTTGGTTTGACCACGCTTCCCGAGACCTTCCCCCGGCTAGCCCGGGAAGCGTGGTTCAAACTGACCCCATGTGGGTATTGAGCGTGATGAACATCTGGCGCACGCCGTTCAGACGTTCCGGGCCCTTTGGCCCCGCGGGGGGGTTGAGCGTGGTTCAGTGTGGTTCACCGTGATCTCGTAACGTCTGAAATCACCCATAATTAAAGAGACTTTTAGCGGTGGTGTGGGCGGTGTTGTTTTTACAGGGGAGTGCCTCTATCCACTTGCTAAAGATGTCTACAATTACCAGACAATATTTGTTCCCTCTGGCAGTGGTGTGGAGGGGGCCTATATAATCTGGATTTTAGCCCAAGGACCTTCAATGCACTGATGTTGAATAGGAGCTTTGATTGTTTGGCAGTCTGCGCTTACCATCACACAGGACAAACAATTGTTACACCATTGCTCAACATCTGCCTTCATCTTGGGCCACCATCCAGTTTCTTTAATCCTGTCTAGAGTGTCCGGTTTGCCCTGGTGTCCTTGTTCATGATTGTGAATTTCTCCATACTGTCTTTTCCTGTTACTGCCAAGTCCTCTATTTCCCTGTCCTCTTCCTGTAGTGTCCCCAAGTCTAGGATGGTGACTTCTGCTCCTAGAGAATGGGCTCTGGTGGTGACTGGGGCTAAGGGTATTTCAGAAGGGGTAACTTCTGCGGGGTTGGGGGGCTTTCTCTGGGTGGCAGCTTCCTTTGCCAATTTGTCTGCTTGACTATTCCAGAAAGCCGAGTCTGTAGACTTCCTGGAATGCCCCAGAGTGTGCACAACCCAAGTCATGCCGAATCTGGTTTTTATTAGCTCTGCAAAAAAAATTCAGTTTTTCTGAATGGGCTACTGGTATCCCATCAGAAGCAGTCATATCTCTCCCTAGCCAGATTGGAAGCCATACGGTAGTGATGCGTGCAGTCCAATCTGAATCTGTGTAAATGTCTAGGGAGATTTCCAGGGGCTTGAATTCAAGGACAGCTAACACAGCCTGGACTTCAGCTGCCTGGGGGAAGTGGGGGCACGCAAATCCATGTAGCATCCACCCATCTAGCACCCGAACAGCCTCCCAGTCTGTTTTAGGTTTTCCTTGATCATAAAAAGTTGACCCATCCGTATACCATACAGTCAACCCCTTTTCTGTTGCCTCTTCCTGGCTTTTCCCCCACTGTTCTGGCCATTTTGTGTGCTGGGGCTCAGGGAGGGGGCATATGTGTTCTTCCCCTTCTATGACCAGACCATAGGGGGCAGGGGTCTCTTTCTGTTCTTTGCTGAACTCCATTCCCCTATTTACCAAAGCCAGGGTCCATTGGGCGATGCTGACTTGCCTGTCCTGAATTTTCCCAGAGATAATGTATTTGAGGGGTGATTGTTTTTTTTTCACAATAACCTTGGACCCACCAATGATGAACTTACAATGCTTCAGAGCCCAGACCAAGGCTAAACAAGCCTTCTCACAGGGGAGAAACCTTTGCTCCACCTCATTGAGTAACCTAGAGGCGTAAGCTACCACCCTCTGTCTCTCCATTTGCTGCTGATTTAGAGTGGCTCCTATACATGTTTCAGTTGTGGCTAACTGGATGAAAAAGGGAAGCTTGGGGTCCGGATGGGAAAGTGCAGGGGCTTTTGCTAAATCCAATTTCAAAGTGGCCAGGGCCTCTTGTTGGTTGGGACCCCATTCCCATGTGCGCCCCTTTTTCAGGAGTCTTGCCTTTTCTAAAAAGAACTCTATAAAATCCCTGGAAAAGTTCAGGGTGCCTAGTATTGCTCAGAGGGAATTGAAATCAGTGGGGCATGGCTTTTGAGATCACCTCTATTCTTTGGGTGTCTGGGGACCTTCCCTCTTCCCCCAAACTAATCCCCAAGTACTTCATCTGTTTCTGTACCAATTGTGCTTTCTCCCGGTTAACCTTGAACCCGATTTTCTGTACTATGGGGAGTACCTCCCTGGTGATTTCTAAAGTTTTTTTCCTCTTCTGGAGAGTTTACCAGAATGTCATCCACATAAGAAATCACAAAATTTCTTGAGTCTGGCTTCAATTCCTCCCACATTCTTGAAACAACAGAATGGCAAATGCTAGGGGAAGAATTGAAGCCTTGGGGTGTCCTTGTAAAAGTGTATTGCTGATGTTTATAGGTGATAGCAAATTTATACCAACAAGTGGGGTGGAGTGGAATGGCAAAGAAAGCATTTGCTAAATCAATGACTGAGTACCAGCGAGCAACTATTTCATTATATTGAGCCACTACCAGGGCAAAAGGGGGAGTCACAGAATTCAAAGTCAGATAGTCCACAGTCATTCTGTAAGTCACCCCGTCTGCCTTGATAACAGGCCAGATGGGGGCATTACAGATGGACTGCATTTGTATTATAACTCCCTGTTTTAGCAAGCTATCTATGGTAGCCTGGATTCCCTCCTCTGCCTCTGCTGGGTATTTGTATTGTTTCTGTGGAGGGGGATCATCTCCCTGGATTAGCAGCTCATCCTCTACCTTCCCACACTCTGCCTTGTCCTTGATCCACACCCGGGGAAATTCTTGGGTCCATGGGTCATCAGTCAAGGGGAGAATGGGAAGGGGTGCCTTAACGGCTACGCAGCGGTGTATGGTGGAGATTTCTGGGGGGCCCTCCGGGAGTTGCCACAGTAATCCACTGGCTAAGTCTCCTGTTAGTTGGGACTCCCTCAGAAATAGAGTCCCTATGATGCCTTTTTCTTTACCCTTATGTACACAACTTTCCATAGTCCCTTTTAGTTTACCCAATTCACCGGGACTTCCTGAGTTCTCCCACCATACCTGCTGAGCTTAACTTGTTTGGTGGAAGGCTCCCCTGCATTTACCCAGTCTGGGTCCAAAATGTTTACAGAGGCCCCTGTATCTACTAGGAGCTGGGCTTGAGTTCCCATATTACCAATTCTATCCCTGACATTGGGTCTCCCCCACCTATTTGGGTGTAGTTTTGCAACTACCTGAGGGGGACCCTTGGGAATCGGGCAGCCCTAGCAGATAGTATGGACCTCCTGTAACACCTGCTCTTGTGCTGGTGTCCAGGTTTTGGTGCCCAGATCCTCTGACCCCACTGCGGCTACTGGTTGGGGGGAGCCATGGTTAAAGCCCTGAGTCTGCTGTTTTTTCAGTTCCCCCACTGCCGCTATCAAAACATGCAGTGGTTGGAGGCGGTACTGCCTCATGTCTGCTTTAATGCTTTTAACTCCCCCCATACATAGGCACGAAGGGGATTCCTGGGCTCCTGGTTAGGGTAAGCTCAGGGGAGGGGGGGGAGCGCCACCAGTATTTCCCAGCTGTCCCTTCTGGGGTTTGGCTCTAGGTAGGGGGTTCACTGCCTGTCAGGGGCGTAGCAAGGTTGAGAAGGGCCCGGGCTCAAGTCTCAGGGCCCCTATGTGCGTGTGTGCTTTACATGCACGTGCTCCAAAACCCCAAAGTGGGTGGGGCTTAAGGGATGGGGCAGAGCCTGCTGACAGCTTCTAAATATACACAATCCATCAGCTAGGAGTTATAACTGTGGAGGACCCAGGACCCAGCTGTGACCTCTCCTGCTTATTACATCACCTCCTGCAAGGATGTTGTGCAGCAAAAACAGAGCTTGCTGGTGTTGGGGTGCAGAACCAAATAAAATCTGGCTTCCTCTGCTGTAACTTCACGAGGCAGGCAGACAGGCACAAACTAGGGGACAGTTGGCACCAACAGTCAGGGCCTGGAGATGCACAAAGAGCAGGGGGCATGCTGGGTAATGAAGCATCATTTAGTTTAGTTATGGTGGCCTTTATTCGATGGCTACAAAGTAATGGGTCTTGTTGCACGATGTCCCTTGCCAAAACTAAAGAGCTTGCAGTTAAGGAGCGTGGATGCGATTTAATGCACAGGGTGTTGGTGCAGGGGAAGGATTTGAGACAGGTCCTGATATAAGGGTGGGAGAGAGGCTGGCTGCATCTTCCCCCTCTACTAGAGCATGTAGGTGGCATAAATGCTCCCACCTCCTCCAAATGCTGAATTGCAGACCAAGGGCTTTCAACAGCTCAGGTAGAGTTCAGAAGGGTATTTTTGGAAGAGGGAGGCAGGTGAGTGAAAGAACAGCCACACACCACTTCTTTAATGGGAATTGAGTCACCTTCAGCTTGATTTAATGCCATTTGCAGGACAAAAGGGTTTTGTCTCCTTGGGATTTGAGGAAGGAAGGAGGAAACATGCCCTCGGGGCAGACCTGAATGGGGTGTGTCGCCAGAGAAGGACAAAGGGAAAATCCTCTTATTTAACAGGATAATGCTCGCTATGTCTCTCCTACTCTAAACTTTCTGTAAAACTTTCTCTTGCGAAGCAGCCATGTGGGTTCTGTCTGCAAGTTCTCCCGCAAGGCAAGGCAGAAGAGATTTAAAGAGAAGGGGGAGTGCCCCCCCAACCACACCAGCTCCGCTCCAATATCGATATCCTTAGAACCAACCATCTTAGCTGCGGGCGGCTCACTCACTCACCCAATGGCTACGACACCATCCCGTCCCCACTTCGTTCATTCATGGCGTCCTGAGATATGAGAACTCTCTGCCGCTGAGTCTGAGCCTCGCCCTTGCCTCGCTCACAGCCAGCCTGCCTGCCTGCCTCTTGGTGGACTGAAGGGGAACGCAGTGCATGCACGCAATGTGCAACGGTGCGACATTGGGCTGGTGTGCATGTGGAGGCGGGGCTAAGCGGCAGTGGCAGCGGAGGTGGGGGGCATCAACTGCCGAGGGGGCCAGGTGGAGCCGCAGTCGCGGCAAAACAAAACAAAACCTCAGATGGGACAGGTGGCGCCAGGCGGGCTTGTGGGGCCCCCCAGAGCAGGGCCCGGGCTCAAATACGCTCCCCTGTGCCACGGTAGCTATGCCCCTGCTGCTTGTGTTGGGGGAGCTGAAGAATGAGGGCCATTATTCTGGAAGATGACTGCTTGTACCGGTTCTAGCTGTTGCTTGTGAATGGTACATTTTCCTCCCCCCATCACCCTCTTCAAATCAGCCACCTGCTGAATGCCTGTGGATAACTCATCCCAGGTAATCTGGGCTAGGTCTATTCTCCCCAATGCCATTTTAGTTGTGGAAGCAAGCCCTGCATGTACGGCCTCTATAAATTCCCTGTTTTCGTACTGCATTACCTGTTTCCCATCCCTCTGAACAGGAACCACAACCTCTGCTAGGGCTCCCAAAAGCTTTTTCCTAACCACATAGAACTCTAGCTGTTCCCCTGAGGCCTGTGTCTCTAAAAGGAACAACCTGTGGAGGCTCTTCCCTAGAAGCATAACCTGCAACACTGCTTTCATCCACTCGCTGCAGTTAGCACAGTGGAGGTCAGCCATGCCTAGCCCTGCTTCCAGAACCTGCGAATCCACAAGGGACGCGCTGGCCCAGGCCAACTGTGTCAGATCTGCGCCATCTGCTGTGGGATACATGTGCCACACCCTGGCCATCCATGAGACCAGAGTGTCCTGGCTCAGTGGACCAAACTGCTCGACAACTGCTTTTGCCTGAGTGGGGGACCTCCAAACCATTTCTATTACTTCCTCATGGGTTGCACCACCTCTTCCCCCCGTACGCTCAACATCCTGGCTTACAACTGGGGCCAGAGGCTCAGGCGCTTGCCATGCGGGGTTGTAAGGGGACTCTGGAATGTTATCTACAGGCAGGTGGGCTTTCCAAGCAGAGAGAGAATTGGGCCCTACCTCAGGGAGATCCTCGACTCGCACGGCGGCCAATAAACCTTTGTGCAAATCAAGCTCCCCCCACAGCTTTCAGATGGTCTCCTTGAAAATTTCATGGCTAGCCGCAACCTTAGTGGTATGGTTCTGATCAGGCAAGAAGCATGCCGCTGATTGGACTTGCCCTAATTGTTCCGTCAATCCCTCCAGCGCCTTCTCAGCCTGCTCAGCCCTCTCCACTCCCCACTACTCTCTTCTTGGGATTTTCTTAGGAAAGAGGTCAAGTCCCATTTTATGCTTCCAACTCACATTTGTCCCTCTCCAGTTCTGCACACTTCGCCTCTAGCCTCTCAACCCTCTCCCACTCCTTTTGGCACTGTTGTTTTGTCTCCAGTAATTCCTGCAAGTCGCAGCATGCATACAATAATGCCTAAACAGCACAAGCATCTTTCTTACTGCCTCTTGGTTTAAACATCCAGCAGTAGTCTGCATATGCCTCCCTTACCAAGGCCACCAGGTCCTCACCTTTAAAACACCCCGGCTCCCATGGGCACTTTCCCTTTTTTGGCTGCCCATCTTTCTAATTTCACCTTTCCCTGCTCCTTTTGGAACATGCCTTCCACCTCCCAGGCACTAACGGTCACTCCAGACCCTATTCTGGTATAGCTCCCAGATTTGTCTTTTTACCACCTCCATATCCCAGTGGTACACTCCCCTGGCTGCTGAGGCAGTCCCACGCCAACAACTTCTCACAAGTCATGGGACCCATACTAGGGCTCCTGTTGGAGAAACAGCTCCAGATGGCATCACCTTTTGCACCAACAAAACCTAATGACCACTAGGGGCATTGGGAGTAGAGATAGTGAGTTAGTGTGAGTGTCACTTTGACCTTTCCAGATCTCTGCTTCTAAGCCCCCTCCCAAGTGGGATGCACCCAGGAAGTTCCTACTGGACTTCCTCCTTCTTCCTGACCTTTTGCCATTCCTCTATTCTCTCTCTGACCTTCAACATGAATGGCCACCATGCTGGTGGCAGCTAGCTAGAAAGACCAAGGGATAGGCCTTTCCTATCACAATGTATTTCTCAATAAAGTAGATTATTTTAATCTAGAAACAATCTTGAAGGTGCTGATTACTTCTAAGCTGTTGCTACTGAGAACTCAAGCTGTTTTTAGTTTTTTGACCACTAATAAAATTCCAATAGTTCCTAGACACAACAATCCAAAGGCTGACCACGCAACCCCAAGACCAGCGCTCTCCCATTGTCCCAAACCCGACACTATGGGGTCAAGACCCCAAATATCCCAGGGCTGAGGCTGCGCCCCCTGAGACCAGAATCCTGCTATCATTTTCAAATGCCCCAAACCTGTCACTACAAGTTCAGGCCCACTTCTTCTCACAGACCCCTGGACTGCTTCCAACAATCCCAAGATCCTAATTCCTTACAAATCCCTGAACTGCCTTATACAGTCCCAAGATCACAATTATTTACAAATCCCTAAACTGCCTCATACAGGTCCAAGATCATTCCACATGCCCAGACCAGCTGTCCACGACAACCTACTCCCTGAACATTTAAATCCACAGGTCTAGAGACACACACAAAAAAAGCAAAGAGAAAGTTTGGAAGGTTTCGGCTGACTACACATGCCTCCGTGGATTTTCCACATGTGACCCAGAAGACTTAGTAGAGGCCTGAAGCACTCCGGAGTGCCACCAGACCCGCTGCCGCCAGACTCAAGGTCAGAGCCCCGGCACCATCAGGTAGGGCGATCCCTGGGGTGGGGGTTTAATTTTTTTTTTTTTATGAGGCTGGGCAGGGTGGGGGGAGAGGTGAGTCCCAGCGCCCCTTCTACCCACTCAGCTTGGAGGGGGGAGTGAAAAATGGGTTTCCCCCACCCGAATGGGTTCGGAACCCGAACTTTCTTTGGCTGGTTCTGGTGGGGGGCAGTTCGGGTTTGGGGTGTTCGCGAACGGGCCAAACACCCTGAGTTCAGGCCAAATGCCAGAGGTGGTGGGCCCTCCAGAGTGTCTGGGGCAATGCCCCTCCTGGCCCCAGGACTTTCCTGGCTGGTTGCAGGCTCTGGAATTTTGCAAAAAAGGCTGGGACTGGGGCCCCTGCAGGCAGACAAGAATGCTCTGCTTTGTGCCAGGAATCAGCATTGATCCTCAACAGTCAGAACCCCCTCCATCCCAGTTCATCCATGAGAACTCCTGAATTGGTTCCACACACTATCTGATGCTATGGTTGCAATCCTTCACCATTAAATTTAATGAGTGAGCACCTGGTCCTGTCCCGCCTCCCGCTCCCAGCTCAACTAATATCTCACACCAACTGTATGTGAAGGGCGACAGCATCTGTTACTCAAATCCCCTCAGCAAACTTAGCCTCACCATGAGGCAGGCAGATCCTGGGCACATGGGCTACCATGCTATTTTGGGTAAGGCTGCTATGCGCTGCATCCTTGGACTTTTTCCAAGGGTACAGCTTGTAGAAGTCAGTTGTTCATCCTGCTACGTAGCACCAAGCACACCATGCACTCGTCATGTTGTAAGCCTGCTCAGAGTGTGCTAAAGCTGTATGGTTTTTATCTGTTTGTAAGGAATTTAAACGCACAGTACAAGAAAAGAAAATCAGTGTTTCGTTGTTACATGATCAACCTCAGTGACAAATAACTTTTACATGTGTGTTTGTTTTGTTGTAATTTATTTATTTTTTTAAAAAACAAAAATTTTAAGCTCTTTAAAAAGTTTTTAAACGAACTCATTTGTTTGAAAACTCAAAAGTCATTTTTCTATATGGGAAGAGATCTTTTTTATTTTCATTTTTTATTTTGATTAATTTAATTTTACTGATTTAAGAAAATGGTAGGGATGGGCGAACAGGTCGCGGTTCGAGTTCGGCCGTTTGGTTCGGCCATTCGTTTGGCCGCGTTCGGTTCGGCCGCGTTCGGTGCGGTCGCCAGGTTTTCCTATCTTTTTATGCTCTTTTTAGATCTTCAAGAAAGTTTCCCGCCAGCAGAGGGAGAGGACCATGTCAGGGCTCATCAATCACATTGAGAAGATCCATGACATCAGAGTGAGGTGGCAGGGTGACACTGATTAGGAGTCTTGAGTGGCAGCCGTGGAACCCCAGTGCCAGAAGAAGGGGGGGAAGGCAACCTGCAAATGGCAGCATATAAGCAATTCCCCCTCCTCCAGCCCCGTCGTGGAGACCCACGGGCCCAGGGAGGAACCAGAATCTGGCCCTTCAGGACAAAGTGCTGCGGCCCATTCAGTACTATATGAAGGAGATCCAGGAGTCCTCTGCCACCTTCGAGAACAGCCTGGTGGAACAATTGCAGGCGGTCCAGGTCGAGCGGCTCTCTGTGAGTGGGATTATGGGCCCCAGAACCCTGATGGTGGGTCCTGGAGCTGGAGTGGCAGCTTCTAGGTTTTGACCACATCCCTCCCTGCCAGTAACTTGACCCCAGAACCCTGATGGCGGGTCCTGGGGCTGGAGTGGCTGTTTCTTGATGCGATGGAAAGACATCACCTCCGTGCGAGGAATGATGGCCCCAGACACATGATGGTGGGTACTGGGGCTAGAGTGGCCACTTCTAGATATATATTGGCCACAGTCCTCCCTGCCTGTAACTTGGCCCCAGAACCCTGATGGAGGGTCGTGGAGCTGGAGTGGCTGTTTCTTGGTGTTGTTGAACAAAGTCTCTTGGTGTAAGGAATGATGGCCTCAGACCCATGATGGTGTGTCCTGGGGCTAGAGTGACAGCTTCTTGATATATATTGACCACAGCCCTTCCTGCCTGTAATTTGGCCCCAGAACCCTGACGGTGGGTCCTGGGGTTGGAGTGGCTGTTTCTTTATATATATATATATATATATATATATATATATATATATATATATATATATATATATATACACAAAATCTAACTGCTATTAACTATTCTAAAACCTGTTGAACTAAATGGAATATCCTAATAATTCACTACAAAGGCCTTGTCCTAAAAACACACTGTATCCCTATTGTATCTATCTCTATAACTAAGCTAACTACTATGTATATCTATCTAGTAACTGTCTATCTAATAACTATCTATCTATCTATCAAATATTACACAGGGGGAAACACAAAGAACACAGGGAGGGTTACAAAACTGAAATGAAAATCAATCTAATAATATTCCTACTCTAAATAAATCCAAAACTTAAAACAGGCGAAGGGAATCAGGGATGGAATAAGAGGGAGAGGGAAAAGGTTTCAATGGAGAGGGGAGGGAGGAAGGAAGATTGAACACAGGGAGGGATAAAAACAAAAAACAACAACCAAATATCTTTCTAAGCTAAGCTAAATAAATGAGTATATGGAGGTAGATGGGTGAAATAGGAGGAGGATAGCAATGGATTAGGAATAGGAAGGAATAAAAACTGCTGGGAGAGAGGGAACCTTTTGAAATGCCTGCTGTTCAGGAACAGTGACTAGCTCAGAAGGTGTTGGGAAGGGGGGACACAATCAGTTTTGTTTCTTGTTGTGCCTGCCTCAGCGCAAGTCCCATTGACTCCATGCAGCCTAGCCCCCCCCCCCTCCAGTCCCATGTCCAATAGCAGACTGTGAAGCCAGTGGTCTGAGGCAAAAAGGGATGGTGATTGGGCAGGCTGGCTGCTACTCCAAGTCTCTCCACCCCTGGTGCCTGGAAGTCTGCTCCTCAGCTGACTCACCCTTCCTGTCATGTTTGACCTTCCAGTGATACTTTTTTTTGCCACATGAACTCACCCGAACGTGATCCGAACTGACCGAACTGTTCGGTCATTTCGACGTTCAGATCTAGTTTGGTTCAGCCAGTTCGGGTTCGGATTCATGTTCGGCCGTCCGAACAGGCCTAGTTTGGGCCGAACTCTGAACTTCCAAATCGCGTTTGCCCATCCCTAGAAAATGGGAGAAATTTTATATAGTTTCATCCCCTTAGCATTAGAATAGCTGAGTTAATATCAGTGGTTGAGGCTAAATGAATGCAGACTTTTTAAATGACCTTGAGAAAAGTAAATAAAATTATAATAATCCATAACAGTTATTCTGAACTTTCACATTTACTTTTACCAGGAAAGAAAATAAAGGTGCCTCTACAACCACTACACAGTAAAATTGTAAAGTCTACAATCTAGCTTGGGTTATTAACAATATTAGGTTTGTTAAATAAAGACAGAAACCTGTCAGACTATTAATCTTGTTTAGGAACCAGCTAAACAGATGGTAAGAGAGAATAATAATAATTAATAATTAATAATCAATAATTATTTTAAAAATCTTATCCCGCCTCCTCCTGCCAAAGGCAGCTCAGAGCAGAATGCAATATAAAAGTATAATATATATATATAACTTAAAACCAACAATAAAACCATAAATTCCCCCCCAACCCTATCCCATCCCTCCCCCTACCCGTCTCTCTCACCAAATGCCTGGCAAAACAGCCAAGTTTTTCACTAACACCTGAAGGAGGGAATAATTACTAAAGCCCCGCTCTACTCCAAGGACCTGCTATTTTTGTTGCAAACACTGTGGGTATTTTCAGACGTTATGAGATCACAGTCAACCACAGTGAACAACGGTCAATCCCGTAGCAGGGCCAAAGCGCCCTGAACGTCTGTTTCACAGGAGCCAGATGTTCACCACAGTCAATCCCCAGCAGGGGTCAAAATTAACCACCCTTCCAGAGCTCCGGCCCGGACCATCTCCGAAAGCGTGGTCAAAGCGATTCCCACCAGGAAACAACAATAAGTAATATCTGAACAGCAACCACCAGCCGGAATCAAGCAAAATGATTCCCAGGCAGGGACAAAGTACGCAATGTCACTGCCAGTCAATGGGTGTTTTCAGATGTTACGGGGCCGCTTGGCCATGTACCGAAAACAACCCATTAATTCCCCGCAGGGGTGACCCCGTCACGCCATATCAGACATGCCGGGGGGATCCCGGCAGGGAAACTGGGAGGGAGCAGGGCCGTGCGGCGCAACATGCGTCTGCATGGCCCCGCCCCCTCCACGCACCCCGCCACCCACCCTCCGGGGAGACGGGTGGGTGGCGGGGCCAATGCGGCTGCTGTGTCAGGCTGGATTCGCCACGGCCCGGGATCCCGCCAGGGATCCCGGGCCGTGGCAATCAGCCAGACGTTACTTTTTTTTGGTCCCCGCTGGGGATCTTTTTGACCACGCTTCCCGGGACATTCCCCCGGCTAGCCCGGGAAGCATGGTTTAAATTGACCCCATGTGCAGATTGACCGTGGCGAACATCTGGCGGCCGCCAAACAGACGTACGAGACACATTGACCACAGGTGGATATTCACCGTGGTTCACTGTGATCTCGTAATGTCTGAATATACCCACAGAGCAACAACACAGGCAGTGGAGGGAGATTTAAAGGGCACACAGCATCAGGGGGATGTGGCGGGATGGAGCGAGGCAGAAGGGAGAGGAGGGGAGGGCAAGAGAGCAAGGGAGGAGGAGGAGATGGAAGAGGCACAGGCAGAGGAGGTGGCCGTGCTGCACATGGAGGTGGTGGGGGGTTAGCAGCAACAGCAGGAGCAGCCAGGATGGTCCGCCCCGTTGCCTGCAACCAGCCCAGGGGATAAGGCACCCTGGAAACAGGTAAGGGGAGAGAGGGGGGGCAGTGGCCCAGGTGCACAAATGGGGGGTGGGCGAGACAGCAGGTGGTGGGGAAGGGGGAGGGACATGGGGCTGTGGCAACCCAGAAACCAACCCCCCTCCTCTTACGACCCACAGATAGGGAAATGGGCCCAGGAGCCCGAGCTCCCAGAGAAGAGGGCCAGAGGGCATGTGGAGAAGGAAGAGGAGGACCAGAAGGAGGAGGAAGACCATGACCTGGAGGGCACCCGCGGGAGAGGGCCATACCACCGAGTGGGGCAATCAGGGCACAGGGAAACCCAGGAATTCATTAGGATATGGGGCACTCTGGAGCACCAGCTGGAGCAAGCTGTGTACCAGTGCAATGAGCACGTCTACAAGGAGATTGTGTGGGACATGGAGGCTGTGGGGCACCATAGGACAGTGGCACAGTGCCAATCAAAGGCCAAGGAGCTCAAGAGGGGGTACAAGGCCATAAAAGATAACAGGTGGCCCAGGCATGGAGCCTGGACTGCCGCCATCTATGATGCCATGGACCGCATCCTCCATATGAAGGGCTCCATAGTCGCCACATGCCTCGTGAAGAGCGCCGTGGTCCAGGGCAGGGAATGAGCTGAGGTACCCCCTGCCCTCACCTCCACCTTTGAAGGCACTGGCTCCAGGAGACCCAGCCCCCAAGAGGAACATCACGGGACCTCAGGGACCAGCAGTCCCCCCTCGCGCACCAGCCCCGAGAGCCCCCAGCTGATGTCCGTAATGGGAGGATCCGAGGCTGGCACACTGGTCATCCTCAGCCAGTGGACACAGGGGGACCTCAGCAACACTGAGGGGCCAGCCTCAGAGGGCTCCGAGACCGACATCGAGGGTGAGCAAGTGGGTGGAACAGGACAGGGACTGGGGGGAAGACTCGAGGGGGGAAGGGGGCACACAGGCCATGGTGCCGACCTCAGAAACCCCCCCAAACACCCCGGACCATGGAACTGGGGTTCAGGGGCTGCCGAGGGACATGGTCTTCCGGCCCCCAACCACCCCTCCCCATTCCTGCACAGGTCACGGCATGCCCTGGCACCTGCGACAGTCTAGTGAGGGAGATGAAGGCGAGCAGTCCCAGGAGCATCCGGAGGGCCCAGGTGAGGCAACATGACATGGGGGGGGCAGAGGCCCGGGGAAGCAGGGCGGGGCCGGGGGAGGGCACCTGCCACACTCCAGAGGGGGGGAAGTGCCCCCCATCCATGGCACGGGATGGGGGCGGGTGGCTGGGGTGGCTAACCATCCCCTCACATGCACACTAACAGGGTGATCCACTGGGTCCCAGCAGGGCAGCCCCGTGGCCCTGGCCCAGAGGATGAGGGAGCACCGAGCATGGGTATGGCACCGCATGGAGGAGCAGCCGGAGGACAGTCCGCTCCACCACCGAGGAGGGTGAGCAGATGATCGTGGCCATCGATTGAATGTAGGCGGCCACTGAAAGGGCCATGCAGTAGGCAGAGGCCAGGGACCGGAGGCTGCAGGTGGAGATGCACCTCAAACAGAGTTGGGAGCGCTGGGAGCACGTCAGGCAGGTGGAGGCGTTCGGGTGGCTGAAACAGGCCATAGACTGGATGCTAAAGGACCACTCAGACAAGATGGACCAGTCACATGACATTGGCACCTCACTGCTCCTGCATGCGGGTGATGGTAGCCGCCCCGCTGGGCAACCTTCCTGCCCTATCCCCAATGCTGGGCCCCTCGGTGCCCCCACCACCCCTGCTGCCAGCACGGTCGCTGGGTCTGCACTTCTGTCTACTGGTCCCTGTGGGTCTCCGTAGGGATCAGCCACCCAGGGGGCCTCACCAGCCCCGGGGATGCCCGCCCTCCCACCACTGCCCGACCCTCTGGACACCGAGGCCTCCCAGGACACTGTCGGGGACACAGACAGCGGGGGGAGGGGAGCTCCCAGAGCTTCACAGTGCCCATTGGGGGGCCAAGAGGGAGGCCCCATAGACGTGGGGGAAGGGGGAGGGTGGCCTGAGGGGGGGCACTGGAAGGTGGGGCATGGGGGAGGTTGTGGGAGCACATGTAGAAGGGCGATACAATAAATGCACAGGGACCAAAGTCGCCTCAGTGTTTCTGTTCATGGGCCTGGGTTCAGGGGCGCAAAGGCGTGTAGGGGTGCAGCCAGGGTGCTGCTGGGGGCCCTGGGGTGGGAGTGTGTAGCCTCAGTCCTCTGCCTTCCCTGGCTGATTCACCTCATCAGGACAGCACAGATGCGCTTTGTGTATTGGTACTCCTGCGGGTTCTCTGCGTTCACATAGAGAGGCACAGGGCCAGGAGGGCGCTGGGGCACGAAGTAGTTGAGGGCAGCCCCATCGGTCTTGCACATGTTGTGCAGCACACAGTAGGCTCCAATCACGAGGGAAGAGGTCCCCACCATGTAGTCCAGCCGGCCCACAAGGCTCCTCCAGCACTGCTTGAGGGCCCCAAAGGCTCTCTCAATCATGGTCCTGCTCGCGCACAGGCGGGTATTGTAGAGCACCTCTGCAGGGGTCCCGGTGACCGGGTACACCTTCATCAGCCGACAGGTGAGTGGATAGGCCGGGTCCCCCAAGATGAATGGCGGCATCAGCACCCCCTCGATCGGGTCACCTCATGTCCATGAAGTCCCCGCGGTACATCCGGGCATAGAGGGGAGAGATGGTTATGATCCGGGCATTGTGACTGTGACCAGAGTGGCCTGTGTCTATGTCTATTAACCGACTCCGGTGCTCCATGACCGCCTGCAGCTGCAGGGAGTGGTACCCATGTCGTCTGACATATTCCGAGGCCTCTCCAGTGGATGGGCGGAGGATCTCTATGTGGGTGCCGTCCATGGTGCCCATGCAGTTGGGGAACCCTCCAGCTGTGAATCCGTCCATCACAGCCTCTTGGTCCACCAGCTGGATCACTCGGTCCAGGAGCACGCCCTCCACCGCCTCGCAGACATCCCACAGGATCCAGGTGACGGTGCTCACCCCAACACCGAAGTGCTGTGAGATGGAGCAGTAGGAGGAGTCGGGTGTTGTAAGGGTCAAGATCCCAAAGGCCACCCACTGGACCATGGGAATGGGGGCCCACATGGGGGTGGCCTGTCTCTCCAGCCAGGGTGGTAACAGCTCGGACAGTTGCAGGAGGATGTGCCTGTCCATCCGAAAGTGTGTTCTCCAGGTGGCCTTGTACCATTCGTCCAGTGCCCTGGCCCCCTGTGCCCACTCCATGACCCATACCCACCGGTCAATGGGCATAGCGAGCAGGGCTGCGTACCCCATGGTCTCCCTCTGCCACTGGAGTTGGCTGGCCACCTCATGGAGCACAGCAGCCCACCACCGGGCGTAGAGGAGGGCCTGTCGGGCTATCCCAGACACCCGCTCGGCCCTGAGGCAGGCCAGGGAGCACCTGCACCCGTGGTGGGCTCTCTGGGCTCTGCCAGTGCTCCTGGGCATGCACACTCACAGCTGGGTGGCCAGGTGCACCTCAGCGGTCTGGATACACAGAAGGTCAGTGTGAAAGATTTACCACTCCACGCAAATGGCTAGGTGCATCCCACAGGCGCCCAACCGTCGCAGCTCTGTGGTGACCTGTGGCCCGGATGGGTTGGAGTCGCACCTGTTATAGGATGGGGTCTGTGTATCCCCGCCTCCCAGTCGCACCCTGCCAACCGGGCTCGGGGCCGCAGGTTGCTCTGGTTACCCCCAGGCCTGCAGGCCCGGCTCCTGCAGAGTGAATGGGGCGGGGAGGCCATGGGTAGCCCACTGTGCACACGTGGCTTCCCTGCAGGTGGCCTGGCGAATGGTCCTGCCTTCGCCCAGGTCTGTGCGGGCAACAGCTGTATTCCTGCTGTCATCA
The DNA here is from genome assembly GCA_003113815.1 of Sphenodon punctatus. Taxonomy (NCBI): domain Eukaryota; kingdom Metazoa; phylum Chordata; class Lepidosauria; order Sphenodontia; family Sphenodontidae; genus Sphenodon; species Sphenodon punctatus. The sequence continues at coordinate 2,379,910 of QEPC01006843.1, forward strand.
CATCCCACCTCTCGGTTTCGGTTGGCTGTTGTCCTCGCCGCCCTGCTTAGTGTGTAGGCTGTCCTGTCTGTGTGCTCTGTAGGGATGGGCGAATGCGGTTTGGAAGTTCGGAGTTTGGACCCAACTTGGTCTGTTCGATCGAGCGAACAGAACTTCCAAACTGAACTTGAATTTCAAACCGGGTGGTTGGCGGCGGAGACCATGTCTGCCCTCTCTGTGTGCAGCCTGGCTGCCTACACGGCCTGTCTGGTGGAGGGGGGCCCTGCCCGTACTGTGTCCTTTGGCTGTGTTTGCGGGGCCCGAGGTTACCAGCGGTCCTGCAGGGGTGATCTATCACTGCCTGTTGGAGCTGGGTCACCTTCCGTGGTCCCCGGCTGCTGACTATGGATTGTTGGAGCCCTCTGAAGCGGAGGTGTCGGCGCTGACTGGTGTGTGGTTCCGATTCGATGTGCAGGTGGGCCTCATCATGCAGGATCCCTTTGAGGCATACTACCTCGTCGCCCACCACATGTCTACGCTGGCGTACCATCAGGGCATGCTTCAGTGGCCCTACTTTGTGCACCTGATGGGTCACCCGGCCCCGGGACCCATCATACCCCCTGCAGCTGGCTGTGAGGCCACCCTTTCCTTCAGGGCCCTGTGGTCTGGGGCCCTTTCCAGGGGACAATGAATCAGGCCCTATCTTGGCTGGGTTCTCTGTGCAGCATCAGCCTTGGCTGGAGGGACGGGGTGGTGGTGTAGCCATTGTTATCAAGGATGGATTGTCTTTTAGGAGATATCCGGTGCAGGCTCCACCAGGTGTTGAGTGTCTCCATCTTGTGTTGGATTTGGCCGGGGACAGATTAGGGGTGCTGCTGGTGTACCGTGCACCCAACTGCCCAGCGGCATCCCGACATGCTCTTGCTGATCTGGTGTCAGATGTGATCCTCCGGACTTCTAGATTGGTGGTCCTGGGGGACTTTAATATCCACACTGATACCGATCTTGGAGGAGCGAGGCATGAGTTCATGTCCTCCATGACAACCATGGGCCTGTCCCAAATCATCTGTGGCCCCACACATGAGGAGGGACATACACTGGATTTGGTTTTCTGCACCGGCCTTGAGGCGGGGGGTCAGTTAGTAGGAGTTAAGGGGGTAGAGCCTTTGTCATGGTCTGACCATTACCTCCTTAAGGCGTGCATCCTGGCGCATGTTAGCCCCCGGCAGGGTGCAGGACCTATTAGATCGGTCCGCCCCCGGAGACTTATGGAACCGGATCGGTTCCGGAATGCTCTGGGGGAGTTTCCCCTGGACCTTGACACCCGCTCTGTCGATGATCTCGTAGCCTTCTGGAACACCTTGTTGGCCGAGACCATAGACAGGGTGGCTCCCAGGCGTCCGCTGCCCTCTCGAGTCTCCCGCAGGTCTCCTTGGTTTACTGAGGGTCTGCGGTGTTTGAAGCGGGAGAGCAGGCGGTTAGAGCGACGGTGGCGCCGGACTCGCGACCAGTATGATCGATCGCAGCATAAGAGCAGTTTAAAGGCCTATGCTGTGGCGGTGCAGGCAGCAAAGAAGCAGTTCTTTGCTGCTCTTATTGCATCTGCAAAGTCACGTCCAGCGGAGCTTTTCCGGGTGGTGAAAGGCTTGGTCAGTCCTGCCTGCCTCCGCCTGGACCTGGAGCAATCCAGTGACCGCTGTGACCGGTTTATCGAGTACTTTGTAGATAAGATCGCTCGCATCCGCCACGATTTCGGCACCACAGTTATTGCAGAGGATCATCTTGGGGCTATGGATGCCCCGTCCTGTCCTGTTTTGTGGGATCGGTTTCAGATGGTGTCGCCTGCCGATGTGGATTCCTTGTTGGGATCTGTTCGTGCCACTACTTGTGAGCAAGATCCATGCCCGTCCTGGCTGGTGAAAGCCAGCCAGGAGACGTTACGGCCGTTGTTGGCTGGGGTGGTTGGTGCCTCCCTTCGGGAGGGCAGGGTGCCTGACTGCCTAAAAGAGGCTGTGGTTAGACCCCTGCTCAAGAAACCATCTCTTGACGCTGATGCTCCTGCCAGTTATCGGCCGGTCTCTAACCTTCCCTTTTTAGGGAAGATTATTGAACGGGCTGTGGCACGACAGCTCCAGGAGCATCTGGACCACATCGGTTTCCTTGATCCCTCCCAGTCTGGGTTTCGGCCTGGGTATGGTACGGAGACGGCATTGGTGGCCTTGGTTGACGATCTCCGTCTGGCGTTGGACCAGGGTCGTCAGACCTTACTGGTCCTACTAGACCTTTTGGCTGCATTCGACACTTTCGATCACGAGATGTTGGTGACTCGCCTGTGGGACCTTGCCAAAATTGGTGGGATGGTCTTGGACTGGTTTCATTCGTTCCTGGCCAGGAGAACTCACCAGGTGGTCTTGGGGGAGTGTACGTCTTCCCCCCGGGACCTCACGTGTGGAGTCCCGCAGGGTGCCATTCTGTCTTCCCTCTTGTTTAACATCTATATGCAGCCATTAGGGGAGCAGCTGTGGGGGCTTGGATGAGGTCGAGCCATCTACAATTGAATCCTGACAAGAAGGAGGTGATGTTGGTGGGCGAGGACTTGGGGGACCTGGGGGTGGTTGAATCATCTCTTGTTGGGGGGGGGTTCACCCCCCCATGGTGTCTCAAGTGCGGAGGCTGGGTGTGCTCCTTGTTTCGCGGCTCAACTTGAAATCTCAGGTTGTGGCCGTGTGGTAGAAAAACCCATATTTCTATTTGCCCCATGGTAACCCTCTGCCATCTTAGAAATATTAAAAGCCTATAATTCTGTTTGACCTGTAGTTACCTCGCCATGTTAGAAATGTTTGCTTTGCCCTTTAAACAAGACAGGCTCTGTTCCTTTTCACATAGATAAGCCTATGAAGCTGACTTTAGCTTAGATAGAGAACCTCCCTTTTCTCCTTCATTCCACTGTTATCTCACCACCAACTTGAACTTAGAAGTAAACTGTGTTTTCTCAATATAATCACTTTGAAAGCTGTGTTGCAATTTGCTTCTCTGTGCAGAAGCAACAAGCCATGTGAGGGCTTTCCGCCCAAGGATTTCTGTATAACATATGTACTGCCCTTTCTGGTGGGTGCTCGGGATCGGATGATCCTGGAAGCCTGCAGCACGCTGTGTCTCTGCTGAATAAAGAACTCTGCTGCTGAATCTGCTGGCAGCCTCCTCGTCTTACTATCTTACCCATGAAAATCCACGACAGCCGTGGCGGGGAGTGCGTTTCGGCAGTTGCATCTTGTCCGGCGCCTTTGGCCGTATCTCTCAGACTCTGACCTCGCCACTGTCATCCATGCCTTCATCACCTTGAGGCTGGATTTCTGTAATGCACTTTACGCGGGGCTGCCCGAGAAGCTCGTCCGGAGGCTGTAGCTGATGCAGAATGCCGCAGCCTGCCTCCTTACGGGGGCAGGTCACAGGGAGCACATGATGAAACCCGGAAGTTCCCTGGAAGGCCTAGAGCGTCTCTGACGCCGGCAGCCACAGCCGGCGCTGAGGCCGCCGGACCACCCGCCGCCGCCGCCACGGCACCCAGAGCTCCGCTGAAATACAAGTACAGTCAACTTGTAGTAGGGGTGATCCCTGGGGGGTTGGGGGGGTGTTAAACACCCCCCCCAGGGATCGGGTCTATACTTACTGGCGGCTGCGGGGACGCCACGGCCACTGGTGCTGGGGGGGGCTCTTTTTAAAAAAAAAATCCAGGCTGGGCAGGGTGGGTGGGGGGTGTCCCCCCTTCCACCCGCGCAGCCTGGACTCGGGGAGGGTTTTTTTTAAAACTTTTTTTGGTGGGACTTTTTACATTGCAGCCATTCATTTAAATGGCTGCAATGTAAAAAAATCCGGTACCGGGAATCCGGTAACGGGACCAGATTTTGGGTAATGCCGGTACGCCCAGTACCAGCATTATTGGATACCGGATTTACCGGCACGCCCGCCCCTACTGTTTATGTCTCTGGGTGACTGTACAGGTATGTGGGTATCTAAGGGGGCAAGACCTGGCTGTTCCACCAGGCTTTTGGCGGGAGAGAGGAGTGATGGGGGTGGGGGGTGGTCTGGCTTAGGGTGGGTTGTTCTAGTATCCTCCTTTTATGATGATTTGGGGGTTTATTATTATTTTATTGATTGTCAGCTGCCTGTGGCAGGAGGGGTGGGATAGTAAGGCTTTTTAATAAATAAATAAATAAATAAATATTAACTGCAAGTCTGGGCAGGTACCAACAGGTAGCAAACTAGTCAGTACCCCTTTCAGCTCTAATCCAGTGAAGATTTCACAATTTCCCTCAAATGACCTTTCATTCTCCAGCCAATTAGGACTTTTTTTCCCCTGACATTTAACCAAAATTTACCATGCTGCAATTTAAGCCAATTCCCTCTTGTCCTGTCTTCTTTACCACTGAAGAATAATTGCTCTCTATACCCAATAATAAGGGGTGTAAAATATGTGTGTGGGAGGGGGGAGTTATGGCATACTCGGGGGGGGGGGAATCTGTGGTTTTTTTCTAGAGGTAATCGCAGCCATAGCTTGAGTCACTGGTGGGCAGCCTTTGCCCTCTCAGGGGCAACTTTGAAAATGAGTACAAACTCCAGGGACCACATAGATGGGGATGTTTAAATAGGGTGGCCGTACCTCCCTTTTAAAAAAAGGATGCTTATGGAAAATACATGGGGCAGAGCTGCACTAGAACCAATGTAGCCCAGCACCATGTATTTTTCATAAGCATCCTTTTTGAAAGGGGAGGCATGGCCACCTTATGCTTAAGGGATGCAGAGAGGAAGAGGAGTGTCCATATCGTGGATCTGTGCCATGGGTCTGTCCCCTATCCTTGTGTACAGTGCCCCCATCTTTCCTCCCTTACGCTGAGCTCAGTCTTTCAGGGCTTGTGGGTAGGAGCTGGATTCAGGGGCCAGATCCAGGAACTGGAAAGGGGTCAAATGCAAACCAGCTGTGGGATCTATTTGGTCCATGGGTCTGGGGTTCCCCACCCCTGGCTTGAGCCAAGGTAATTTGAGGTTCTTCCATGCTTGGGTTTATAGATCGGTTGCAACAGCTGGGTTACAAAAATGGAATACTGTGGATTAGCAGCAGACTAGTTGCTGGATTCTCCTGGGGAATCATGGATGGTCAGCTACTGTACTATTTCAAACTAAAACCGCAGAAGCTTTTTGTGAAAAAGTTCAGCCCTGGTAGTCAAAAACACACTGCAGGCTGATCATGAATAATGGATGGACATATTTTATTCTATTACGTTTTGCTTTTCTGCTGCTCTTCTGCCCAGCCTCATGTCCATGCAGAAATTCTGAGAGTGGGGACAGAATGCTTTCAGGACAACATGGGGGCTTAATGCATCACAAGACTTGCTTGCCAAATTACTTTTTGGTGTGGCTTAGTCTTTCTGTAGTGTTTTTATGAGTACCCCAGAATATGCCGTGGTATCGGTTTGAAAGTAAAATTAACAGCATCCAGCACTGTCAGGGGGTATTCAGGACTTAATCAACTCTCTTCCATGGTGAGAGATTTCAAACAGGAAGAAACAACTGGAATGTAGTGCAGTTGTGGCTCCCATACCTGTTCATTTGGCCTTTGGGATTTTCCAGCTGTGATAGCTTATCAGCAGGACAAGCCACAAACCTGGCCTAATTAAACATTTTTTGTGTGGAATATATCAACTAGCTTCCTCTGTACTTTAAATGCCAGAATGTAATACCCTGTTTCATAGTGAGCAGTGCCTCCCTTCTCAAGTAATCCCTCTGCCTTCACTGGGGCTACGCTTGATATAAGTCAATATTCAGTGTGTGTAAGTGTATCCCAGACTGGATTCAAGATGATAAAAGAAGGAGTGCATTCTGAGATGTGCTGTCCTTTTACTTATTTATGTCCTGTGATTGTTTGGCTTCAGGCATTATTTATACAATAAAGGCAGGTAATGCATCTCCATGTCAGATTATTTCTGACTGTTCTAACATCAAAAGATACTGTGCATAGGTTGTATTCACATTATGTGATGAGGAGGAGGGTGCGTTGGTAGTGTGGATATCAAACAAATGGAGCAGGTAGTTCTAAAAAAAATGTTTTTGTCATGAGAATTCAGTGCTTGTGAAAGGTTCTGGAGTGATAGTTTCAGAGAATTTTGCATAGTCTGAAGTTCCCATAATGCACTGCTTGACAGATGACATGGAATTTGAAGTAGGATTGCTACTGCTGTTGCTGTCTCTGGAAGTGAGGCTCCTAAATAGGTATCATAGGGTGATTTTAGACATTACGGATGCCCAATTCATCACAGTGAATTCCCAGCATTTGGCGAGCCGGCTAATCACCCCCCGTGGGCAAGAGAGGCCCCAAACAGACATGACGGGAGCGGGACCACAGCAGGGAATCAGACCAGCAGACCACGGACCGGGGCAGCACAACAGACATTACTCCGATCCCGGGCCATGATAAAAACACCCAGAAGTCACCAGGGAGGGGTGGGAGGCAGACATGGCCGGATGAGGGCAAAGGAAGTCAAAAGTACTCACAGGGAATGCCCACATTAGGGAAATGGGAAGGGAGGGGGAAAAGGGAGAAGAGCTGCTGAGGCAGCACACACAACAGGTACAGGGAAAATGAGGTCACAGTGGAACACACAGCAACACGGGAAAGGAAGGGAAGGGGGAACACAGTGGGACAGACAACACACATGGCACAACGGGCAAAGGGGGGAGGGGGGACAGAACCCCCACAACAGCACAGCCTTCACAGGCACCCCCACAACTACAGCCAGTCCCAGAATGAGGGGACCCCCAGGGGCAGAGCACATGCACAGGGGGAGGCCACACGGACCAGGGGGTGGCCCAGGAATGGTCCAGGAGGCTGTCAGGGAACCCATGAGCTGGCTAGGGTGTGATGGATGAGAAGGAGGTTAGCCGGGGCCAAATAGCAGAGCAGCCCTTCAATGATCCAGTGCCTCCCCAGGGTGAATGCCAGGAGGTGCAGTCCGGGGGGCCCCAAACCCCAAGGTCACAGAATCACCAAAGGGGGATGGGGGGCAGGGGCACAGGAGGGATCGAGGCTGGACCAGGAAGGACATAAGTACCCAGGGTGCTGGGAGCAGGCTCAGCATTCAGGAGACAGCCACAGGAGACAGCAGCCACAGAGGTAAACACCAGTTGCAGAGGCGGACAGGGGGGCCCATGGAGGGGGCACAGAGGCTGAGCTACAAGCAGGGGCAGCGGGACCCCAGGAATCATTCAGGACAGCAGCGAGCCAGGGACATCATGGAGGGAGTGGGTAGCGACCTGCAGCAGCAGGGCGGAGGCGGGAGCTCACAGCGGGGCCAGAATTTTAAATTTTTTATTTATTTATTTAAAATGTATATCCCACCCCTCCTGCCCACAGGGCAGCCTGGGGTGGCGAACAACATTCATTAAAACAATATAAATTTTTAAAACAATTTAAAAATACAATATGTGGGGAAAGCCCCCATCCCCGCCCCCACCCCACCCCCTCACCAAAAGCCTGATGGAACAGCCAGATCTTACATATATGCCGATACAGCAGGAGAGTGGGAGCCAGATGAGCCTCCTCTGGGAGCGAATTCCACAGCACAAGGGCGACCACCGAAAAAGATCTAACATTGGTGGCCACCCGCCTCGCCCAGGGAACCTCCAAAAAGGCTTCCACAGATGATCTCACCC
>QEPC01006843.1:2398970-2446143 GCA_003113815.1 Sphenodon punctatus
TCCCTCACCATGGTGGCCAGGGCTGCCTCGAGGTTCCTCGAGGTGTGGGAGCTGTCCATGACTTGTGCCTGAAGCAGGGCCCACCTATACCCTGCTTCAGGTACCCTCCTGCCACTGCCAAGCGCTGCCTCTGGGTCCCGCCACCAGTGTGCAGTCACTGCCAGGTAGGCGTGCTAGGCATTTCCGGCAGACAACAAGTCGGTGGTAAAGTCAACCGTGCCCCCCCAGCCCCTGCCAGCAGCTCCCTCACCTGCTCCTTCAAAGCCCTGCAGAGCTGTGGCACCACGGTCCGACTCAGGGTGGAGCAGGAAGGTATCTTAAAGTTGGGGGCCAGGAACCCAATCAGCCGCTGGAAGCCCTTGTCCTCCACAATTGAGAAGGGCTGGCCAGCCAGGGAAATCATTTCTGCCAACAGACACTTGGCTTTCCCTTGGAAGTCAGTGCCACTGTGCCCTGACGATGGCGTGGTCAGATCCCCCCACCCCATCTCTTCCATGGTGGACTGACGGTGCTGCTGGGGAGGCTCCTGCTGCTCTTCTGCCGCCATACTGCTCCTGCAGCTATAGGCAGCAGCAGTTGGTGCAGGATGCTAGCCCGCTGAAGGATCCAGGCAACTGGCCTCTGCAGTCAGGAACCCACTGGCATCCACTTCCCCTGCCTTCCTGATAAGCAACAGAGCACTGTGGCATGCCTTGGGGTGCCTTGCCATTGCAGTTGTGCCAAGGTTGGTGAGCAACCTGCCCATGCTTCACCACCTTATTGCACAGCGTGCACTACACCTCTCTGGGATCATCTGCCCGCACCTTCTTAAAATGATCCCAGACTGAGGATTTCCCCCCCCTCCTGCCTTCTTGCCCACCCCAGTGGATGCACTGCTGCCCGTGCTGCTGGTAGGGGGAGAAGTTCATGGCACTGGCGACGCAGCTCTGGGAGGAGGGTCAGATATCACCTCAGCTACAGACATATCCTCTGCAGCACTAGTGTCTGCCTCTTTCTCACTGTCCGCGATCATGGTGATGTCCCACGAAGGGGAGTACTGGGACCCTGAGGCTGGACTACCCGTGCCCGCCATGCTGCTGGCACTCTCCCTGTGCCCCCTCTGTAGCTGCTAGTGCTGCTGCTGCTGCTACTCCTGTCCCTACTGAGATTGCCCGGGGATCGGGCCCTGCCTCTAGCAGCCAGGGTGGGATCCACCAGCTCTGGACTGCTGGGGATTGCCTCGATAGTGGTGCACATTGGTGGCCCTGGAGGAACATTGGAAGCAGCACCAGCACTTGCTCCAACACCACCAGCAGCAGAGACAGACGCAGCCTCAGGTCCTGTAGGCCTTCCTGTGCCCTGTGTGACAGTGGAGGAGGGCACTGCCAGGAGGCGACGCTGAGTCGCAGAAGCCTGTTGCCCTAAAGCAGGCTTGATGAGTTTGTGTGTGTGTGTGTGATGTACTCTGCCTCTGGCTACTGCTGCTACCTACTGCCACTCCCCTGGCAAGGACCCTCCCACCTCTGGCACATGCCTCATTGCCTCCCCTACGGGCAGCAGATTGGCATCTCCTTCCCTTCTCCATTTCTCCCTCAAAAATAAAGTTTTTATATGGGTTTTTTTTTAAATTTAATTTTTTAATCTAATATTATATCTATCTAGCTACACTAAATCTGACTGCTATTTACTATTCTAAATGCTATGAACTAAATGGATAATCTAATAAGTACACAGGACTACTACTACAAACAGTAAAACTAAATCACTAATGCTATCTCTATCACTAAGCTAACTCCTACATCTATCTATCTATCTATCTATCTATCTATCTATCTATCTATCTATCTATCTATCTATCTATCTATCTATCGGATGGGGGAAATCACAAACAATACAAGGAGAGGGGTACAAAACTGAAATGAAACCTAAATCAATCTTATAATCCTACTCTAAATGAAAAAACAGGGGAAGGGAAGGGAATCAGGGATGGAATATATGTGAGAGGGAAAGGAGGGGGAGGGAGGGAGGAAGATTGATCACAGGGAACACAGGGAGGGGTAAAAACAAAAAAAACCCATAAACCTATCTAAGCTAAGCTAATAAATGAATGAAAATATGCAGGTAGATGGGTTGGATGGTTGAAATGGGAGGAGGATGGCAATGTATTGAGGAGCTGGGAAATGCTGGGAGAGGTATCCTTCTGAAACACCTGCTGTTCAGGAACAGTGACTAGCTCAGAAGGTGTTGGGAAGGGGGGAGGTAGACAGTTTTGTTTCTTGCTGCGCCCGCCTCACCACAAGCCCCATTGGCTCCGTGCAGTCTAGCCCATGGCCAATCTCAGACTGTGAAGCCAGTGGTATGAGGCGAAAAGGGATGGTGATTGGGCAGGCTGCTACTCCAAGCCTCTCCACCCCTGGTGCCTTGAAGTCTGCTCCTCAGCTGACTACCCCTTCCTGTCACATTTGACCTTCCAGTAACACTTTTTTTGCCACCCGAACTCATCCGAACGCAATCCGAACTCACTGAACTGTTCGGTCATTTTGACGTTCGGAATTGAGTTCGGTTTGGTAAGTTCGAGTTCAGTCGTCTGAACAGACCGAGTTCAGGTCGAACTCCGAACGTCTGAACCGCGTTTGCCCATCCCTAGTAATGAAACATGAAATGTCAGGTGGATCTTAAGGTGTGGTGACAGACAAAGCTTATAGAACATGCCATTGAGATGACGTTCTATGGGGAATGGGCCAAAGAATTTGCTGTCCAATTTATGAGAAGGGCGCAGGGAAGGATAGTGCCTGCGATCCAACCAAACAAGATCTCTGGGGGCGAATGACAGGGCAGGTCACCTGTGATGATCTGCCGAGGTCTTGTATTGTCGGGCTGTGGTCAAAGTTGCACGTGCAAGGGCATGAGTCCGTTCGCTTTGTGCGGCCAAGGCCCCGGTGGGTGGGACGTTTATGGAGGAAATCTCTGGCATGGTTAGTTGGGGGTGGAACCCATAGGTTACATAAAATGGGGAGGCTCCTAAAGCAGCATAAGGGGAGTTATTAAGGGCAAATTCCACCACGGGGAGCCAGGCATACCAGTCATCTTGCAGATAGTTGGTGTAACACCTGATGTATTGCTCCTGGTTCTGGTTTGTTCTTTCTGTCTGTCCATTAGCCTGGAGATGGTATGCAGTGGTGGGGGAAAGCTTCATGTCAAGGCCCCCAAAGAGGCTTTTTCAGAACTTGGAGGTGAACTGGGTTCCGCAATCTGAAATGATCTCTCTAGGCAAGCCATGAAGTCGGACAATGTGCCGTAGGAACAATAATGCTGTCTTGCGGGTTGTGGGGATCCCCTTACTGGTGATGAAGTGAGCTAGCTTGGAGAACACATCCACCACCAACAACACGGTATTATATCCCCAGGATGGAGGAATCTCTACAATAAAATCCAACCCTATCACATGCCAAAGTCCCATGGGGAGGGGTCACAGGTGTAATAAGCCAGGTGGTTTAGTTCGGGGGCTCTTAGTCCTGGTGCATGTAGCACATCCTCGGATGTACTTGGTTGCATCCAGGCGCAAGTTGTGGGGCACCAGAAGGTGCTCTGGACCAACTTTATTGTCTTGTCTCGTCCCGGATGACCCACAAGGGGGGCATTGTGATGGGCCTAAAGGATCTGTTTTTGACACAATGACGGAGCAAGTATTTTGCCTTTTTGTTCTAAGAGGCCATGGTCTGATGGTTTCATGTCAGGATGGCTGGGGATGAGTTCACATTCAGTTGCTTGATGAAGAACATCTAGTGACAAGGAGGTGTCCGCAAAGACGCGCTGGTTCAGGATTGTATCTCCACTGGGCTTCAGGGTGCCTTTGGCCTCGGTAGATCGTGAGAGGACATCGGCTAGCATGTTGAGGCACCCAGGCCTGTAGCGGATAACTAATCAGAATCGTGCAAAGAACACTGCCCATCGAGCGTGGCATGCGTTGGCGATGTGGGTGGTCTGTAAATATTCTAAGTTCTTATGATCTGTGAGGACCGTGACCAGATGAGGGGCCCCCTCCAGGTAGTGCCTCCAGACTTCAAAGGCCGACTTGATGGCTAGCAACTCTCGGTCTAACATGGTGTAGTTTTGTTCTGTGGGTGTCAGTTGATGATAATGAAAGGCGCAGGGCAATAAAATCTGTTCTTTGGGGTCTTCTTTGGATAATACTGCCCCTAATGCCACACTGGAAGCGTCTGCCTTGACAAAAAAAGGTTGCACGAAATCGGGATGTCGGAGGATGTGTTCCTTGAGGAAGGCATCCTTCACGACCTGGAAGGTTTGTTTTGCTCCACTCCCCACACTTACGACTGACCCTTCTTCAGGAGTCGTGTGAGGGGCTTTGTGACATCAGCAAATGGGGGAATATAGTAACGATAATAATTGACATTTTCTAGAAAGCACTGAAGGGACTTGACTGCCTTGGGGGTTGGCCATTGTTGAATGGCCGTTGTCTTTCGAGGGTCCATATGGATACCATCAAGGGAAATAATGGAGCTCATAAAATCCACTGTTGTCAAGTGGAACGCGCACTTCTCCAACTTACAATACAATTTATATTGTCGCAGTCATTCTAGAACCCTTCGGACATGTTGAATTTGACATGCCTTAGATTCTGAATAAATCAGGATGTCATCCAGATAAGCTACAACAAATAGGTCCAGCATCTCTCTGAGGACATCATTGATAAAATATTGGAATGCATCCGGGACACTGACCAGTCCAAAAGGCATCACTCAGTATTCATAGTGCCCATATCGGGTGCAGAAAGCAGTCTTCTATTCGTCACCCTCCCGTACTCGGAGTAAATTGTATGTTCCCCAGAGATTGAGCTTTGTGAAGATCTTGGACTCCTGTAACCTGTTCAGAAGTTCTGGGATAAGGGGCAGGGGATATCCATTTTTCACCGTGATGGCGCTGAGCCCCCTATAATCGATGCAGGGCTGAAGCCCTCCATCCTTCTTGGGAACAAAGAAAATCGGTGCTCCTGCCGGGGAGACTGAGGGATGGATAAACCCGTTCCTCAAACTCTCTTCTACATAGTCCTTCACCTCTTTTAGTTTGGGGGCAAATAGAGCATAGATCCGCCCATAAGGTGGTTCTGCTCCAGGGATCAAGTCTATCGGGCAGTCATAAGCTCGGTGTGGAGGCAACTCTATGACTCATTGTTTACTAAACACCTCCTGTAAATCCCAATATTCAGGGGGAATCTTGGTCAGATCCACATCTGACACCGTACTTAGGGCCACTCAGGGGGTTGCGGATGGTTTGGGAAGTGAACATTGAGTCTGACAATAGCTAGACGCAAAGGTGACTTTCCGTGAGTCCCAGGTAACCTGAGGATCATGGAGTCATAGCCAGGGTAGGCCCAGGACCACCGGAAAAAGGGGGGTGCAGACTATATCAAAACACAAATTTTCCCTATGAGTGCCTGTGATGCACAATACCGGCACGGTCTGCATCATGATTGAGCCAGATACCAATGGGGACCCATCAATCGAATGTATGGCCTCAGAGCGAGTTTTTGGGCAGGTACGTATATCATAGAAGCGAACGACCCCCACGTACATGAAATTTCCCGAGGTCCCCGAGTCCACCAAGGACCATAAGACTATGGCATGGGTCCGGGTGAGGGTGATCGTGACAGGGATCTGTACATGGGCCTTCGAGTTAAGAGCAGAGGTGGGGACAGGGGTAGTGGACCCAAGGCGGGGGATTATTGGGTCTGCCGGGACGTCTCCTGACCGTCCCAGTTGGGGGCATTTCCCTACTGATGCATCATCGGGGGGGGCGGCAGCGGGCATTCTGATGCAAAATGGTTTTGCTGCCCGCAGTAGAATCAGGCCCTAGAGAGCCTTCGGTGTTCCCGTTCCTCCGGGGTTAAAGGCCCCCGGGAGGCACTCACTTGCATGGGTTCTCCGTTCTCCGTGCACCCGATTTCCACCGTGGGGTTGGAGAGACGGGTTAGGATGTCTGCTCCCTCCTCCCCTTGCCACTTTTCCCTCCAAAAAACACCTGCCAGGCTGCTAGGCAATAACACAGTCAATAATGTCTTTCGTTATAATTGATTTTGCTATTATTTTTTGTCATTTTCATTATTGCGAGAACGATAACAAAAATTGCAAATGTTGTTTTCATTATATCAATAACAAAAACTACATACACACCCCTATGATTAATAGTAGTAGTAGTAGTGGTGTTTCCATGAAACTAAACTAATGAGGTCTTGTTTATTAAGTGGAAGAGGACAATGCTCAAAGACAGGGCTGTCTTTAAAGAACAAAGATAAAATGCAGGACCACTGGTGACACTACACGCACATAGCCTGCTCTCTTTGGGGCACCCGCTACAGGATTCTAAAGTGGTCATGTTTGGAACCCTGCATGGAGAAAGTGGGGCCCCACATGCACCCTGCCCTGGTAAAATCAGGGACCACTTTGAGCCCCCCAGAAGAGGAGGGCCAAGGGCAGTTGTCCCACATCACCCTGTGGTAAAGCCAACCCTGCTCAACGTAATTCAATTAGATATTTTGGCTACAAAAAGAGATGCTTCTCCTTCCCCCTCCAGGTGCATTCATTGTTTCAAAATTTTAAGAACTTACCTATCTTTGGGCTTTATGCTCCCCTACCAGGTTTTACTGAAATTGGTCTGTCAGGTCCAAACTTACAAAGGGCACAGTGAGAGACAGACAGAGAAAAAAATAAAATAAAAGAGAGATCATATAAGTCATCTTGCCTAAAGGAAACCAAGTGAAAAGAATGCTTTAACCAAATAGTTCATTAATTTTAATTTTATTTTTCTTTCAAAATATCACCCTCCCTTAAACTTTTACTAGGATTCCGTTTTCTTTTCTTACTTGAACGGATTTATTCAAAGCCATTATACTTGCCGTCCATTAGGTCTGTATATCACATTCCTCTCTCATGATTTCACCTTATACCTCATTCTTCTTTGTATTATTTCTGTTGCCTTATCATTTTCTTCACCTCATCCCTGTATACTCCTGAAATAGCACACAGTATTCCACAAGTGATTGCAACAAGTTTATCAAGAATGACACATACCTTTCTAGTTCTACATATTTATTTATTTATTTATTTATTTAATATATTTATATCCCGCCCCTCCTGAAAACAGCTCCTGAAAACAGATATGATGACCTATATGTGTCTTCACAATAGGGATGGGAGAACGTGGTTCGGAGTTCGGACCAAACTTAACCAGTTCTGTCGACTGAACCGAACTTCTGAACCGAACTCGATTTTCGAACCTAACCAAACCGAATTTACGAACTCGGTTCTGTTCATCCATCCCTAAAATATAATATTCCATTTAGTTCAATGGAGTTTGATTTTCCAAACTCTGTTCAGAAGTTCGGAGTTTGGACCGAACTCGAATAGTTCGGTCGACCGAACTGAACTTCCGAACCGAACCGAACTTCCAAACTGAACCAAACCAAACCGAATTTCTGAACTCGGTTCTGTTCACCCATCCCTACTTCAAAATTACAGAACCGATGCCTCTGCCCCACCTCACCCCTAGGTGGGACTTCCATTTAAAGATGGCCTACCAGATGTGCAGGCAGAGCAGAGGCAGGGAAGACTGTCCCTGTTCTGGGACATCCAGGAACATCACCAGCAGAACTGGACGCCCAAACCTGGAGCACTGGCAAGAAGTGGGGCTGCTGTCTGTCTGCTTGGTAGATGGTCACTGCAGCTCTGGTATTGACTGGGGGTTGCTCTGGGCAACACCATGGAGTGTGGGCAACAACCCAGAGCACTGGGCAATCTGCCCGCAACTCTATGGTGTGGGGAAGGGGAATGTTGCCTGGGCATCCTGTGGACTGTGGCAGATGCTGGATCCATTTAAAACTGACTCAGACAGGGCTGTAAAGGAGGCAGACACAAGGGTGCACTCCCAGAGCATGTCTGGGGGTGAGTACCCCCACAACTATGTGAAAACACTCAAAGACTGAAGTTCCAGAGCAGAGAATATGAATAGCACAAAAGAAGGCAGTACTAGCTTCTTTAGAGTGCTCTACTCCTGACTAGGACTGTACTGAATAGTACTTCCAAGTACTTGGGCTGAATACTGAAGTTCAGTGTAATCGTCCCAAGTACTCAGCACTTCTTCGGTGCTGTTTCTGAAGCTTTGGAATTTGGACTCGGAATTCCACCCCTCAGAAAACTTGGAGAAACTTTAGGAAACTTTGGAAAGTTGTTGTAAAATTCTTGAACCCATAGCCAAAACACTACCCAGAAAAGTGCTACCCAGATAAGTAAGCCAGCAAGAGTGGGACAATTACTCCAGAAGACAACCACACGAAAGTGCAACTGCATGCAGAAATTTTTAAAAATCCCAACAACAGTAGTGTACTCACAGCATGGCCCACCATCAGCAGTAAGTGCACCCACTTTAATCATCATGCCAACCAAGCAGCGCACAAAAATGCAGTCTAGCAAGAATGGGACATTCACTCAAGAAGAATACAACAACCCTGCAGAACAGTCTGTAATTGCATGGAGAAATAAATCCCACCAAAAGCCAGCAAGCCCAGGCCCCAGCAGTCACAAAATTAAGAAACCAGACATTCAAACGCACATACACCCCTGGGGCAGCCTCTTGGCATGGCATGGCATGGCTTGGCATGGCATTGGTACTGTGGCACTGGTAACTTGAACAGACCAGGGAAGGGGGTTGCTCTGAGCAGGAGGGATGGGGCAACACATTTCAAAATAAATAAATAAAATGAATAAGGGGAAGTGGAGCCAGGTAGACAGATCCCTCTGGCCTCATGGTGCCAACTGCAAACCAAGCAGCAGCTGGAACTAGAAGCAATGTGGCACCCAATTATTTTTTGAAAAAAACCTGCATGGCATGGTAAAGGTAAAAATATCCCCCAGCATTGGCCCTATGAGCAGGACAGGCACCCCTCCCCCCTCAGCCAATTACTTACAGATCCAGCATCATGGTAGCACACAGCCAAATTTACCAAAGAGAATGTTAAAAATGGCTACAGCCACTTTTATTTTTCCCTGCCAGCCAATCAAAAGCTTGTCATGTGACTTGGTCAGCCAACCAAAACTTGCCATCTGCCTTACCATCACTTAACTGTCCCTTCCCATACTCCCCTCCTACCAAATATGGCACTAAGTTTCATTTCCAGAAGTTCAAATGTCTAACTGCCCCCCACGCATGCAGCAGTTTCCAAAGTTTTCTGAATAACGGCCTTGGTCTTTGGAACATTGACTTCATAGTTTCCGAACCAAATACTGTAATCTTCAGCGATTTCCAAAGTTTTCTGAAGACTGAGTTACAGCCCTACTCCTGACCCAGCAGGAACACCCTGTGGTGCAAGAGGCCAGGTTAGTTTTATTATTTTTTGGGTCCTCGGCTGTAATGGAATCTAGTTCAGTGGCACAAATAGAGGCACTTTGGGGTCACAAGATACATTTGTGCACTTGGAAGGGTTCATATGTTGCCAGCCTTGGTGAAATGGGAGTTTAGCTTCCATAGATATTCTTTCCTTTCTGAAATTAGTCAGTAAAGGTGCCAACTGAAGTCAGTAAGGGGCATTTGTCTACTAGGAAATGGACTGAAACCCCCTCCTTGCTTCACATGGGCTCATCAAATAACCATCAAATGTTAATGGTAACGACTTTAAGCATCATCAAGATAGGCCAGCAATGAAACAGTGACCTAGATAAGGAAAGACCTTTATCTCATTACCATGCTACTGAACCATCCAGTCTTTTAGATACTCCATTCTACTTCCAAAACCAGAATATCCACTGCACACACTTTTGCTTTGTGCTGTGGTCTTGATGTTTGGAAGCAGATTAAAAGGGTATTTCTCAGGACTCTACCATTTTGTACTTAAATGACCATCCTGAAGCTGTGTTGAAAAATATAGCTATTAAAAGTGAATTGTTCAAAATCCCTAGTAAAATGTATTATAGTGTGATCTCAACTCTTGTTTAGAAAACCTGAAATAAAAGGAATAAGATACAAAGAAGTATTGATCTGATCAAACATTTGATACTGAGATCAAATCCCATGTGATCCAATATCACCTCAATACTTAGAACTTTTTCCTAGCTTTGAAAATACCCTGAATTGTGAGGTTGGTTTGCAGACATTATGCTTATTGGAATTAAATGAATCAGAGTACATCAGGAAACCACAGCAGCATTTCACACTCTTACATGTCAATACAAATTAGCCATTAATCACTACAAAGCACTGGCTTTTCCTATATCAAACACTGTGTGGGAAGTTAGCTTTATGGCATGTACTAGGGACGTGAATAATAATTCATTAGTTACTTACATTTATAGTGATTAGGGATGGGCGAACAGAATGGAGTTTGGAAATTCGGTTCAGTTCGGTTTAAAATTCGAGTTTGGAAATTCGGTTCGGTTCGATTCGGTTTAAAATTCGAGTTCGGTTCGGAAGTTCGGTTCGGTCGACCGAACAGACCAAGTTCGGTTGAATTCCAAACTTTTGAACCAAGTTTGGCCATTCAAAATCAGGTTTTTTTGGTGTTTGTTGCCACTAGGGATGGGCGAACAGAACGGAGTTCAGAAATTCGGTTCGGTTCGGTTGACCGAACAGATCGAGCTCGGCCAAACTCCGAACTTCCGAACCACGTTCACCCATCCCTGGTGATAGCTGATGTGATATGTAGTGTACATACTGTTTTATATCGTGTGACCACACACACATACACGCACACGCACACGCACATGCACACGCATGCGCAAATGCACACTTTATTAGGCACCTGCTCATATATTATTGAGTAGCAGGCAATCATTCTTGCCTGTGCATCAGGATTTAAAAACTGCTCAGCATTAGACACTTTTATAAGTAATGTAAAAAACAGATACCCAGGCATTTGAAGCACTGTTGCAGTTTTGGTTTATACAGAAAAACTGAAAAGGATTGCAGGATGTCCCCCCATTGTGTTGGGTTCTCTTCCTTGTCCTTTTTTTTTTTTTTTTTGCAGTGGCAAGGGTGGTGTTTACTATTTACACAGTTGTTTCCTAATTCCATTGTGAGTAGTAATAGAATTGTGTCCCCAGGGCTTCTTCTTATGAGGAAGAGTAGTTAATCTGGACCTCTCTCCTTCTATCTCTGTTCTCATAAACAGGGGAAATAGGTTATCTGTACCCTTCAATTGCACGTCCTGCTGTGGAACTTACAGAGAATTGCAAGCAGGGGGACTTGGAACAGCGAATACATAGTGTGAGAGAGACTCTGTGAGGGGAACACAAAAGGAGGAAATGCTGAGGTTTTCTAGGATCATAGATGACTCAGGCAAGGGATAATTATCTTCGCCCAGTACAGAAGAGCAACCTCAATGGAGCAGCAACTTTCCTCCCAAGTTCTTTGGAGAGGTAAATACTAGGGCTGAAATAAGATTTTTCCAAAATGGGAAATTTTATTGAAATCCCATTTCCCGAAAGTGGTTGTCTTTAGACATAACCGCAATGGATGTTTGAATGTGTGTTTTGACCTTCATATGATAATCGGTTTGGCCCTGTGTTCACCATGTGGTGCTGCTTAGACACACAGCCCATCTTGGGGCAAATCGGTGTTTTGTTTGCCATCTGATCTCAGCATGCAAGCGCTGCCAACTCGTTTGCTGTGTTGTACCTGCTAACACGCCACACAATAACATTAGACACAACATTGGCCACATGTTCAGTAGAGGTGTGCACCAGGGGCCCATGTCATTTTCATTTTTGTTTTTCATTTTTTTTATTTAAAGCTGTTGTTTTCACCTTTTTTGTTTTTCATTATATTTGGCTGAAGTCTGGAGGTATTGTACCTCGAATGGAAGGCATTAAGTGTAGCAAACTTCCAAAAATATTGGATAAAGAAATCCAATTTTATAAGCAGTTGAATTATATTATTTTGCAAACATCTTCATATACATTCTTAGCTGTAACTTTCTTTTGTCACATTTAACATAGATAAAACTTGGAAACTTTACACTCCCATATTTACTATCTCTGCCAATTTTCAGAAGGATTGGATGAAGGGTCCTGGTGGTATAAGCAATTAAGTTATAAATGTATGTCTGACTGTAACATCTTTGTAGTCCAACCAGTGTACATGAAATTTTTCAGGACTGTATACCACACTTTGTTGTCCATGATTCATCTCTGCTAAATATCACAAAGATGTGCTAAAGGGTCTCAATTTTATATGCCTGCACAGCATATGAGGAGAAGGAGGGTATGCCAGGGATTCTCTTACGTGTCACTGTGGTATAAGATTGGTTTGTGATGCCAATTGGCCAGCAGAAATGTCAGCCAAATATCCTCATTCTGTGCTGTGACCATCCCAACATCTCTCCCCCACTTGTTACTGGGAAGTCAGAAGCATCTGTTTAGGAAAGAGCCAATAGAGATTCTCTTATGTCCTCTGTCACAGTGCTGCAGGATGTGATTGTGATGATAATTGGCCAGCATGGATGTGTAAAATATGTCTCCTGAGTGCTGTGATGTTATCCCCAAAGTCCCACTTCTGTCTCTTCTATGCCCACCTCAAAGCCACTACTGATTGGTCCTGTAAAGCTGTAAGCATGCATTAATTGGCCAGTGAATGTGTCTGTCAGTCTTTGGGTTGCTCCCCATCCTCCCTCCTACAGCCTCCCTCCCGCTGTCATGACAGGTGCCTGCCTCTGACTGGCACTGCATGTGCTGCTATTTAAATAGTGGTCTTCAAGGGGACAACTTCAATTGCTTATACAATTGGGTCCCTTTATCAAATTGTCCTGTAGTTTGGCAGAGATGACAGGGAAGGTATGTGATACATTCCTGCTAAATGTTCTGTAAACAGGATGGAATATAAACTGTTACATCTCAAAATGTATTTTCAAGTTAATGTCTTATACCATCAGGACCCTTTAGCCAAACTTGCTGAAAATTGGCAGAAGTGTTACATTTGTGGAGGAACATAATATTCACAGGCTACATGTAAACTGGATGGAAGATAAAGAAGTTGTAGCCATGAATGTGTATAGAGCTTTTCTTAAAATCACAACATTCAATTGTTTCTAGAATTGGTTCCCTTTATCTAATCATTTTGAAATTTGGTACACTTAGTGCCCTCCATTGGAGGTACAATCTCCCCAAGTTTAATTTGAATGGAATAAGCATAAAAAATGTTATATCTGGAAATACATTTTTCATTGTTTTCCCTTTATTACAAAAACAAAATGTCATTTTCATTTCTATTTTCTTTATTATTATTTGTACGTATAATTATTGTAATAATGAGAATGTTCAGCTGAAACACACAAATTGTCCTTGTAATGCAATGGTGTTCACATTATGTGTTCAATGGATGGCCACTTGTAGTGGAGGTTAAGGGGTAAGCACCAATAACAATTGGTGTTGGGATTGTTATGGTGCTTACACACAATGACCAAACACGTGGTAAGGGGGGTTTGACATCCGATCTTTGTTATGTCTAAAGACGCTCACTGTTTCAGTCAAATCAAGAACCTCTCAGTACTTTCCACTTACTGGGATCCCATTTACTGTTTTGCTGTTTAGTCCTTTGCTATCTGTTTGGAATCCTGAGAGGTAATACTATCACAATGCTGCATTTCCTGCACTCCCTTTTCTCATGTTCTTCTTTGTAATTCATTGACTGGTATACAGATTCCTTTTCAAATCCACAATTAGAGCTTGAGTGAGAGCGACTGTTCCTGTACCGTTGGGAAATATGTACCTTTTGGGAGTGCTTGCAAATGTTTGTCATTATTTCCTCACTATCCATTGAACCTACACTTCTGCTGTTGTTGAGAGTGACTAGTGACTAGTGCCTGTGATTGTCCACCATTTTTTGGTTTTTTCATTTTCAGAATATTTTAGTAATTTATGGTGTTTTTCAGTATTTTTGCCAGCTTCTGGTACTTTTGTCAGTTTCCAGCATTTTATAATGGTTTCTGGTTTCTGCATGCTGGTTTCAGAATGGAGAAAGCAAGGGCTAGCCCTTGAAATACACCAATTAAAACACAGTTTACAAGGAGCCAAAAGAAGGACCAATAAAGAAAATGCTGGAAATTATGCAGTGAATTTGCGATTGTACACAAGCAAACCTAAGCAGCATGTAATGAACATTGCATGGTGTGTGACTGCTCTTGCCTAGGAAGAATTACCAGAAGTACCAAGCAATGGCGATTACTTTACAAGAACTAGTAAAAATATTGAAAAAGCTGGTAGGTTTCCTCATTGTGTGAGCACAGGCAATAACTTAATTTAGCGCTAACTCCAATCCAATTGCAGACTAGTCAAAGAAAAGGGAACAACACAGAACAACAATTCTAATTTGAGGCATTGGAGTGGAGGTTAAGGGGCACTTGGGGGAGATTAAGGGGTGAGCTAGTCACACAGTGATTGGCTCATAAATGCAGAAACAATAAACGAGGAAGTAAAATGGTGGTAAGTGGCAAATGAATGCTACGCGGTACATGGTACGCAAAAAGTCTGTAAATCAGGACAGTGTCTTATGGTATTGGGAGAATTGAGAAAATGCATCAGTATTGGATAATGGTCAGGAAATCAATCCCGGTTCCCAATATGGCAAAATTTCTCACGAGCATCAATTTAGCGGATCATTTCAACCCTAGTAGATATGTCCATTTATTTTCACTTTAACCCACCTCCACCATTCTTGAGGGTACAGGGGAGGTTAAAATGAGTGAGGAAGTACTTTCATCCCAGAGAGTGCTTGTGAGAACAAGTCCTTACAGTCTCTTACACTGGTGGACAGGAAAGTATGTTAAGAGCTTTTCCATCCCCTTGCATAGTCTGTACAAGGGCCATGCTCGATTGCAGAAAACACAGCATGCACTAAATGAATGGTGCAGGCCAATCTTTCAAACATAGCGGCTTCTCAAATTTCCCCTGGGGCTATGCAGTTTCACATTTCTTGGTATGTGGTTTGGTGGCTAAGTGCCACACTTTGCCTCTAAATGTCCCAGGCTCCCAACACTTTCAGTTGCTATGGTATTACTTTTCCTTTCCAGTCCTCCTACATGGAGTGTTGCTGTGCACTATTAAACAGCTTTCATCTTCCACCCTAGAAGTAGGGATGGGTGAACAGAACGTCGCTCGGATGTTCGGATGTTCAGATGTTTGGTCGTTCAGTTCAAAACCCGAGTTCGAGTTTGGCGGAGTTTGGTTTGGCCAAACTCAGCCAAACATTCAAAAAAGTGCTATCAGCACCAAAAATAAAAAAATTTCAGTATCGGTACTTTTGGCCCTGAAACCAACCCTGGTGTCCACCCCTGGTGCCAGGAAGTTTGCTCCTCAGCTGCCTCCCCCCTCTAGTCAAGTTTTTCCCACCCAAAGTCATGTTTTCCCCACCCCCAAACTCATCCGAACTCATCCGAACTTTTCCGAACTTTTCCGAAGTTCGAGCCTTCAGTTCGGAAGTTCAGCTCAGTCATCCAAACAGGCCGAGTTCGGTCCGAACTCCGAACTTCCAAACCGCATTCGCTCATCCCTTCCTAGAAGTGTGTAATGAAACCATGTGCTACAGACAACTGTAGAAATCATACACATCTCAGAGGTATAGAGGGATGGCTAGGATACTTTGCTTTAGCTCAAAAACATGTATCTTGGGGCCCTGTGTAACAGGTTGGGGGACGTTCCCTGCCATTTGACAGCTGGGGCAGGTTATCGGCATCTCCCCTCCCAGGAAGGGGGTGTGGCTGGAGGAGGCCGGCTTCTGGGTCACCCCCTCAAGTACAGGGAGCAGCCAGAAGCTGTGCCGAAGGGGCACGTCCTTTGGCTGGGTTTGGCACCTGGGGCCAGCAGACGGAGTTGGTGTAATCAGTGTTTGGAGGGAGGGGGAAGGATATGTGTATATTGCCTGTGAGAGGACTCTCCCTCCCTCCTGGTGAGAGCAGGAGGGTTGATAGTGGGCCTCCCCCTGGTGGCAGCAGGGTGGGGATAAGGAAGTAGTTAAGGCAGGACCTCTGGTATTATCTGTGAGTATATATGAGAGGACTGCTAGATTGATGAATGATGCATTTGTTATTGTTTTGGGAGAGGGTAGTATTATATTGTATAATTATATAAGGGTTGTTACTTTGGGGGCTGTTATTGCTGTAATTATAATGAGGTTTATGATGATGTCTTATGCTCATTATGTGCTCCTATGTATTATACTGTTTGTGAGGCACCTCGAGCCATTTTTTAAATGGGAGAGTGCGGGATATAAATTAAAAGTGAAATGAAAAAATGAAATGAAATCTTTCACTTGAAATTAAGGATACATATTTCCCATAAATGAATTGTGGAAGCAGATGGTCTCATTTCCTCTTTGTGGGGACAATATCTCGCTCATCTCTCACACACACGCACACGCACCTAGACTAGCATGACCCTTGAACACATGGTTAATTTAAGAGAGTGAGCAGTGTTAGGATGTTGTCTCTTTATGAACCATTTCTGTCTGTCAGCTCTTCCTAGTAGGCATCTGCGAACATAACACGTTTTGAATGTTTGGTAGTTTGGTAGTTCTGTCCAAAATTTGAGTTCGGGTTCAGTTCGAAAAAGTTCAGTCTCGCCGAACGTTCGGCGGAGTTTGCCCCCCCCACGAGTCAGGGGGTGCTCCAGGGACCCCATGGGGGTCCATGGGAGTATGGCAGGCTGTCAGAGACCCAGCAGCAGCATCAGAAGAAGAGACCAGGAAGGCTTGGGGCTTCACACCCTGGCTTGCCCAGGCAGACAGGCTCGGCGCTTGGCCCCCAGGGGTGCCCGTGGGGGCATGGCTGGCCGTCACAGACCCAACAGCAGCAGTAGAGAACCGGAAAGGCTTGGGACTTGCTTCCTGGCTTGCCTGGGCAGGCAGGCTTGGCCCTCGGCCCTCGGGTGTGCCCATAGGGGCATGGCAGGCGATCACAGACCCAGCAGCAGCAGCAGCAGCAGGAGCAAAGGCCGGGTGGGCTTGGGGCTTGGTGTCCAGCTTGGCACCTCTACTTGGCCGGGAATTGTAGGCTGCCAGGAATCAGTGGAGCAGCAACAGACATTGGATTGCCTGGTAGCAGAATCAATGGCAGCAGCAGCAGACAGACACCTTGATGAAAAGCAACTGCTCCACCAACTTGGCCCCTGGTCTCAGGAGGTGTGGTGGACAAACGTCCCCCGCCCTAGAGAACACCCATCCGCTGTCTCTGGGACACTGGTTGGTGGGCAGGACAAGAGACCCTTGACCACATTGGACAGGGCCAGCCACACGTCCCTCCGAGAGCTGTGTCACCTGCCACCATCTTCTGCCCCTCCCATATGTTCTCTTCAACCATTGACTTGAGCTTCCAGGGCAACCCCCGTGGACAGTTGTCCCACCAACAAGATAGATATGAGAATGGACTGCATCCGGGTGCAGGATACAGATGTGGGCGGTGACCCGATGTGGGTGAGTAGCAAACCACCTGTCAAATATTTCCTGGGCTTTGGTCTCTGGCATACTCGGAGCTGCCACTGCCTGTTCTAGTGCCTGTAAGGTGGGCAATGGGGCATGTGGCAGAGGTGGCAGGGTCCATGCCAGCAGAGGGGCAGCAGGCATCAGCTGCAGCCTGAGCCCATCACCACACCCCAAACTGCACAGGCCTGATTTTGGCTGTCAGGCTTCAGAGGCTCCCAGCAGTGGCACTAGGAGCAGTGTGGTTCAGTGGCTCCTCCTGCCAGCGTACTCCACTGTCACACAGGGCACTGGAAGGCCTGCACTCCAGGGGGCTGCAGCTGTCTCTGCTACAACTGTAGGAGCAGGTGCAGGTGCTTCGGGATCAGATGTTCCTCTCCAGGGCCACCAATGTCTCTGACCCCCATTATTGAGGTGATCCCCAGCAGTCCATGGCGGGTGGATCCCACCCTGGCTGCTAGAGGCAGGACCCAATCCCCAGGCAAGGGCAGCAGGGAGAGGAGCCGCAGCTGCAGCAGCAGCTATAGGGGGCACAGAGAGAATGGCAGCAGCATGGTGGGAAGTCCATCAGCCTCAGGGTCCCAGTACTCCCCTTTGCGGGACATCACTGTGATTGGGGACAGCGAGGCAGTCACTAGTCGTGAGGAGGAGATGTCTGGTGCTGTTCTTCCCTTCCCAGCAGTGCTATCAGTGGTGCGTCTGCCACCCAGTGCAAGCCAGAAGGCAGGAGGGGGCAAAAAATCCTCAGTCTGGGTGCATTTTAAGTTGGTGTCAGAAGGTGGTGAAGCATGGGCAGGTGCTCACCAACCTTGGCACAACTGCCATGGCAAGGCACCTCAAGGCATGCCACAGCACTGTGCTGCTAAGCAGATAGGCAGGGGCATGGACACCAGCGGATTCCAACTGAGGCAGCTAGTCGTCCGCCTCCATTAGCAGGCAAGTGTCCTGCTCTAACAGCTGCCGATAGCAGCAGAAGCAGTATCGCTGCTAGGGGGGAGATGCAGCAGCAGCAGAAGCAGCAGCAGCAGCAGTGCACCATGCAGGAGCTGGGGTGGGGGCAGCTTCCAAGTCCATCAGCACATAAGCACTGGGGAGGAAGCTGTCCTTTAACTAAAAGCGCTGGATGGGCATCCCTTCTTGGCAATCAGGGACATGGGATTTAGGCACCTGATTGGCTTCCTGGCCATCCAGTTTAAGCTGCCCTCGCACCCCACCCTGACTCAGGCTGCCACCGATGCCTGGCAGCCTGAAATGCCCAGCCAAGCAGGGGTGACATCCACTTAGTCCTGACCAGGCCTCTGCCACTGCTCTGTTGATGCTTGGCAGCCTGAAACACCCAGCCCTTATGGGGACTGAACCCAGCACAGCATAGAGTGAGAAGAACTGGAGACCTGCTGCCAGCACCACCCTGAGTTGGCAGGTGGTGCCAGCTCTGTACTGGGCTTTAAATGGTCGGGTGAGGGAGCAGCCTGCAGGGGCTGGGGGTGCCCCCGTCCACTTCACCACCGACCTGTGGATGACTCATCAGAATGTGCAGCACACCTGTGTGGCAGTGACTGACAATGCACTGGTGGCAGGACCTGGAGGTAGCGTTTGGCAGTGGCAGGAGGGGTCCCAAATCAGGGTTTAGGTGGGCCCTGCTTCAGGCGGAAGTCATGGATGCCGTGGCCCCAACCCTTTTTGGAAAATCGAGGCACCCCTGACCACCACGGTGAGGGAGTGGGTCACATCAGGCATACCTTTCACCAAGGGGTGCGTGGTGATGCACAACGTGGCCAATATATTGATGGCAGTCTGTGAGGGGGGCATCACCAGCATCCCTCCCTTCACCTGGCATTCAGGGATGCTCTGGGATTGGGGGAGAACTGGGGATTGGGGCACGCCCCCTTAGCTCCCTGATCGAGCAGGGGAGGAAGCTGGCTGGCGGTTTCTTTAACTGGAGCGTGATGGGCAGCGACCTCCTCCGGGAGAAGAAGCAGGCTGAGCAAGGCTCCCCAGGGCACCAGCTGGTGCAGGATGTGTCAACTTGGTGGAATTCCTCCTTGTTCCTCATGCTTGAGTAGCTTCTCAAGCAGAAAGCCACCTTGCATCAGGTTCAACTGGTGACAGACAGCGGGGCACCTCCAGGGTACTATGGGGTGGAATGGGAGATCCTGGAGCTCTATGGGAACTGGAGGGGTGAGGTTGTGGAGAGGGTCCGGCAGGCAGAGAAGGCTTTGGAGAGTGCACAGCGGCAGCAGAAGCAGCAGCAGGATGCCCCTGGGGATGGTGGGAGCGGGAGCAGCCACCCCTTTCAGCCATCTATGCCCCCAGCCTGGGGTCTATCTCTGCCCCCAGCCTGAGCAGTAGAAGCCCCAGCAGGAGCACCCCTATTGCTTCTTGATGATGTGGATGGACATCTCTCCCTGCCTGGAATGTAGGCCCCAGAACCCTGAGGGTGGGTCCTGGGGCTGGAGTGACTGCTTCTTTAGACAGTGGAATGATGACAACTCCCCATGAGAGAAATGATGGCCCCAGAACCCCGATGGTGGGTCCTGGGACTGGAGTGGCTAGAGAACATTGAAGGTCAAAGTGGAGAAGGCCAGGGTTCCCCTTGAGCGGAATGACGGCCTCAGAACCCTGACGGTGGGTCCTGGGGCTGGAGCGGCTGCTTCCAAATGCCGGGTATAACCCCTAAATCTATCTAATCTAATCTAAATAAATGAAGCCATGGAGGTAAATGTATGGAAAGAAATGGATGAAGTAGGATGTGGAGGATGGCAATGGATTGCGAGGAACACAAACTGCTGGGAGAGGGAGACATCTGAAAACACCTGCTGACTGAGGCGTGGGTGGGCAAGTGCAAGGAGCATGTGGGTGAGTCCAAGAGGCTGTGTGTTGTGCTTTCTGCCAGACTGAAGAGAGACCGAGTCAAGAGTAGGAACTGGAAGCAAGTGTGGTGTGGTGTGGTATCTGCTCTCTGTCTCCCTCTCAGGGGTCTGGGTCCACATTACCCCTTTACCTCCCCAACCCCTGACACAGAGCCACCATGCACTCCCTCTGCCATGGACCATGGTGGAGGGGGAGGCACGCTAGGCTGGCCTTCATAATGGACAATGTTCCTGCCCAGTGTGTGCCCTGGGGAACCCAACCCACTGCCAACTGAGTGCCAGGAGAGCATCACGGTTGCCCTCAGGTAATCTAAAGGGAGTTGGGTTCAGATCCCAGAATCCAAAGCGGCGAATATGCAGGAGTCACGGCCAGGAACGGTCTCAGCCCGAAGACTGTGTGAGCCATGGTGGAGGGGGATGCATGCTAGACTGGCCTTGGGAATGGCCAATGCAATGTCCCCGCCTGGTCTGAGCCCTGGGGAACCCATTGCCCACTGAATACCAGGAGAGCATCACGATTGCCCTCAGGCAATCTAAAGGAAGTCAGGTTCAGATCCCCAAATCCGGAGCGGCAGATATGCGGGATTCACTGCCAGGAATGGTCTCAACCCAAAGACTGTGTGAGCCATGCTCTCCCATTCTGCCCCATTGTCATGTTCACCAGCCCCCACCTGCCAGTGTGCCTCTCATCTGAGCTTTGGCCATATACAAGATTGAGGAGCAAATGGCTAATGTGCACTACCAGAAGCAGGAGCAGACATTGGTTTGCCAGGGCACAGAACCCATGGCACAGCAGAGGCAGCAGAAGTGGACATTGGATTGCTGGGGTACAGATCAGAAACCATGGCACAGACACTACAGCATAGGCGGCATTGGCAGTTGAACCTGAGGGTGGGTCCTGGGGCTAGAGTGGCAGCGTCTGGCTCGCTGCAGTGGAAGGACAGCCCTCCCAGTCCCTGCCCTTTATTTACGTATCTTTCTCGTGAAGGTCGGAGTGTGTTCTTGACTATTTTTTTACCCCCCTTTTCTATTCAAATGGAATTTGTCCCTGAATGCTCGAGTGGGAAATCTCTTTGCTCTCTTTGCCAGCGTTGCAGGTTGGTTTGGCTGGCATGGGAGTGGGAGAGGCCACTAGGCCATGCTAGAGCAGCAGTGATCTTGGTGGAAATAATCCATCATATTCAAAGGAGAAATTTGAAGACCGAACTGGAGGATGGTTCGATGAAAACAACAGTTGTTGAACATGGGTCAGTCGATCCTAAGAGATGTGAGCCGGGCCCCTCCTGTAGATCACCCCAGGCTGGCTGGCATGGGTGGGGGAGCAGCAGAGGCCCATCCAGGGATGTACTCAACAGAGCTGAAGGAGGAGGAGGGCCACTGCAGGGAGCCTTGCAGCCTAGGGTGTGGTCCCGTGTGGAGTCGACCAAAAGTGCAGACCTTGGTGGTAGTAGGAAATAATCGTATTCAAATGAGAAGTTTCAAGGACAAAGTGGAGAAGGGTTCCATGTGAACAGCAATCAAACGTGTTTGTCAATCCTAAGAGATAGGGGACCACCGTTCCAAAGGGAGGCAGGCATCAGTGGAGACATCAGTGCCAGTCATCAGTGGAGGAGTGGCAGAGACCTGGCCAGGGCTTGGTGGCTGCCCCCCCTACTCAGCCAGGCATTGCAGGCTTGCATCATACTCTCCAGATCTGAACAAGCTATTCTGCCAATTGGTCAAGCCTTTCCCAGTGGTGAATATATATATATATATTATTTAAAATTTATATCCCGCCCCTGCTGCTCACAGGGCAGCCCAGGGTGGCGAACAACACTCAGCAAAAAATTTTTTAAAACAATTTTAAAAAGCATACTGATGACACTGCATGCCCTGAAACCCTCTCATGATCTCCCCTAATGGCTGCATATAGATGTTAAACAAGAGGGGGGACAGAATGGCACCCTGCGGGATTCCACACGTGAGTTCCAGGGGGGAAGATGTACACTCCCCCAAGACCACCCGGTGAGTTCTCCCGGCCAGGAATGAATGAAAGACCGTTCCGCCAATTCTGGCACAATCCCGCAGGCGAGTCACCAACACCTCATGATTGACTGTGTCGAATGCAGCCGAAAGGTCTAGGAGGACCACCAATGCCGTCTCCGTACCATACCCAGGCCAAAACCCAGACTGTAAGGGATCAAGGAAACCAGTGCGGTCCAGATGTTCCTGGAGCTGCCGTGCCACAGCTCCTTCAATAACCTTCCCTAAAAATGTTATTGAAAAGGGAAGGTTAGAGACCGGCCAATAACTGGCTGGCATGTCAGCATCAAGAGATGGTTTCTTGATCAGGGGTCTAACCACAACCTCCTTTAGGTAGTCAGGCACCCTGCCTGGGCAGGTGGGTGCACAGGCAGCGTGACCTGAGCTGATGGCACTGGCAGGCAGACTGAGTCATGCTTGGATCTAGGCCACCTGGGTGGGCAGCGTGGCAGGAACGGAAGGCAGGTGAACTGAGGCAGGCTTTGATCTAGGTTCTCCTTGGCGGGCGGGAAGCCTGGCATGATTGGAAGTCAGGCAGGCAGACTGAGGCATGATTTGATCTAGGCCACCTGGGTGGGCAGCATGGCAGGAGCGGAAGGCAGGCGAGCTGAGGCAGGCTTTGATATAGTTCCGCCTGGGCGGGTGGCAAGCGTGGCATGATTGGAAGGCAGGCAGGCAGGCAGACTGAGGCCTGCTTGGATCTAGGCCACCTGGACGGGCAGCATGGCAGGAGCGGAAGGCAGACGGGCTGAGGCAGGCTTTGA
Source organism: Sphenodon punctatus (assembly GCA_003113815.1). NCBI lineage: Eukaryota > Metazoa > Chordata > Lepidosauria > Sphenodontia > Sphenodontidae > Sphenodon > Sphenodon punctatus. Next base: position 2,422,078 of record QEPC01006843.1, read on the forward strand.
TCTAGTTCTGCCTGGGCAGACAGGCAGCGTGTCATGATTGGAAGGCAGGCAGGCAGACTGAGGCATGCTTGGATCTAGGGCCACCTGGGCAGTCAGGCAGGCGGGAAGGCAGGCAGGCAGGCAGACTGAGGCCTGCTTGGATCTAGGCCACCTGGGTGGGCAGCATGGCAGGAGCGGAAGGCAGGCGAGCTGAGGCAGGCTTTGATCTAGTTCTGCCTGGGCAGACAGGCAGCGTGTCATGATTGGAAGGCAGGCAGGCAGACTGAGGCATGCTTGGATCTAGGGCCACCTGGGCAGTCAGGCAGGCAGCGTGACAGGCAGCGTGTCATGATTGGAAGGCAGGCAGGCAGACTGAGGCATGCTTGGATCTAGGGCCACCTGGGCGGCTGGGCGGGTAGCGTGGCATGATTGGAAGGCAGGCAGACAGGCAGACTGAGGCATGCTTGAATCTAGGCCACCTGGGCAGGCAGCGTGACTGGAGCACAAGGCACTAGGAGGCAGACTGAGGCACGGTTCGAGCTTTGCAACCTGGGAGAGCAGACAGGCATTGAGATGGAAGGGACACCACCTCAGTACAGCAGCAGTAGCCCAGATTAAGGAGGAGCCCTGTCCAAAGACTGCCCCTGGCATGGGATGGCATGTGCCACTGCACCATAAATCCTTGTACACCAGGGGCAGCTTGGGGAATCCCAGCAGCGGAAGGTTCACCTTCAGAAAGAGCAACTGCTCCACCAACTTGGCCCCCAGTCTCAGGCGATGTGGACCTCCCGCCATGGAGATCACCTGCTCGCTGGGGACACTGGTTGGTGGGCAGGACAAGAGACCCATGGCCAATTTGAAAAGGGCTGGCCACATATTGGTCTTGCCGGCCCAGTAGGCCAAGGGATCACTGCTGGGATCAATGCAGGGCTCCTCCTCCAGATAGCTCTCCACTGCTGCTGAGGCACTGTCACACTCCCTCATGTAGCTTTGCTGGGGCACCATTTCCACCGCTTCTCTCAGCCACGCTGTCTGTCCTGCTGTGCATGGGTCCATGCTCCCCAGAGTGCCCTGCACAATCGATCTGCTGCTGCTGCTGCTCATGATAGGGGTTCTTCCGCTGCTGCTCATTCTGCTACTGCTCGTACTGGGGGCAGGGATAGATCCTACTGGCTCAAAGGGGTGGCTGCTCCCACTCCCACCATCCCCAGGGGTGTCCTGCTGCTGCTGCCACTGTGTACTCTCAAGAGCCCTCTCTGTCCGCCGGACCCTCTCGACCAGCTCAGCTTTCCAGTACCTGTAGCCAGCTGTCTGCTGTGCCACGCTGCCCTTGACCCTGGGGTCCAACATAGTTGCCAGCACATATTCCTCCTGCTTCAGCAGCTCAGCAAACCACCCCGTCAGCCCTGCCTTCAACTGCCGCACTATGCCAACCGCCTCAGACCCCAGCTTCCTGCCATTAGGGTCACCATCCTGCCCCTTGAGAATCTCCTCCGGCCTCCTGAGGAGAATCTGGATCAAAGGGGTCACCTGGATGATGCTGGCCATGGAGGAGCTGATGGTCTCTGTCATGGCCAGGAATGGTCTCAGAATAAAGACCATTTGGGAGAGGATGTCCCATTCCACTCCGTTGTACCCTGGAGGTGCCCAGCTGTCGGGTACCAGTTGCACCTGATGCAAGGCGGCTTTCTGCTCCACAAGCCGCTCGAGCATCAGAAAGGTGGAATTCCACCTGGTGGACACATCCTGCACCAGCTGGTGCACTGGGGATGCTTGCTCTGCCTGCTTGGCCCGGAGGAGATCGCTTCCCTTTATGCTCCAGTTAAAAAAATGGACCAGCTTCCTCCCCTGCTCTATCAGGGAGCTAAGGGTGCCTGACCCAATCCCCTTCTCCCACAAGCCCAGAGCGTCCCTGACCACCAGGTGAAGGGTGTGCGCAGTGCAAGGGATGCTGGTGAACCCACCATTGCGGACTGCCCTCACTATGTTTGCTGCGTTCATGTCCATCACTATGCATCCCTTGGCGAAGGCTGCACCTGGCGTGACCCACTCCCTCAATGTTTATAGAGGTGTGGGGGACATCCATATCTTCTGCCTGAAGCAGGGCCCACCAATACCCTGCTTTGGGATGCCTCCTGCCACTCCTGACAGCTGACTCTGGGTCCTGCCATGCAGGTAGGCGTGCTGGGAGTGCCTGGTGGACCAAAGGTCCGCGGTGAAGTGGACAGTGTCCCCCCTCCCCCCCAGCCAGCTGCTCCCTCACCCACTCCTTTAGAGTCCAGTACAGGTCTGGCACCACATTATGACTAGCCAGAATACTGCTCCTGCTCCTAGAGGCAGCTGTTGCAGCAGGACGCTTGCCTGCTGATGGAGGCGTACGACCGGACACTGCAGCCAGGAACCCACTGGCATCCACTGCCCCTGCCTGCCCGTTTAGCAGCACAGCGCTGTGGCATGATTTGAGGTGCCTCACCATGGCAGTTGTGCCAAGATTGGTGAGCACCTGCCCACGCTTCACCACCTTCTGGCAAAAACTGCACTGCACCTACCGGGGATCGTCCACCCACACCAACTTAAAATGCTCCCAGACCAAAAGTTTTTTTCCCCTCCTGCCTTCTGGCCCACACTGAGTGACACACTGCTGGGAGCTGGGGCAGGACATGGGGGCAACACAGCTCGCTGAGGGACAGCCATCCCCTCAGCACTGGCAGATACCTCCTCCACAGAACTGCTGTCTGCCTCGCTTTCCCCAATCTCAGGCATGTCCCCCCGCAAAGGGGAGTACTGGGACCCTGAGGCTGCTGGACTGCCCATCACGCTGCTGCCACTCTGAGCAGCACTCTCCCCATGTCCCCTATAGCTTCAGCAGCTGCTGCTGCTGCTGCACCGCTCCATGCTGCCATTGCCTGGGGATTGGGCCCTGTCTCTATCAGCTGGGGTGGGATCCACCAGTCCTGAACTGCTTGCAGGGGGGATCACCTCTACAATGGACTCTTCTGGCACCTGAGGAACTTCGCCCCCTGAAACACCTACACCTGCAGTTGCAGATGAGACAGCCTCAGCCTCCTGCACTGCAGGTGTCGAAGTGCCCTGCATGGCAGTGGAGGATGCTTCCAGAAGGCAACACCTAACCACCCCCATAGTGCCACTAGTGTGGGGAGCCTCAGAAGCCTGTGGCCCAATATCAGGCCTACGAAGCTTGGGGCGTGGTGATGGGTTCGGGCTGATGCTGCTGCCTGCTGCCACTCCAATGGTACAGCCCCTGCTCCTTCAACCTCTGCCACGTGCCCCATTGCCTGCCCTAGGGGCAGCAGACCGGCCTCTCCTTCCCTTCTCCATTTGTCCTTCCAAAAGAATGCACAGGACACAGAGATTTTATATTTTATTTTTTAATTCAATTTTTTACCTAATATTATATGGATCTAAACTAAATCTAACTGTTATTAACTATTCTAAATGTTTGGAACTAAATGGATTATCTAATAACTAGGGATGTACGAACAGAACGCGGTTTGGATGGTCGGACGTTCGGTCGTTTGGTTCAAAACCCGAGTTTGGGTTTGGTTGTTCGGTTTGACGGAGTTCGGTTTGGCCGAAGTCAGCTGAACATCCAAAAATAGCGTTATCTATACCGATACCGATACTGAAATCTAAATTATTTTTTTTATATCGGTATCATTTGGCCCTCAAACAATCCCTGGTCTCCACCCCTGGTTCCAGGAAGTCTGCTCCTGAGCTGCTTCCCCCTTCCAGACATGTTTTTCCCGCCCTGAACTCATCCAAACTCATCCAAACTTTTCCAAACTGTTCGGTTGTTTGAACGTTTGGTTCAGTCATCCGAACAGGTTGAGTTCGGCCTGAACTCTGAACATCCAAACCACGTTCACACATTCCTGCTAATAACTACAAAGGCCTACTCCTACAAACACACTAAATATTAAAAATAAATCACTAAACACTATCTCTATCTCTATCACTAAGCTAACTCCTACAACTATCTACTATCTAATCTAATGTTACCTAATCTAATGTTATGTAATCTATCTATCTATCTATCTATCTATCTATCTATCTATCTATCTATCTATCTATCTATCTATCTATCGGATGGGGGGGAATCACAAACTACACAGGGAGAGGTACAAAACTGAAATGAAACCTAAATCAATCTAATGCTACTCTAAATGAATAAAAAATCAGGGGAAGGGAATCAAGGATGAAATATATAGAGGGAGAAGGAAAGGATTCAATGGAGGGGGGAGGAAGGAAGGAAGATTGAACACAGGGAACACAGGGAGGGGTAAAAACAAAAAAATGTTCCTAAATCTATCTAATATAAAGTAAATAAATGAATCTAGGTAGGTAAATGCGTGGGAATGGGTGAATAGGAGGAGGAGGACAATGGAGTGGGGAGGAAACACAAACTGCTGGGAGAGGGAGACTTCTGACAATGCTGCTGAAATGATCAGTGGCTAGCTCAGAAGGATTTGTAAGGGGGAAGGGCAATGACTTTTGTTTCTTTGCTGTGCCCGCCTTTCCACAAGTCCCATTGGCTCTGTGCAGGTTAGTCTGTGGCCAATGGCAGTCTTCGATGCCAGTGGTGTGCGGCAAAGAGGGCTTGTGATGGGTCAGGCAGGCTGATATTCCAAGCCTCTCCACCCCTGGCACCAGGAAGCCTGCTCCTGAGCTGTCCCCCCTCCTCCATGGACTTGTTTACCCCGTTTTTCCTGCCCAAACTCAACCGAACTTTACTGAACCTTTCTGAACTGTTTGGAAATTCGAGCGTTTGGTTCTGACGTTAGGTTCAGTCGACTGAACATGCCGAGTTTGGTCCGAACACCGAACATCCGAATCACGTTCGCACATTCCTACTTCCTAGCTTTGTAGACATCAAACGTGTTACATATCCTGCAGGAGTAGTCTCCCCCACTCAACAAGAGAGAGGCTTCACAGAGTCTGAGAAAAAGCTTTATTAACACCCACCTCCCTCAAACTCTCTCTCTCTCTTAGGACTCCTTCCTTACCCACCAAACACCATGAGCAATCAAATGAAATCAACTGAAGTGTGCATCTCACTCACATGCAGGCAAAACACCAGACAGTACTTACGCACCTGTATGATTTATGTATTGGAATAATCCACTGAAATCAGTGGGTCCTAGGCCATTTTAACATACCTCAGTCCCAACAGATAAGCTTCCTGTTTTTACTGCAAATTCCTGTGGTCCTCTCTTTTATATTCTGAGTCCCATTTTCTGGTGCAAGGAGCCAAGCCTGTGCACATCCTGCTCTACTATCGCTGACCTGACAGTGGACATTTTTACACACATCTTAAAGTGCTGGTCTTTCAATCTTCTGGGTTTACAAGCCCACAAGTAAGTTCCGGATGCATTCTTCACACACACACACACACACACACAGACGCACACACACACGCACGCACGCACACACAGACACACTCTCTGCCCTGAGGCAGTTCCTGGATGAATTCTTCACACAAACACTGACCTGAGGCAGCCTAAAGTAGCCAAAGCTGCGGACATGAGGGGCTGCCATGGACATCAAGTGACCACCGCTGCCTGGAGCAAAGCAATTTACCAGGAGAACTTTTTACACACAAAAGTTCTGGGAGAAGTTCTATGCAGAATTTCAAGGAGCTGGATGTTTAAGATCTGGGTGAGTGATTTAGACACACAGAAAGTTCAGGATATAACAAGAAACATGGAGGAGAAATGTGTGTGTAAAAACACCCAGTGTTTCCTTGCTCTGCTGCTGCTCCTTGCCTCTATCCCCCAGTGGCAGAGACTGGAGGAGAGGGGCTGGGAGTGAGCAGGGTCCCCCCCAGTTCCAGCTTTGCAGAAGCAGAGGTTGTTATTTGGGATGGGAGAGCAGAGGAATCAGCTCAGGTAGAATTGGAGGTAGCGGTTTTGTGCTGGGATTGCATCCTTCTCTCTGGGTGTTATCAAAGGAGATGGGAGCACCCTGGAAGCCAGACCCACTCTTTGGGTTGCCCACAAAGCAGCCACCTGTGTGGACAGTGTGGGGAGCCCTTCAAATGGTCAGCCCCATGAATGGGTCCCCCAGGTGTGCAGGCAGTCACCACGCAATCCCCAAGTCCTGGGCAGCCCAGAAACAAAAACACTTGGGGAGGACCCTGGGATTTTGCAGCACCGGCAACAGGATCAGGCCCGGAGGAAGTGCCTTCTGACCAGCTAATTGAGTGGCAGGAGAGCAGCTGCCACTTTCACAGAGATACCTATCACCATGTCAATTGGTGAACTAACTGCACACACAAACACACACACAACTCGTTACTGTGGCTGACGAGTCTATCCTGCTGTAAAATGTTCCTGGGAAGATGACTCCTATCAATTCAACATGAAGCCCAGCTCTGTGTTTCTACCAAAGGGAGACAGGCAGCAGACAAAGACATCCACATCCCTGATAGAATCCCCTAGTGGGTAGTGCAAAGCAAGTCCTAATTCACCCCAAGCCTGTATATCAACCATTCTTTTTTATTGCTACAAGTATTATTTCAGAAATGTACAGAATTTATTTTATTTTATTAAAACATTTGATATCCCGCACCCCCTGCCAACTCAACATGGCTAAAACTGAACTCCTTATCTTCCCCCCTCATCCTTCCTCTCCTTCCTCACTGTCAATAACTATTGATGGGGTCACCATCCTGCCTGTCCCCCAAGCCCGTAGCCTAGGCTTCATCTTTGACTCAGCCCTTTCTTTTAAACCCTACATTGACTCTGTTGCTAAATCCTGTCGCTTCTCCCTCCATAACATTGCTAAGATTCGCCCTTTTCTCTCTGTCTCGTCTGCCAAAACTCTTGTTCATGCTCTGGTCATCTCTCGCCTCGATTACTGTAACCTCCTTCTCACTGGCCTTCCCCGGTCTCACCTTTCTCCCCTCATCTCTGTCCAAAACTCTGCTGCCAGGGTCATCTACCTCGCCAGTCGCTTCGACCATGTGCAGCCCCTCCTCTCTTCGCTTCACTGGCTTCCCCTTCCTGAACGAATCCTGCACAAGCTCCTAGTCTTCACCTATAAAGCTCTTCACAACCTTGCTCCCCCCTACCTCTCTGCACTTATCGCCCTCCATACTCCAGCCCGTGCACTTCGCTCCTCCTCTGTCCCTTCTCTCACCCTTCCACGCCTTCCCTGCTCCCCTAAGCGCCTTCGTCCCTTCTCACTTGCTGCCCCCCATGCCTGGAACTCCCTCCCTGTCCACATCCGCCTTGCCCCCTCCCTTCATACCTTCAAATCTCTCCTTAAAACTCACCTCTTTCGCTCTGCTCTGTCTGACTCTTTATCCTGCTGAGCCACTATTCCTATACCTACGATCGGTTTACCCTTATCCTTGCAACATGGACCTGCCTGCTGTCATTCTCATCGTAACCAAGCCAAGTACGTGCACTTGAGACCTCGCATCTTCATGAATGTTAGACCCCTTGTCTCTCCCTCTGTTCCCCTTCCTAAGTCTCTCCCCCAGCTCCTGTCTCTCAGATTGTAAGCCCTAGGGGCAGGGACCCTGTCTATTTTATTACTTTGTAAAGTGCCAGGTACACTTCTTGCGCTATATAAATGTTTGTTAATAATAATAATAATAAAAGGCAGTTCAGGGCGGCTTACAATATTTAAAAATATAAAAATATACATATAAAAAAATACAGGATCAACATAAACATAAAACATTTAAAAAAGGGGGAGAAGAGGAAGAAAAAAGGATGAAACATTCCTCCCCCCCCCCAGGAAAAGAGGAGAGAAGAAATAAATACCCTACCCTTACCCGTGTCCCTCACCAAAGGCCTGGTGGAACAGTCAGGTATTGCACTGATGTCGAAAAGAGGAGAGGTCCAGGGCCACCTGGACCTCTGCTGGGAGGGCGTTCCACAGATTCAACATGGCCACCGAGAATGCCCTCTCCATAGTCACCTCCCGCGATACCTAGGGGGCTTCGAGAAGGACTCTCTTGGTCAACCGTGGGGGTCGATCCAGAGAACGGGGAGTGTGGCAATCCTGCAGATATATGGGGTCCAATCCATAATTGGCTGTGATCCGTCCCACACTGCTAGCAAGTGGATCTCAAGAGCCCTTCATAGATTACCAGGGAAGCTGGGGTTGCCATTTGTTGTGTACTGCAGCTTTAAGAACTCACAACTTCTCTTCCTGATTGAGGGGTTTCCAGGTTCCTTATTCCATAAATCTCTCATTAAAAAAGGAAATGAATGTTTTGCCCTCCCAATGTCGGTGGCATAAAAGTTGAAACCACAAGGATCCTGGGAATTAAAGAAAAGGGGGAAACTCACAAAGGTAGCCAAGCAGAGGAGGTAGCTCCACTAGCCAAGCAGAGGAGCCTGGGGATGCAGAGCTCTGCAAGGAGAGAGGAGGAATGAGAAGTGGGGATCTGAGGCGGGACAAGAGGGAGTAGGAAGGAGACATTACTCACCGATGCAGCTGTGCTTGGAGCGGCAGGGGTGACCAGTTGTGCATTAGATTCCAGTCAGGAGACATTGGGGCCATTGCTGGATAGGGTTGTCACCCTTTCTGATGCATCCATCAGTTGATGCTGCTGGCACAATTTTGGAAAATGGCTGTGCATGCACAGAACAGCCATGGCAACCATTTTGTGAATGCACAGTTTTTCTGAGAAGTCTAGACTAGGGCTGAAACAGTAAGCCACCACGGTAGCTGTTTCCGATGGAAAGAACTCTTCTGCAACGAGTAGCATAGTACGATATAGACATTAATTCCGCTACTTCCGCTGGCACTTTCCGATATGCGGTTATGGTGTGAAAGTTGCAGAATGATGTTTCTTCCAAACCTTTCCGAGATTTTTCTGCCACTTTCCGATAATTCCAATGTCATAAAGCAAAGGGTGCGGAATTAGTGGAATGCTTGTGGGAAAGCTGCAGAAAGTCGCGGGCAATTCCGAAAAGGCAGAATGAAATATTGGCGTGGAAAAAGGAGTTGCTGCTTCAGTCCTAGACTCTTATTGAGAGGGAATGGAAGTAGAGAAAATAGTGGGGCCAGGGGCAGCCCTGGTGGGAGGGACTGAAAGTAGAGAATTTTGGTGGGAGGGACTAGAAGTAGCGAAAATAGTGGGGCGTGAGGCAGTCACTCCAGGTTATTCTGTGGTAAGGCCAGCCCTGTAGGCAGGCTCTGCTGAGTCCAGGCTCGATGTGTTCAGATTACCCTGGCACTCTATGGAGTGCCTTGATGTCACATCACTCTATATGGAGCAGGGCCAAGGTTTTCTCTCACTGTTTGTCATGCATCCATGCTTGGGTAGAGTGTATTTCTGACCTGGCCTGGGTCTGATGGAATTACTCCGTTCCCATTGGGTTCAGGTCACAGTGTCATGTATTTCCTATTATAAGCATATATTTTGGGCCATCTGTGTTCCTAATGTATTAACTTTGAGTTTTTATATGTTAACTTTTTGTTTAAAAGTATTGGATTTGTGTTTTGAAGTATTGATTTCTAAAATCAACTTCTGTGATTAGCTTGGATTCAAGCTGAAGTCTCCAGTACATTCCAATGAGCTTTTTTCAAAACTTCCCAAATGAACTTTCACTTTATCCAAGGAAACAGCCAAATGTCCAGGAGTTAGAAGGCCATAAAGAGGGCCTCTTCCCAAGCCTAGCCTAGGTGTCTGGAATCTTATCTCTAAGTGTCTAAATGACAAATGGTAGTATTCATAAAACTTCTCCAGACTGAGAAGGAGGATTTGTTAGTTTTTTCTAGCAAACATATCTATTTAATTAAAGGATGAAATAATCTTTAAGTTCTGGTTATTCTCTCTGTAATCTGACAATTATCTTTGATAAAAAATATGAGGTTTTCCAAACCTTGAAGGAAGCCTAACACTGTTTGGTTTCTTTAAGAGAGCCAATTAGAATCCAGTGTATCTCCTTACTAAATGATGTCATCAATGACACTCCTCAGGAAATGTGAGCCTTCTGGCAAACTGCTTAAGAAGGGAGACAAGGGTTTTGCTCTTTAGACTGAAAATCCACACACCACATGTTTAGATTTCTTTCTCACTGGCAGACAAAGGGAAGGACTGGGAGAGAATGTAATGTATGATTCTTGATATCTTTGAACCAATCAATTGTGCATATGTTAAGCTTTTACAAGCTTTTTCTTAAAATAGAAATGTTTTAAGATAATGTAACTTTGATTGGTTATCAATACCACTCTATGTAAGCTACTGATATTCTCTATTTATATTTAAGTAAACTATGCATATATTTTTATATTCTAAAAGTCTCATGTTCCTTTATTTATAAATGTATTGTCATTTTACAATACTTGCTTTGCTAGCTTGGCCTCAAAGTAAAGTGTAAAACTCATTTTATACAATTAGGAGAAAAAGGCCCAATCTAGTATGATTAGTTCAGATGTATATTTAGTTTTATTTTATGTTGCATGTTCGTATGTTGTTGTATGTATATTTTGTATTTTGTATGGGCCATGGTGAAAGCCAGTGCCATGAATAAAATGATGATGATGATGATTAGTTCAGCTGGAAAACTAAGCCTTCTTTCCTTTTTATAAAAAGAGTATCAAAACGTGACAACAGGGCTTTTACAGTTAGGACTCTCTTAATTTGCCACTGAAATGCTGCCATATCTGGGGTGAAACATGGCATTTTAGACCTAAAGTATATTAATCTATAATTAGTGGTTACTGTTAGGGAGACAGTGAATTTGGGGGGTTATAGACAGGTCACGGACACTATGATTTGCTATAAATACTGCAGGTGGAGTGAGGATTTAGGGCACATATGGAATTTGATCCTTGAGGCAGATTCTAGTGAGTATGCTAGGCTCCGGATAGCAGAAGGGTGGGGGGAGGGAGGGGGTTCTGTCAACGCCTTTGATGAGCTCTGTACCGTCTGGGAGCTCCAACTTAGGGAGGCGGCTAAGAGCAAAGGTGGGAGATCAAGCTCCTCTAAGGCCTGGTTCGATTCTGTCTGTTGGAAGGTTAGAAGGAAGATCAAGAACATTTATTTAGAGTTCCGAGCTTTATGCCCACCTTCCTGATGAGTATTTTCTATTGAAAAGGGAGTATAGAAATTTAATTAAGGAAAAGGAGAAAGCCCATTCAGACCACAGGTGGGAGGAGCTACTTAAGGCAAGTGAGGCAAATGACTCTAAGAAATGTTGGCGTATAGTCAACGGGACTGTGGCCCCAGCCCGCTTTGGGCAGTCTCTATTAGTAACTCCACGTGGGTGGGTGGAATTTATTGGGACCTCCCAGAGAGAACTGGGGGAGGGGGAGAAACCATGGGACAGGGGAGTATGGAGAGCTGCAAGCTTGGTTTGAGAGAATGGGCTCCAGTGTCTGAAATGGAGGTGCTGGAGATAGTCAAAACCTTTAGTAAGGGCAAAGCACCGGGTGGTGATCTGATTCAGGCGGAGGCTATCCAAGGGAGGCTTGATTGGTGGCTGCCGGTATTGCCAAAATTATTTATGGGAATTAACAACTCGGGAAAGGTTCCTAGCGGGTGGAGCAGGACCATAGTTGTCCCCATTTACAAAAGGGGGGCTAGGTCAGACCCTGCCAACTATAGGCAGATTAGCCTCATCAGCATTGTGAGCAAAATTTATGCGAAGTATCTGTTGCAGAAACTGGTTTACTGGATTAATGAGTGCCATATCTTGGCCCCAGAACAAATAGGCTTCCAAAAGAATAGATGCACATTGGACCATTGTTTGGTGCTTTTGCATTTGATTGAAAAATATCGCTCTGCCAATGGGAAATTATACGCCGCTTTTTTAGATCTCAGACGGCGTTCGACTCAGTCAGCCGACCCTTGTTATGGCGGAAGTTGATTGCTCTAGATATCGACAAGAGGCTGTTATATTTGATCCAGGCCTTGTATCAGAACACGTCAGTGACTGTGAAGGTGGATCAAGCCGATGACTTGGTCCTGCTGTCACAGACTAGGGTTGGACTTCTGTGGCAGTTGGCTACCTTTAGAAACTACTGCCAAGATAATTGTTTAAATATCAATTATTCCAAATCGAATGGGTTTTTTTTTCCTGGAGCTAGGCAGATTTATAGATGGCTGATAGGCGATGCTTGCCTGACCCAGCAAAAGTCATATAAATACCTGGAGCCCCGTCTGCCCCTGCTTCTAGATCATTGTCCCAGGGCACTGCAGCCCAGCTGGAGGGAGGGACTCTACATTTGATCCCGGAGGAACCCCGTAGGCGCTTTGCCTCACCGTGAGTCTACCTGAACAGGCAGCCAGAACACCTGCGCAAGGGGAGGAGCTAAAGTGTCGAGTCTCCTAAAAAATCCGCGCCACCTGGCAGCGCTGGAGGCGTGTGCCAGGGCAGCGTGCCAAGGGCGCACCCTTGTGCGCGTGGCCTTATGCGTAGGCTGGGCGAGGGCTCTTGATGCATGGTTGGATTTGTTTGATTTTGTAGTCTGTTGTTTTAGACATAGGGATGGGATATAAGAGTCAGCATATTTTTGTGTTTATATTAGTTTATTTATTTTTATTTATTTTTTAGTGAGCCCCCTATAGGCTACAATGCCGAAGGAGGCTAAGAAAGCAGGAGTAACAACCAAGACTCGGACTAAACAACAGCAGTTACCAGAATGTTTTGTTGCAGCAAAAGTAGCCCCTAGGCCCAAGCGAGATGGCCTTCCGCAAGAACCCCCGAGTGCTCCTGTAAATGCCCATGGTATAGAATGAGTTTCCTTGGCAGGTGGTTCAGGTATTTCATCTCCCCCTTTGTTGGGCTCTGTGGGCTTGGGGGAGGGGATGCCAGGTGCTGGGCCTGGGTCATTAAGTTCTCCCAGGCCAGTGTTTCCAGATCCTTCATTTCTGGAGTGTGCTCTGGCCTTCAAACAACAGGGAGAGAGGTGGCTGGCTATGGCTGCTAAAGCACGGGGGCATCCCGGGACCATTTTGGGTGCCCGGGTTACTTCCCCTGATAATAGAAACTGCTTCCCCCACAAGCCTGCAGAAGCAGCCAAGTCTCAGTGTCCAGCTGGCCTGGGAGTAGGGCGGGTAGGGTTTGCCCAAATCCATTGCCTGATGGGCAAGGGGCGGCGACTCCAGAGCTGCCGGGTGTCCCTGTTGAGTCCCTACCCTTGCCTTTTGACCAGGGGGGGAGCTGGGGAGGGCACTAAACGTGTTCAGCCAGGCTAGTTTGGAAAAGACCTCTGGTGCTTTAAGTAATCCTAGTGCTATGAAAGCCCAAGAGGTCCATGATTCTTGCAGTCTCCACCAGTTGAAGGAGACAGAATCTTTCCTATGTGGGCCCATAGGGAGGGAGGGAGCCCCTATTGTGACTGGGGGCTCTACTCTGAACTTACAAACTTCTATCCTAAAGACCCAAGAGACTCGGGCCCAGGCCTGTGGCTGTATTGTGCAGGCTGCACACAGGGAACTTTTGGAAAGAGTGGAGGGGATCGCCTCCAAACTACAGGCTCTTCAGCAGCAGATGAGCAAAGTCTGGGATAGTGTCAATGATCTGAGCAGGAACAAGACAAAAACAGACCATCAGACAACAGACTGGATGTCTCAGACAGATCTCGGGCAGGGTCTATCTTGCCCCAGGATCTTACCCCGGACATCCAAGGAGGACTGGGAAATTACCCCTGTAGCCAATGCACTGATAATTACAGTCCACCCGTTACCATCTGGAGCACTTCCCTTCTGGTACTCAACATTTTGGGTAGCTCACCATATTTCTGTTATTTTGGGCTGTTCTTTTTTGCCGTCTTATGTTCTTAGTTATTTTTATTTGCCAGTCAGGGATGGTGATATTAGATTAGTTATTTATTTTTGGTCCTTGGCCATAGTAGAATGGCTGTTGTCCATGGGTCATTGTCTTAGTCAGAGGCAGGTGTATTGAGGAAAATCTACACCAAGAGGGGTATTGTTCCACTTATTCCTAAGGCACTGTATAATACGCGAGCCCCCCGGGCACAAAATTCTGGCCTGCCCCAGGCACCAGGGGGGGGTTAGGCACCCCATTGGATACCTTGAATTTTAATGGGACCCCAAAGGTGGCCCACAGTGAGGCCCCTCCCGATCTGATTTTAGCCTTGGATAGCGGGACCATTGCTACCAATATCGCTTTGGCTTTATCTAATCCGGACCACTTTTATCCCAGGGTTTCTCCTCTATATAGCGCTGGGAGGCCTGCCATAGTGACAGCAGCCTCCCAGGTTCTGCCAAGGTTCCATGCTGCCAATCCGGTTTGGGGTCAAGTCAGGAAGGTTTCCTCTTTCCCTAATGATTCTTTAACTGAAGATCAGGCCCTTCACATCCAATGTCCAATTATATTGAGCCCTGGTTTGACTAAGCATGGCATAGTTAAATCTAAGCCAGGTTTTCTGTGTAGAGGGGCTTTGATCCTTGAGGAACTTTTGGTGGTTGATTCAGTGTGTAGGTCCACTGTTTGTGGGGATATGAGTAAACCATAGCCCTATGTGGTAATTTTAGAGTGAAGTGTACATTTTCCCTAGTAAACAGGATTTTGCAGGATTCTAATAGGGTGATATTCAAGGCTTTATGTACTGGTATAAATGCATTTTATTTGTGTTGTATGTTTGGTTGAGCAATGGCCTAAGGCTACGCTGTAAATAAATTTGATTTGATTTGATTTATAAATACCTTGGATTGCGTATTACAACTAATGGGAGCTGGACCGAGCATATTGGGAGAGCTGAAGTGGTGGCCAGAGGTCTGACACAAGTAATTATGCATTTCTTTTCTGGCAGTGGAAGGTGAAATATAGACGCAGTTGTGAAGGTTTTCGAGGCTAAGGTTGGGGCCTCCTTTTTTTATGGGGTGGAACTTTGGGTCCCACTAGTAGATAAAAAATTAGATACAGTTCAGACGAATTTTCTCAGGCGGTTGACTAAATTGCCAAATGGATCCCCCACTGCCTCTATTAGGCTGGAGGTTGGGAGATTGGTGTGGTCGGCAGTGGCCCGGGAACGAGCGGTGTTGTTCTGGCTTAAGAAACTTAAACCTCCCCAGAGTGGACTGCTTTGTTTGGTGCCACAGGCAGGGCCGGCCCCAGGCATGTGCCACATGTACGGCCGCACATGGCCCCGCCGCCAGCTGGGGCCCCGCACTTGCCTGGCTGGGCAGCAGGCTGCAGCCAGCTTCTCCCCCAGAAAGTGATTCTTCCTCCCCTCCCTGGCTCCAGACCCCATCCCTCACCTGCCTCTGCCTTCTAGTAGTGCTGCAGCGGCAGCAGCAGCGGGGACACTGGATCGGGCTGGGAGATAAGGCTGTTTACAAACAGCTCCTCCCCACGTGCTGATCAGAAGGTTGCTACCTTGTAAAGAAGGTTCTTCGAGATGGCTCCCAACATTCTCACAACTGGGTTGTGCGCGCTCACCCTGTTCAAATAATAGACCACATGATGGTCTTGAGCTCCTCTGGTATAAAAAGAACCCTCCCCCTCTGAATGACAGTTCCTTTCAACCCTTTCTAGAAATATAAGAAAAGAATTCCATGCGGGGCTGGAAGGGTGGGTGTTGTGAGAATGTTCGGAGCCATCTCAAAGAACCTTGTTTGCAAGGTAGCAACCTTCTGTTCTTCTTCGAGTGGCTCCTCACATGATATTTTTACATGGCTCCGCCGGGTGGGGAGTCCGTGGGCGCGCCAGTGCATGGATGGGGCATGCACACAGCTGCACACACATCCCCACTCACCCACCACTCATCCACACCCACATAGTAACCACCATTTCCCCCGGTTGCTCCGTGCGTGGGGATGAGTGGGGGGGTGAGTGGGGATGCGTGTTAGGCGAGCGCGCACGCACCCCCACTCACCATGGGCGCGTGCACCACGTCATTCACATGGGGTTCCCCCACCCATGAACACACAGAAATCTGCGTGTTTATGGCTGGGAGGAGAGACCCGTGTAAAAAGGGCCACATTCTCACAACTGTCTTACTTATACTATCTTAGGTAGGAATTTAGGATGTAAAGCAATATCTATTCTGTCTTGGAAAATAAATCTGCAAATATGGTTCTGAGATTATTATGGCTGCTATTTCACTAACTCTTCTTAATGAAGTTATTGCTAACAGGAATACTGTCTTTAAACCCGCACCCCATAACCAGTTCATTTGCACCCCCATATAATCAATTCACGCTGCCCCGTGGGCACAAATTAAATGGTTATGGGTGGGGGCAGCGTGAATAGATTATATGGGGGCGGGGGCAGAAATGAACTGGTTATGGGGTGGGGGCAGCATGAACTGATTATGGGGGCACAACTGAACTGGTTATATGTCTCTTTTCATGGCATAATGCGCTTAATAAGCTAGCTGCATTTTGGGTGTCTTGTGTGTGTGTGATAGCAGCACCTCTGGACTGGTCACACCGCATGTGTGCACAAGGCACAGGCGGCACTGGCAGCAAGAAGCAACAGGCCCTGGAGGCCAGACTGGCTAAGCTCACCCCCTGACCCCTCCTCCAGTAAGGCAGTGGACGCAGTCAGTCTCTCTGTGCCTGTGTCACTGCCCGCTTGGCTGCCCCTGCAGTGAAACCACTCCTGGGGAGTGGTGGTAGACACTCGGCTGGGGAGGGGTGGAAGCATTAGGAGGCCATGATTCTCCATGGTTGCTCTGAGAGGTGGAGAATGGGAATCCTTCCTGTCCAGAGGGAGTAAGTTTTATATAAATGTCTACATTTGCATAATTAGGTGGTGCCTAATTATGCTAATTAGGCCCCGCACCAAGACTTTGCACGTGGCCTCACAAACCCTGGGGTCGGCCCTGGTCACAGGATTCTTTTGTTGACTCCTGGCACAAGCCAGTCCTCAAGGCTGTAGCTCAATTAGGATTTTCTGAGGCCTACTTGAAGGACAAGGATTCTTCTGTCGCAAGGAGGGAGATCCTCGTGAGATCTAGGGATATCGCCCACCAGGAGGAACTGGCAGCTGTGGCCAATTCACCGCATGTAGAACGATTTGGCCTGCTGGCTCCCCAAATGGGATCTATGGCACAGTATTTGACACCTGTGGCCACCTTTAGGGAGAAATTCCTGTTTCTAAGTGCAAGATTCAATGCACTTCCTACCAATGTCTTGCTTGGATGATTCCAGGGGGTTCCGTATGGGGACAGACTATGCCCTTTTGATGCTTTGTCCACTGAATCTACACATCATGTTTTTTTCGAATGTAGGCTTTATGAGAATCTGCATGGAAAACTGCTGCAAACATTTATTGATAAACATTCTGAGGCAACAGATACATTTTGTACATATTTAGCTTTGAGTGATGTGCATCCAGAGGTAACCTCAAGGGTTATGAGCTTCTTAGTGCTGGCATTTGTGATAAGGGAAAGGTTCATTCATTCTAAGTCCTTGTCTAATGGCCCCTTTCAGTGACTTCTCTGGGTAATGTACTATGTTCTTCAATAATGCTGTTTTATTAAAAAGGGAAATAGGGTGGGAGGGAGGGTTTTGGGGGTTGTTTTTTTTTAGGGTTTAGTTTTACCTTGGGGGTAAAGTATACTGTTTTTTGTTTATGTTTTTATATGCTTCTTTATGTTTATATTTATGTTTGCATGTCTTTGTGTCTGTGCTATTTGTTAACAATGGCCTATGGCCATGTTTAAATAAATTTGATTTGATTTGATCTATAATTGGATTAACTTTTCTTTCATACAAAGGGGTCTCTTAGCAGAGCTGGACTACCTGTCCTTACCCTCTTCCCTCCCATTTCTTCTTAAATTGGAGGCAGAGTTGTTTACTATAATTTCTGTGTTTTTGTTTTTGCCTCCTTGCAAGGAAAGGAGGATTTGAGTTAACGATGAACATGATACTTTGAACCCCAGCAAAGAATCAGACTGCCATCAAAGAATAAGACTGCCGTTAATTCTGTGCTTTACAGCGACAGAGAGATCTCAGACAGTCTTGAGCTTAATATGTTCCTCACGCCTAGAGGTTACATGACAATCATTCTCATCATTTGACAACAAATTAAAAATATTTGTCTGAAGCCAAAAGTCACCACCATAAAGATTATTCAACATGCTGTGAGATTTAGGCCATTGAAGCTGTTATTTTATTAAGGTGTCTTGGAGAGGAACACTTCTTTGTAAACAGCACTTGTCTTTGAAAAAGACCTTTCTCTACTCCTATAATTTTTTCATGCATCGATGACAGAGCAGGCATTAAATCTGGGCAGAGATAATGCCAGGTGATAAATTCTTTTACTCCTGACCTCATAAATCAATTGGCAGGACTGTACGCTGCTTGGTGTAACAATACGCCATTTTTAATTTGTTACTACTGCAGTGCAAACTAATTTTAGGACCTTAATACTTGCTCTCTGAAGCAGTTTGCAAAGCAACTCCAGTTAAACCAATACATTAAGTGCTATATTTATTGGCCTTATACCAACAACTGACAACATGAAAATCACAATTGATGCCAGTAACAGTGTTACAAAATAGTGTAGTAGCAAAATAACCGCAAACAATTGCATATTGAGACTTTTTTTTTTTTGCAGCTTACAGAATGTTACTTGAGCATCAAGCAATATTTGTAGATCAAGAGACTAAAGTCTGATTCCTGAAAAGGATGTTTATAGGTAGTAATACTTCAGACCTAGCTTTCTCCTCTCCTCTCTTGGAAAAACCAGCTGGAGGAGACCCTGGGGGAAGAACTCTTTCCGGAGAGCCTCTCACAAAGGATTGGCCCATCAGAAGAGGGATTTGTTTGCTCTGTGTGAAACAATCTGTGGGGTCTCTCACTTCATACTTGGTGCATTCCGGGAGACCAGGATCATTATCTCCCTCTCTCGCCATGCCAGCTCTGTCACCTGCCATGTGCTGGAGATACTCTACCAGAGATTCTAGCTCCTCCAGCTCCCATGGGATGTTGTGTAGGAAAAAATAATTCACAGATTTAGAGAGAGTTATTCAAGCAGCAATAGTTACTGATGAGTTCTGGGGCTTCTTTATCAAGAGGGACTAGATTTTTCAATAGGTGACCATCAGGAGGAAAGAGAGTCAGAGAAGTTGATACAGTATTGTGCTGAAACAGATAGAAAATTTATTATCCATTTATCCGTTTGGCAGTTATCTGGTAACTATGGGTGATTTCAGAGGTGACGCGGTGAGATTCACCCCAGTGAACCCCACCCCAGTGTCAATTGCTTCACCACAGGCCATGACAGGGGTGGCACTACCGCCCAGGGCCAAGCGGAGTGAACACGAGCTGAGGGAACACAATGGATGTGACGTGGTGGCGAGGACCATGGTGGGAACCCCACAAGGCACCAGGGTTACGCGGCCATCACCACGGCCCGTGGTCATTTCCTTCCATTGCGGCTGGGGGTTTCCCTTCAGATGTTACTTTTCTTTCACCACTGCCATGGTGAACATTCACCACACTTCTGGACCTCCTCCTGCCCTGACCTCACGAAGTGTGGTTAGATTCACCCCGGGCCGCGTTTGACTGTGGTGAACATCTGAATGCGTGCCAACAGACGTGCACGGCTCTTTCACCACCGCCGGTGTTTGACTGCGGTTCACTGTGGTGAATGCCAAAAACGTAATGTCTGATATCACCCTATCTGGTTACCACAGAAGTTAACTGTGAAACCAGAATACCAGATATTGCTTACTGCTTACTGCATAACCGGATCACATATGGAGGGAGTACAAATAAAATGGGCAAATGGAGATTAAATAGTAATATGGTAAATAGTTATCCGGTAAATGGTAATATGGCTAACTGGATATCTGCCAGGTGCTAAACAGGTACCATTCAGTATCCAAAGGATACCACAATAGCTGGTCAGCTACCAGATACTCATTTAAGCTCTAATACAGTACAAAAGGAAGCAAAGATCCCATATTCAAGCAAAGGTCCAGCATAACAATTCTTTATATTACCTGTTCTTAAAAGTGCTTTAGTGTTGCTATGCAATGTTGTTAAAATGACATCATAAAATCAGCATAAGGACAAATAAGGTGAGCGGCCTAGACCTATCTTAAAACCTATGGACATCACAGCTGAAATGAATTTGGAAATCAAATTCAGGTAATCATAATCTCCAGAGAGAAATATCTGTTTTCCAATTTGTTGCAGTTGCAAAATTTGTGACTTCAACTTTTATGAGTTCATTATTCACCATTTCATTATTTGGTACAATGTTGCATGGTTTCTGACGAATAACAAACCAATCAATCTGTGAAGTCAAACGCTATACCAAATTCACCAGATTTTTTAATTCTGCCTCCAAATTGATTCTCAGTTGTAAATTTGAATAGGTCAGTTTTGAGAAATTTAGACATTCATTTTGAACATTTGTTTTCACTCTAATGTGCAGTCATTGGGTGATTTCAGACATGATGGGGTGCCTATTGACCCCGTCACAGAATCACCTTTTGATTCACTGCCAGAATCAAAAAGTCACGTCCAACAGACTGATTCCAGCGGGGAAGCTGGGGCGGGGGGGGCTGCACGGCGCAACGTGTGGCCGCACAGCCTTGCCCCCCATGCTCCCCCCAGCCATCCACCCTCCTGGAGATTGGTGGGCACAGCGGCCAATCCAGCCAGTGCACCCGATTTCGACCCGGGGTCTGGGCCACAGCCTGGAATCGGCGGCGGTAACAGATGTTACCGTCCACCGATTCCCAGCCGTGGTTCAATTAACTATGCTTTCGGGGATGGTGTCCGGACCATCCTTGAAAGCGTGGTTATTTTTCTCACTGCCAGTGGTTCACTGTGGTGAACATCTGGCAACGAGCAATCTGATGTTACTGGACCATTCACCACCACAGGGGATTCACCGTAGTTGAGTGTGGTATCGTAACGTCTGAAAATACTCATTGTGACAGGAAGCTATAGAAAAATTGTTGCAGATGGCAACACTAGTAATGGACATAGTAATTGTGACAGGACGCTATAGAAAAGTTGTTGTAGATGGCAACACTAGTAGAAGAAAAGGTTCTTGTTCCAACTTTGGCAAGAGTTTGTTTACCAGACAGAAAGAAAGCTTCTCTAAGATGAATGCAGGAAAGAGGAAGGGAAGAAGATAGAGAGACAAGGTCATTGATTGAACTGGACAGAGCCATGGGGTGGGTTTTAAATTAGAGGTATCTTACTTCCATGGTTAACAGAAAAAGAAGACTGAAATGTATCCAGTGTCATTTTTATTCAAATACAAAGAGACAGGTAGGATGGAGGACTAGGCTCAGATAGTTGACCCTATTAGACAGTTTTGACAGAAAAATGAAGTTTTGGAACCTTCAAACAACCTTTTAAACCTGCCTTTCACTTACCATACCTTGCATTCCTCAACACATGCATCATTTCCCATCCTTCTTCCCAGCCTTGGCCTCCAAGATGCGGACTGCATTAGGGGACAAGGTGGCTAAGTAGCTTGGTTGATTCTTTTGGGATAGTAGCTGACACACCAGCCCTCCCTTTCGTCTACAGGCTGATCAATGTTCATCTCCCTTAGCTACTCAGTTTCAGTAGTCTATAGGATCTGCGAAACTATAGACTGGTCAACCTGACATCAATATCTGATACTAGAATAATTCTTCTTCTTCTTCATTATTATTATTATTATTATTATTATTATTATTATTATTATTATTATTATTAACAAATATTTATATAGCACCAGCAGTGTACCTGGCACTTTACAAAGTAACAAAATAGACATGGTCCCTGCCCCTAGGGCTTACAATCTGAGAGATGGGAGCTGGGGAGAGACATAGGAAGGGGAACAGAGGGAGAGACAAGGGGTCTAACATTCATGAAGATGCGAGGTCTCAGGTGCACGTACTTGGCTTGGTTGTGTTGAGAATAACAGCAGGCAGGGCCATGTGGCAAGGATAAGGGTACACAGACCATAGGTATAGGATATAGTGGATCAGCAGGATCAGACAGAGCAGAGCGAAAGAGGTGAGTTTTAAGGAGAGATTTGAAGGTACAAAGGGAGGGGGCGAGGTGGATGTGGACAGGGAGGGAGTTCCAGGCACGAAGGCAGTTAGGGGAGCAGGGAAGGCGTGGAAGGGTGAGAGAAGGAACAGAGGAGGAGCAAAGTGCATGGGCTGGAGTATGAAGGGAGACAAGCGCAGAGAGGTAGTGGGGAGTGAGGTTATGAAGAGCTTTATAGGTGAAGATACTAGAACAGAAGCAGTCAGTCTGTAAGCAGCTAGAATACAATGCAGTGATTACTTAAAGCCAGTGTGGATTTGTCAAGAATAAGTCATGCCAGACTAATATCTCCTTTTTTGATCTAGTTACTGGTTTAGTGAATCATGAGAATGCTGTGGATGTAATATTACCTAAACAAAAAACCTTCATTTTAAGAAGCTTGTTAAGGCGGCATTACACATTATACTCAAATGTTAACATGGCAGTAAATTTTATGTTAAGGCAACTTTATTAAATATCAGACCAATCTATACATTTTTCTTTTCTCATTCAGTAATTAAAAAAATTAGGACTTAACTGAAATTAAGTTGCATATGTGTGGTATGGTGATTGAACAATACTTATACGTGATGTGGAATGTATACATTTTAATTTCAGTTGTCATAATTTAAAAAAAAATAATGATTAAGAAAAGAAAAATGTATAGATTGGTCTGATATTTAATAAAGTTGCCTTAACATACAATTTACTGTCGTGTTAACGTTTGAGTATAGTTTGTAATGCCACCTTAACAAGCTTCTTAAAATGAAGGTATTTTTGTCTAGGTAATTTGCCCTTCTTTTGAAACTTAATAGTTTTGTTAATGCATAAGCTGGCCCCAGACACAAGAACACTGCAGGTGCACACAGGTGCACACAGGCCTCACCCATCCCCCGACATCACAGACATAGAGCAACCTGTTTTTTCATGCAGGGATAAGGTGCATGTTACACAGGAGTGCATAAGTTACTGCTTTCATATGAGACGCACCCACCCATGCCACTACGTGGGTGCGTTTTGAGTAAAAGAAGTCACACACTCATTCACACACATGCTCTCACCTCTCACAAACACACTCATTCTAACTGATCACACACACAATAATTCAGACACAGTACACACGTGCTCTCATCTCACACACTCATTCTAACTGATCTCACACACAATCACTCAGATACAGCACGCACATGCTTTCACCTCACACATTCAAATTGATCAGTCTCGCACACTAGACCAAGGGCTCAGTTAGGGTGC
Source organism: Sphenodon punctatus (assembly GCA_003113815.1). Lineage (NCBI taxonomy): Eukaryota > Metazoa > Chordata > Lepidosauria > Sphenodontia > Sphenodontidae > Sphenodon > Sphenodon punctatus. Next base: position 2,445,257 of record QEPC01006843.1, read on the forward strand.
AATGGGCCCCATGCCAAGATATCAAGATGGGCCCCCCTCTTTCTGTCACGCAGGTGGGCCTAGGGGTGCCACCCAGCTCGGTGGGCCTAGGAGTGCTGCTAATCAATTCACTCTGCCCACCACCCATAACCATTTAATTTGCACCCCTGAGGCAGCGTGAATTAATTATATTGGGGGGGGGGCAAATGAACTGGTTATGGGGTGGCGGCTTAAAGACAGTATTCCTGTTAGCAATAACTTAGTAGTAGTAGTAATCAATTTTTATTGGGGCAGGCATACGGCCCAGCCCAAAATGCAAAACACAATACACAACACAATATAAAATTGTACATAATAAAATCTACATGCCAAACCCTATATTGGATTTAGGGAGTAGCCAAGGATAGTCATAGAATCAACAGAGAGTCAATCCAGACAAGTATAATCCAAAAATTATTTCCGTCTAGCAAAGGCGGAGGTCATAAACCTGGCAACAACACAAGTTACTTCCTGACTGTGGCCACCTAGAAGTGTGTCACACATAAAATAGTTAGAATTACATCATTTAGGATGTAAATCTAAAAATGACTGCAAAATTTCAGCATGCAGGGCATCATATAAACGACACCTTAAAAGCACATGACAAGTAGTTTCAGACTCTTGCTGGTTGCATGGGCACAGCCTCTGGGTTATCCGGACTTTTTCAGGGGCGGCTGGTGGCTTTTTAGTTTGGAGGGGCAGTAAGGCCGGCGAGCCTGTGGGCGGAGCCAGGGCAACGGTAGGCGGAGCCAGGGCACAACCCAGCAGCAAGGAGTTCCCAGGGTGAACATCAGAAGATGGAAGAAAACACAGTAGTCTAAAATGCACTTCAAGCTTAAAATGAATAACGTATAAACCCCAAGCACAGG
>QEPC01006843.1:2447921-2463865 GCA_003113815.1 Sphenodon punctatus
CAATGGAAGGCTGTAGCCCCTCCCTCCACAGCACGTCCCATACGTGCTGTGGACAGAGGAGCTCAGCCGCCCCAATCGCGTTTTCCATAGGAAAACGCTTTGGGCGGCTGATTTTTGAGCCTTCTGGGACCCACTCCTCTGGAGTGGGTGCCAGAAGGGAAGTAAAGCTGCAGCAGCCTCTGCCTTGCCTTTGCTTAGAGCGGAGGTTGCTGCAGCGGCGCTGTGGTCAGTTTCAGTGTGAAACTGACATGAAATTGACCACAGCGCTGCAGCAGCCTCTGCTCTGCAAAGGCAAGGCAGAGGCTGCTGCGGGCGGCGGGGAAGCGGCGGGGAGGTTTTTTGTTTTTTGTTTACTTTGAGCGGGAGTGCCTGTCGGGGCGCTTGGGGGGTCAACGCCCCCAACGCCCCTGAAGGGGAGCTGCGCCTGGACTTTTTTATGGCGACCTTCCAAAAATTTCATCGTCAAACCATTGACCCTAGCCGCCATGAGGTGCCATTTCCCTCTTGGCTGGATGTCAGATAAAAGATACCCAGCCATGGTACCTACTTTGGGGACCAAGCTAAAATAATGACTTAGGTGGGGTGAAGAACCCACCCTTCCCCACTCCACCTGGAGGTCTACAGCCTCTGCCAGCGAAGGGAGAAAAACCCTAGTTAATAGGTAAGTTTTAGATAAACCTAGGGAGGTGAGATGAAACTCACCTGCTTGCCGCCATTTACCCTGGAATGAATCCTCCAAGAAAAAGGGGAAAAGACCCTTCGGGTCCGACCTATGGGTTTTAATCCAGAATGTATGGATCCTAGCCCAGGCTCTGAATGTCCACTTCTGCTGGCCCATCTCTAAATGTAAGACCACTCCCAGGGTACCTCCTGGAGCCCTAAGCAAGGTCCTCAGGAATTTTACCTCGACACTGTCCACCCTAGATGTAATAAAATGAGTCCATAGTTCAGCCCCAAAAAGAAATTGAGCCGAGGACTTACTGTTAAATGCTCGAATAGCCATATTATAAGCTACCCTGCCAGATTGGTTAGAAAAACTCCCAATTGCCAGGGCAGAACATTTGGCTTTTAGACATACCCCCTCAATGTGGGGTTTCCAGCTTCCCGAGTAATGGAATAAAATGCCCAGATACCTGAATTGTTCAACCTGCCCAATTGGGTTACCATCGATAAACCAGGAGTGGCGATGGAATTCTCAGGGACTTAGTGCAGATCAGGACCTTGGACTTAAGATAATTTAATTTGAGGTTATTGGCCCACCAATAAAGAGCCATGGCCTCTAGCTGCCTTCCTAACCCCACGTGGGTCTGTGACATCAGGAGCAGGTCATCTGCAAACAACAGGCACCCAATGTGCTGATGGCCAAGCCGAGAGGGGAAGAATGAGAGCTGGGCCATGTACAAAATAAGATCATTGAAATTTTTTTTTAAAAAAGAGCTGGCGCCAGGACACAACCCTGTCTCACTCCCCTGCTAACTTCTATTTCCTCCGAGACATGCCCACAAGGGCCCAATTTAACTACTAGCGTAGAATCGGAGTAAAGTGATCGAATTAAAAACAAAAGTTGTTGGTCAATTGAGGATTTACGCAACTTGCTCCAGAGAATGGCCCTATCAACTGTATCAAATGCCATGCAGAGGTCAAGAAAGGCCACAAAATACCGCTGATTTACATGCCTATATTTCTCAATTATATATGAAAGCACCATACAGTGGTCCGTGACTGACCTTGCCTCCTGGAAGCCAGCCTGCTCCAGGTATATTATCTTACATGACCTCATCCACAAATTCAGCTTGCCCAATAGGTACTTAGCATAAATTTTTCCAATTACACAAAGCAAGCTGATGGGCCTAAAATTGGCAGGATCTTCCAATGAGCCCTTCTTGTGGATGGGTACAACCACAGCTAGCTTCCAGGTCGATGGAACAGACCCCGATTTATTAATGGCAGAAAAAAGAGCTGACAGCATTGGTACCTACCATTCCTTGTAACTTTTGAGCAATTCCACAGGTATCCGGTCTCTTCCTGGCGCCCTATTATTCCTGCATGACTCTATTAGATCCACTACTTCTCAATCACCCACGTGAGGCCAGTCGGGAAGTACCGACGTAGCTTCAAATAACAGCTCAAGTGGGACCATCATTGCAGAAGGTGCATAGATCTGGCTGAAATACTTTGCCCATGTTTGGGCCGGGATAGAAAACAAATCTCGGCTAAAAAATGGCTTGGAAACCCCTTTTAACAACCACCGAAAAAGTTGGGAATTCCCTGCCTGGGCAGCCTCCAAAACTGAATCCCATCTAGCTCGAAAATACTCCTGTTTTTCCTAATTATAAGGGCTCAGTAATCCCGCTTGGCCTGGGAGTAAGAAGATGGCAAACGACATAACTGGTCCTGATGATAAGATATGTAAATAGACTTTACTAATTTCCTGACTGCAGCACAATCTTCATCATACCATGCTTTCGATGGAGAATGGAGTTTTGGGTTGCAAGAAGGTTCAATCTGGATAATCTGGAAAAGGTGCTGCGTGAGTGTTTTGAAGGCCTTACTAGCCCCTTGTCCAGATTCAGAGGTCATTATAATGGCTTTTAAAGCTATGGTCTCATCCTCGCCCATCCAATCTTCCAGAACTGGGAGAATGAATTCCCCCGCAAGCAGGGGCACAAAAACATAGGGCCTGATCTTGTGGGTTACCATATGATATAACCTTTGTCAATATCCCCTCTTTACTAGGAAAATAAAAACTAGACTGTACAGGTAAATGATCACTGCAGAGAACCTGCACAACCTCAAAATCCTTAAGGAAGGGCAAAATATTCACAGAAATCATAACAAAATTGAGAACACTCGAATTGCTTGGGCCTAGAAATGTAAACTCCCACATAATGTCCTGATAGCACAATCCATTCAATAAACATAATGTGGAACTTGTCACCAACCTAGCCAAATTAATTCCTGTTCCACTAATCACATTATCCTTAGAGTGCCTCTGACTAAGAAGGGGAGTAGATGGAAAGCAAAAATTGGGCCAGTGGGTCAGTAAATCTTGGTCATTAGCCCCAAGTCTGGCATTGAAATTGCCAAGAACAACAAAGGACTGCCAGGATATGCTTTACCCAAATTCTCGATAATAACCTTGAGATTAGACCATACTGAAGAGTCATACAACTTGGTACCCTGAGGAGGAATATAGATGTTCAATATAATACAGGACCATCCCCCATATGCCAAAACCAGGCCCAAGAGAAAAGGTGAATGCTTCAGCACTTCTATTATGGTCCGCTGGAAAGTACTATGGAGCAAGCAGGCCAAACCACCACATGAATGACCCCTAGCTGCCAAGGAAATTGCAGGGAGAGTATAGGAAGTATAATGGGAAAGTTCTGGAGGAAGATCTAGGGGATACACTTCCCAAGTCTCCTGCAGACATAAAATGTGAACCTTTCCAGCATACTAGATAAAGGTCGGATCCCTAGACCTAGATCGCTAACCTGCTATGTTCCAGGTAACTAACTTGCAGTCAACAAGACCAGGGCCAGCCACGGATCATGTGGCACTTCCTTGCAATGGCGGGAAGGCTTGTAAAAGGGCCAATCCCTGATCAAAAGGTGGTTCCGGAACACCCAGTTGGATAGACACTGGTGCCTGGGAGCTCACCAGTGGCAACTGTAAGTGCGCTACTATTGGTGAAAGTAAAATCTGGGAGATGGACAAATCCAAGGAGTTACAATCCTGACTAGCAGCTGCTACTCAGGATTTCTCATTACCATATGGGGGTACACAAATCGGGACACTCTGAAGTTAAAGTTTCCAGTAAGGAATCCACACTCTTGTCTAAACCCCCAGCAAGCTTTAATAGTCTTTCCTGTATGGATTCTGATTGGCAGGGAGGCAAGGCCTGAGATCCTGCCCCTGCACTGCCTGTCTGGGGTTCCTCATGATGATTATATACACTAGGAGATTTTAAGGCAGAAGAGGGCCCACCAGTGTTATTAGACAATCTGCTGACTAGGGACTGAATATATAAATCCTTAAAAACCTCACCTACATAAATTCCCTAGGTGGAAAACAAATAAGTCTGTGCAAGAATCATATCAGCAAAATAGGGCATATGAAAATACACAATCACTCTTGGCATAAATCTGTGTGAAGGGAGAAGCTGAAATGACCTAATGGCACCTAGGGGAATCCAACCAAGAATAGATTTAAGGTGGTGTGCTATGACCCCCTTAGAGTCCCAGGCAGGAAATTCCCCATTGGGCAAGGGATGAATTCTAAAAGCTATGGCCCCAACCACAGGCACTAATTTACTAATTTGAGAAGTCTTTGCACTAGAGGCTAGACACTGGTCCTGGTATCTGGCCCCAGAATTACCCTTTTTACTTAGGGCGGGTATTGGCACCCCGGTCATTGTGCCCTGTTCTGATTTGGAAGAGGCCTTACTATTTGTTTCTAAGTTAAAGGGCTTGCCATTTACAAAAAGATTCAAAGTTGAAATCAGAGCTATATGCTGGGTTTTCAGCAAAGTTATAACTTCCTCAAATTTGTCTAGCAATTTCTGGGATTGATCTCCCATAACCTGGAAATGACTACTCAACAGATTACAAACAGAGGAACCAGGGTGAACTGTAGAACAGTCACTATCTGAAATGGAAAGATCTGCCTCTTGGGTTAAATAGGGGTTCAGGGAGGCTAACTCCAGAGATGGTAGTCCTAGCTCATTGCAGAGGTCCGCTGAGCCCGATGATACATTTGTCCACAACCGGTACATGGAGTCAGGAAGCTCAGGTACGTTCCTGCTCGCTGGAGCCTGGGACCTGGACCTCAGAGAATAATAACTCTCGAGTTTCTCCTGCCCAAGCTGAGTGTTACCTGGGTCTATAGACTTTGTAGATGGCTTCCTGGACTACTTTATCTTATCTTTTGATGGCATAGTAGAGAAAAGGCGTCCGTGGAGAGGGCAGGACGCCGATAGCTGGGTGCCCCTGTGCCTCACCGATGTCTAAAGCTGCGGCTCTGCCTCTTATAGTCTTAGAGGCGGGAAAACCCACAGCTTGGCTTCTTGCAGCTATCCACAAGGAACCCGAGGTAACCCTCCAGCTATCCAAGTGCAAAATAAATCCCAAAACAACCCCCCGAAGGTACACTAGCTGCAAAACTAAGTGCAGGGCAGGCAATGGCCACGACGAATCCCCAATACTCAGGTCCAATTTCCCACCTCACTCTGCCTATGCACGAAGATTGGTCCTCAGGGTCCACACCAACAGCACTTCATACTGGCTATCCTCGGAGCTGAATCTCAACCCAGCAGACAAGGCAAGCCAGGAGCTAACAACCAGACTCAACAAGGAGTGAGCACTGATCCACTCGGGGAGAAAACCTAGCAATAACTTCATTAAGAAGAGTTAGTGAAATAGCAGCCATAATAATCTCAGAATCATATTTGCATATTTTCCAAGATAGAATATAGATATTGCTTTACATCCTAAATTCCTACCTAAGATAGTATAAGTAAGACACAGTTGTAAGAATGTGGCCCTTCTTACACTGGGCCTCTCCCACCCATGAACATGCAGATTTCTATATGTTCATGGGTGAGAGAGCCCTGTGTGACAGATGCGGCATGCGTGCCCTCAGTGAGTGAGGTTGCATGCACGCACCCGCCTAACATGCATCCCCACTCACCACCACCCCCATCCCCATTCATGGAGTGACTGTGGAAAATGGTGGTTGCTCCGTAGGTGCGGATGTGTGTGGGGTGAGTGGGGATGTGTGTGCGACTGTGTGCATGCCCCGCCCATGCATCAGTGTGCCCACAGACCCACCACCCTGAAGAGCTGTGTAAAAACAGCCTGTGAGAGCCACTTGAAGAAGATCAGAAGGTTGCTGCCTTGTAAAGAAGGTTCTTCAGGATGGCACCTTACATTCTCACAACACCGACCCTTCCAGGCCCACATGGAATTTTTTTCTAATATTCCTAGAAAGTGTTGGAAGGAATTGTCATTCTGAGAGTGCTTTTTATACTAGCGGAGCTCGAGACCATCACGTGGTCTATTATTTGAATATGGTGAGCATGTCCCACCCAGTTGTGAGAATGTTCTATGCCATCTCAAAGAACCTTCTTTACAAGGCAGCAACCTTCTGATCATGGGAAGTTGTTTGTAAACAAACAGCTTTATCTCCCAGTCCAATCGTCGATGTCCGGGTGTCCCGCTGCTGTTGCTGAAGCATTACTAGCAGACAGAGGCAGGTGAGGGATGGGGACCCCCACCCCACCCCTGGACTCCTCTTCATTGTTTGTAATCACTGAACACATGTTGCTGGAAGAACGCTAGAATGGTCGCCAACCAGAGGTTTTTGCTCTACTGACTCCCATTGAACAGTATAGACACTGTTCAATGAGAGTTTGCTAGCTCCTTAACTATAGGGCCACAACCGTGGCCCTATATCTTGATTTCAGCAAAGCATTTAACAGAGTTCCCCATGATATCTTTGTTGACAAGCTGGTAAAATTCGGGCTACATGATACTACCATTAAGTGGATTTACAGCTGGTTGATGAATTGTTGTCAAAGACTGTTCATCGATGGCTTCTCATCAGTCTGGAGGGTAGTAAGGTATCAAGTGAGGTCCCACAGAGGTCTGACCTGTGGTGTAGTGGATAAAGTGCTGGACCTGGACCTGGAAAACCAGGGTTCAAATTCCGTCCTAGCCACGAACTCACTAGGTGGCCTTGGGAAAGTCACAACTTCTTGGCCTAGAGATCCAGTGGGATGTAGTGGATAAGGTGCTGGACTTGGTCCTGGGAATCCAGGACTCAAATCCTGTTCTAGCCATGAACTCACTGGGTGGCCTTGAGCAAGTCACAGTCTCAGTTCCTCATCTGTAAAAATGGGAGTGTGTGTGTCTCCCTCTGTTCCCCTTGTCAAATCAGAATTTACCTGGTCTCCCTCCCAAGCACAATTCCCAATCAGGATCTTAGTCACCACAAATCAGATGTTTTTGACTGGGTACAACACTATTTTATTCTTAAACACACAGATAACATACCATCAGCACAGTTCTTGGATAGATCTAGCCCTGCCTACTCAACACATTAAAAATACATGTCTCTTACATGTCCTGCAGATCACAATCACAGTGGCAAGCGATGACTTGGAGAGGTTGGTACAGGTGGGGGGGCCGGGGGCCATACCCCGGAGAGGTATGGCCCCCTTGTATCTGGATCTTTTGACAGCGACGATAAGGATCAACAGCCCAGTGACTCATCGCAAGCTAGTGGCCATTAGTGCTGGAGACAACTTGCCATGATTCAGACTTCTGCTTATATAGTCCTCTGGGCTGAAGAGCATTATGCTGCTTTGCTTGGTGCAGTGCCTCACATCGCTATCTCGTGGGTTTCTGCTGACCACATTCTTATGCACATCTCAATCTTTATCTTTTCAGAACATCCAGGCCCCATCCCTCTGGGCAAGGCTGAACCTTCTGTGCTTCAAGATGAGACTAAAGTTTTCTTCTTACCCTGGCACCCTCAAGGTTGTTAGCTAGCTGTTACCCATTGCTCTTAGGGGTGGGACACGGGGGAGAATACCGGATACCGAATTTACCAGTATCGGATCTCCCCAGTACCAGATTTACCACTATCGGCATACCGGATCTTTAACATTGGGCATTTGACCAGGTTTTTTATATTACGGCCGTTTATTTCAATGGCCACGATGTTAAAAAAAAACCAATAAAGTACCTAATGTTAAAGAACCACTATGCCGGTACAGGTAATATTGGATTTATCGGATTAATCTGATACACCCAATTATTGGGTGTATCGGATTTATCTGATACCGATATCCCACCCCTACTCTGCATTATAAAAGGCCATTTGTTGGGTTAAGTGTTGCAAGCTATCTCCTGTTTTGCCATTGAGATGCTTTGTTTATATAACATTCCCTTCCTCCCTTCCAAACAATCTCTTTCTTGCATGATTCAGCAGTTTTCCCACCACTGTGATCTGAGACTCCTGGGTTAGGCTTAGGTCGACTAGTCTTGTTCTTGGCTTGTACCTATTATGCTTTTCAGTATGAATCAACATATTTCTACTTAGGCTAATATAAGCACATATATTCAACACTACTTATATCTAATACTGTTACAAACAGGTGTACAAAGCTACTAAAATCATCTAAAAAGTAAGTTAACTATGATTTGGTCAGGTGAGAATACAGTCATAACACAACACCCTCACACTTGCCCATCATAGATTGTAAGCCCACTTTTCAGGGACCTGTGTCCAAAATTTGTGACTGTAAAGCACTGTGTATGCTTTGTAGCACTATAGAAATTATTATTAGTAGGATAGCCATTACCTTAGAAGACAGAAATAAAATTCAAAATGATCTTGATAAGTTGGAAAATTGGGCAAAAAACTAACAAAATGAATTTCAACAGAGATAAATAAAAAGTTCTGCTTTTAGGTAAGAAAAATCAAATGCACAAAAAAACAAGGGGTGATACCAGCCTTGGCAGTAGTACCTGTGAAAAGGATCTAGTGATTATAGTTGATCACAAATTGAAAATGCGTCAGCAGTGTGATGCAGCTTCAGAAAAGGCCCATGTAATTTTAGTCTGTATTAACAGAAGCATTTTTTCCAAGTCATGATAAGTAATAGTTCCACTCTGGTCAGACCTCATCAGTACTGTGTCCAATTTTGGGTGCCAAGCTTTAAGAAGGATGTTGACAAATTAGAACAAATTCAGAGGAGGGCAATAAAGATCGTCAGGGGGTCTGGAACTCAAGTCCTATGAGGAAAGTTTGAAGGAAATTGGTATGTTTATTTATTTGTTTGTTTGTTTGTTTGTTTGTTTATTCATAATAAAATTTGTAGGGATGGGCGAACAGATCATTGTTCGGGTTCGGTCGTTTGGTTCGACTGCGTTCGGTTCATCCGTTCGGTTCGACCGTTCGGTTCGGCTGCATTTGGTTCGTCCGTTGGGTTCGGCAGTTCGGTTACTTCGCCGAGTTCGGTTTCAGCTGTTTGGTTCGGTCGTCTGAACAGGCCATTCGGTTAGGCTGCTCGGCTGTTCGGTTTGGCCGTTCGGCTGTTTGGGGAATGTTGTTATGGGTGTTTTTTTGTTTTTTATGGTTTTTTGGTTTTTTATTGGGTTTTATATGGTTTTCTTTTCTTTTTGATTTGGTTTTTTTGTTTTTATATGGGGGTTTTTTATTTATTTTTTTAATCTAATATTATATATATTATATATATATATATATATATATATATTAACTATTCTAAATGCTTTGAACTAAATAGATTATCTAATAAGTACACAGACCTACTCCTACAAACAGTAAAACTAAATCACTAACGCTATCTCTATCACTAAGCTAACTCCTACAACTGTCTACTATCTATCTATCTATCTATCCCATATCCATATCCATATCCATATCCATATCTATCTATCTATCTATCTATCTATCTATCTGGATATATATATATATACATATATATGGATATATATATGGCTATATATGGATATATATACATCCCATATTTATGGGATGGTGGGGAATCACAAACAGAAGAGGAGTCTGCAGTGAAATACATACATATGCAATGAGTCTGTACAGTTCATAAGACAAGGTTTCAGCTTATGGTTTAAGTTTCATTTCAGTACAAAACTGAAATGAAACTTAAAGCAATCTAAAAATCCTACTCAACGTCTGCTCCTCAGGGACTGACACCTCCCTGTCATGTTTGACCTTCCAGTGAACCTTTTTTTGCCACCTGAACTCACCCGAACACGATCCGAACTGACCAAACTGTTTGGCCATTTCGCCGTTCGGTGTTTCGTATGTTCACGTTCGGGTTCGGGTTTGAGTTCGGTCATCCGAACAGACCGAACTCCAAACTACCGAACCACGTTCACCCATCCCTAAAAATTTGTATGCCCCCCTCCTGCTAAAAGCATCTTGGGGTGGCTAACAACATATTAAAACAATTTAAAACAAAAACAATACAATTTGAAACACTATTAAAACACAATATAAAAAACAACATACTCCCAACACTAACAAAACCCACTCACCCCCTCTCCCTCAGGAAAATCACGGTGGAACATCCAGGTCTTATGTTCTCTACAGAAAGAGGGGAAGTCAGTAATCAGGCAGACCTCCAATGGGAGGGCATTCCACAACCACAGTGTGGCCACGGAGAATGCCCTCTGCAAGGTCAACACCCGAGAAACCTGGGGTATCTTGAGGAGGACTTCCCTGGCCGACTGCAGAAGCCAAACCAGGCCCTGGACGGTGAGGCGGTCCAACAGGTAGGCAAGGCCCAGGCCGTTCAGGGCTTTAAAGGTCAACCCCAACACCTTGAATTGGGCCCGGAAGACTATCAGCTGCCAGTGCAGAAAGCGAAGCACTGGTGTAATATGCTCCCATTGGCCCATCCCCGTTAGGAGACACGTCACCGCATTCTGCACTAGCTGCAGCCTCTGAACCAGCACCAAGGGTAGCCCCATGTAGAGTGCATTACAGTAGTCAAATCTCAAGGTAATAAAAACATGGACGATTGTGGCTAGGTCAGAGTCCGAGACGTAAGGCCGAAGCCAACGTACCAGATGTAATTAGCAAAGTGCCATTTTTGCCACCTGAGCATCCAGGCGGAGCTGTGGGTCTAGGAGCACCCTCAGACTCTGAACCTGAGATACCAGGGCAGGACGGATCCCATCAATGATGGGTGCCACCACTCCCCTGGTCTTCCCCAAAACCATCACCTCTGTCTTGTTGGGATTTAACTTCAGACGGCTCGCCTTCATCCAGTTCCCCACAGCTGTCAAGCACCGGGTAAGCACCGATACTGCCGGGCCTGAGTCGGATGAAAATGAGAGATAAAGCTGGGTGTCATCAGCATACTGATGACACTGTACACCAAACTCCCTAACAACCTCCCCCAAAGGTTGCATGTACACAATGAACAAGAAAGGGGACAAGATGGAACCCTGCAGGACTCCACACGTGAGGCCTGGGGGAAAATATGAAAAATCACCCAGCACCACATGCTGGACTTGTTATGAATCGAACTGTTCTCTATCAATCCTACAGCAAGGACACAGTACCTTGCTGATTTGAATTTTTAAACGGCCAAATCTTGGAATCCAGGTTACTGTAACGCCTGGGCAATGCAGAAGCTGCAATTCATAAGAGCATGGATCTGGATCTGCGCTGAGGTCTGGGCAGGCAGCCTTCACGGTGGAGGATCTTAGCTGTAGCTGGTCATTCCTTGGGGGTTCTTTTGGCACTGGGAACTCTGTGTGTTGGGTTTCGTTTGGTACTGGAAGCTCTGATTGTGGGTTGCTCAACCAAGGAGTGAACTGGATTTCAATTCCCTCATCCCTGGATGTTTGAAGGTCGGAGGGTGGGGATAACTCAGTTTGGGGAGTGTCAATCCTTATAGGATTCAGTGGGTCAGCTTGCGAGGGTGGTTCCAAGAGCATTATACACAAGAAAAAGAAGGGATGCATTTTCTATGTAGGTGAATAAAATAACAGGTTAGGTAGACTCCCCCCCCCCCCTTTTTTCTCTTACAATCTGTATTCGTGGCTTTTTGTGCCTTTTGAAGTTCAGTGGTAATGAGTTGGTTAATTTCAGCATGTTGCTTTTGGAGGGCCCTGATCCAATCAGACACAAGTTAAACGTCTTGTGCTGTGAATAAGCTTACAGGTGGGGCACAACTTCCCCACCTGAGAGAAAGGCCCCATTGAAACAGTTCTGAAGTTCCTATCTGTCTGCCTGTGAGAATTTCAAAGGGAGTAAACTGTGAGCCGAGGCATGTTGCGCTTCAAGGCCAGCAAGATAAGGAGCAGTATGAAATCCCAGTTTGAGCCACTTTTTGAAACAGTTTTTCCTCAGACCTGTCCTAATTGTGCAGTTCATTTTTTCCTGCTTGTACTGGGAATGATATGGAATATGCATTTTATACTGGATGCCCATGACTTTACACAAGTTTTGAACACTTCTGCAACAAAACCTGGACCCTGATTACTATCAATAATTTTTGGGACCCTGAACCTGGATATCACCACATTAAAGAGTGCTTTAGCAGTAGTGTCTGCGGTGTGATTTTTGGTCAGAATGGCTTCTAGCCAACCTGAAAAGGAGTCAGTCAGAACAAGAAGGTAGTGGTTTCCTCCTGCAATTTTTGGCAGTTTATCAACAAATCTATTTGTACTCTGTGCCAGGACCCAATTGTACCCTGATGTCTGAATGGACCCTTAAACACTTTGGTATCTGCTTGGTTACTGGCACAGGGAAGGCAATTGTTAACCCATGCAATTACTTCTTGGGTGACTCCTGGCCATGATGCAAAGCTATTGATTCTGTCCAGTGTAACTTTAACTCCCTGATGTGCGAGTTCATGACAGTACTGAACAATAGATTTTTGGCTATTATTGGTGGGTTATTAACATGTGCTAAATTTGTTTGGTGTAATTTAATCTGAGACCTAGTTGCAACGGACACATAATGGGTTTTTATTGCAGTCAAAGCTGTTTCTTTGGCCAGGGCATCTACCTTGTTGTTCCAACTACTTTTAAGGGTTTGGGCTTTGCTGTGTGCCTTTACATGTTTGACAAAGAGTGGCCGTGTTCGGGAGAGCATACTGGCATGGATACTTTTCCAAGACACAACATATGTCAGTGGCTGCTGATCATATGTGACCCATTGCCTGTGGTCCCAGAAGGGTAGCCATCTCTGCAGTCCTTGAGTTATAAATTGTGAATCCATATACAAATAGCTGTTTATCTGCAGGGGCTTGATTTAAGACTGTTAAAATTGCTGCTAGTTTTGCAACCTATGCAGAGTGTGGTTTCACTTCTCCCTCCATAGTTTTGGCTGTGTTAGGGTTAATAGCTGCAAAGCCTGCTTGGGGCTGTCCCCCTTGAAAAAAAAAACGGAGTCATTTGTAAAGCAAACGTGCTACTCTGCTGAAGGTATTAGTGAAAAATCTGGGGGCGGTGGGTGGGTGGTGGGTATGAGCGGTGGGTGTTTTAAGCTTTTGGTAAGTTATTCCTTTTGCTGCTAGTCGAAGGCATGGACTATGCGTGAGTGTGGTCATGTGATTGTGCTTCCTGGGCCAATTTCTTGTGTCTGGTCACAATTTCTAGCTGTCTTATTAGTTCACTTAGGGGCTTTTCTATACCATACCTTTGGGTGTGCGTTCCACTATCCAGTCATTATTATAGACTCCTAAAAAGAGCTTGGCAGTGGAACGCAATCCTCCATACAATCCCGTGGTGAACCATTCATCATTCCAATTGATTGTGGCAAAGGTTTGTGCCTTGGGAGTGACCGTGCCTTTGTCCCATACTTTACAAATTTGCTGGCATGTTACTGGGGAAGTCAGAGCTTGATCTGTCCATGGACAGGTTCCCTGATCATGAATATATTTTAGAAGCTTTGGTAGGATTTTTACTTTATCCCAGTCTCCCAGGGGGACCCCTCCCTGTGATCCCTTCCAGAACCAGGGCATTTTTCCAATGCAAGTGCCTTTTTGGTATCTATGTGCTTCTGTATGCTTAGTAGGGGTGGGAAGTTTGGATCTTCCAGTATCTGATACTGCTGGTATTTTGGTGTACCAGCAGTATCGGATTAATCTGGTATTTGGGGGGGGTATTACCGGTACCAGATCTTTTACATTGGGGCCATTGAAATGAATGGCCGCAATGTAAAAAAAGAAAAAAAACCAAACACTTTCCCTCCCCAGTCCAGGCTGCATGGGTGGAAGGGGGGACACCCTGTCCAGCCTGTTGTTTTTTTTAAAAAATTTTCCCCCAAAGTCCCTGCTAGTGCTGCCGGCGACCCAGACCCCGCACCAGAAGGTAGGTACTGTCGGTACTAGGGTGATCCCTGGGGTGGGGGTGGTTTAACACACACCCCACCCCAGGGATCACCCTACCTCCCCACCTAGTGATTGCCTACCTTTGGCGCTCCGGGTGGCGGCACTCCGGGGGGCTTCTGCACTGGCTGTGGCTGCTGGCTTCAGCGCTTTCTAGGCCTTCCGGGGAACTTCCAGGTTTCCCCCCTTCCACCCGCACAGTCTGGGAGGTGGAGGTGGGAGGTATTCCATTGATTTCAATGGGGACAGTTCCCCATTGAAATCAATGTAATAAATCCGGCACTGGTAATCTGGTTTTAATCTGGTAACCCGGTATTTTGCATACCGGTAACCAGTAAAACTGGTAGCTGGTATTTTGCCTGATGTCCCACCCCTAACTTACTGCCTCTGCCTGGAGGATATGAGTCTGCACTTTAATTTTACTTAGACCACAAAGGTGTCTTATTTCAAGTATGCTGTTTTCTGTGTACTGCTGCTGGTGATCAGTCAGCAAAGGTAGACAGGACAGTGATCTTGCAAATGTGCCGTATCTTTTAGAGGTGCGGTTGAAAATGATCCCCGTATAGGTGTAACCTGGCAATGGTGCTTGGTCGTTAGATGGCCAACCCGACGTCTTCACTGGTGCTTGGTCGTTAGACGGTCAACCCTGGTTCATAAAGCACTTCTCTATTATAGACCTAGTCTGATACACAGGCTGGCAATTGTGCGCCCAACAGCTCTCAGACCTCAGTCTATATTGGACTTAATTTATACACAGGCCGGCTACTGTGCCCACAATGGCTTTAGACCTCAGTCTGTTACTGGACATGTCTGCAGGGCATAGATCGCCAGAGACTTCAACACGGAAGGGGTAAGAGGTGGTTTGATAGGGAATGCTATGCAGCTAGGGCTAGGCTGAAGTCTATCTACTTTCATTATAGAGGCAGTAAAGCGACCAAGCTACCATCTGCATATTTGATTTGCAAAGCTGAGTACCGTGGATTGCTTATACAAAAAAAGAGGGATTTTGGGGAAGGAAATTGGGTGAAACTATGCAAAGCAACTGAGAACAATGACTCTAGACTATTTTGGCGCTTGGTTAAGGGAGCCACTGACGGAGAACCCAGGGTCACTACTTTAGCAGTTACCCCCCAGGCCTGGAGGATTCACTTCTCCAAACTCTATAGCTTGTTTGGCAGATCCCCGGTGGTGAATTTTCCACCTTTTTTCACTGATGACTTGCCGACTTGGCCGCGAGTACTAGAGGCTGAGGTCGAGGAGTTGGTGGAGTCCTTCAGGAATGGGAAGGCGCTCGGGGTGGACCGGATCCACATTGAGTTTATTAAAAAACATAGGGAGTGGTGGATCCCTTTACTGGCGGCTCTTTTTACCACAATTAATGGGTCAGGTAGAATTTCTGGGGAGTGGGGCAAGGCAGTGGTTATTCCCTTCTATAAAAAGGGTCATAAATCCTACCCAGCCAATTATCGTCCCATAAGTCTATTGTCAGTAGTTGGAAAGATATATTCTAAATATTTGCTGGCGAGACTAACAAGGTGGATAATGGAGACCAGGGCATTGGCGGCAGAGCAGGCGGGGTTCCAGGGTGGTCGCTCTACTATGGAGCAATGTTTTGTTCTGTCTCATCTGCAAGCCAAATACAGAGTTCAGAACAAGGTATTTTTTGCAGCATTACTGGACCTTAAGTCCACCTTTGACACCGTAGATAGGGAGATCTTATGGGGAAAGTTACAGAAATCCACTATGGACAGAAGGTTGGTGGTTCTTGTCTGTGCCCTCCATCGCAACTCCTCGATGGTGGTGAGAGTAGGTGGGCAGGGCCACGTCACGGCCCCAGTAGACACCCATAAGGGTGTGAGGCAGGGCTGTGTCTTGGCCCCAATGTTGTTCAACGATTACATTAATGAGGTCATACCTTTAATGGCAGATACCCGGTTCTTTCCGCCAAAACTGGGATCTAGGGCAGTGGGATGCTTGGCTTATGCCGACGATATAGTACTTCTATCGCAAACCAGAGTAGGCCTTAGGAGGCAACTCAAGTCTTTTG
>QEPC01006843.1:2466269-2479144 GCA_003113815.1 Sphenodon punctatus
GTTTCTTGCAAGCCTCTCCACCCCTGGTGCCTGGAAGTATGCTCCTCAGTGACTGACACCTCCCTGTCATGTTTGACCTTCCAGTGAACCTTTTTTTGCCACCCGAACTCATCTGAACGCGATCCAAACTGACCGAACTGTTCGGCCATTTCGCCTTTCAGTGTTCAGTTTGTTCGGTATGTTCGCGTTCGGGTTCGGGTTTGAGTTCGGTCGTCCAAACAGTTCGAGTTCGAGCCGAACTCCAAACTTCCGAACCACGTTCGCCCATCCCTAAGAACTGATAATATAGCAGTAATATAGCACCAATACACTTGCATATAGCAATAGCCATCACCTACTCTAACAGCAAGAACACACATATAAGTACATACATATGAGTTCTTATGCATCAGAGGTCTCAGGTCTGGTCTCGAGAGGAGAGGCAGGGCGGAGGCCCAATTGAGGTCTATCTAGGAACTTAGCTGCTGGAGTCTGGCTTTTCACAGCCTTTGAGAGCATCGGAAAGGGCCAAGTATCAATCCACCAGTGGCTACCTGAGTAACCAGTCAGAGGGTACCATGCAAGGCACCTTCCCTGTCTAGGGCTGGCCTTTTTATCCAGTGACTGCCTTATGATTATCCACACTTCAGGGCTGTTAGTGCTAAGCCTGGAAAGTTCTCCCATTGGCTGTTCAGACCTGGGATACTTTCTGCTTAGTCACTGTCATTATGGGATGTACTGACCAGTTGAATCCTGCCTACCCCTCCCACCAGATGGGAGGCCTGATCCTTGGCCATGAGTTACCCATGCCCCTTTCTCTAAGGCGTCTCTCTGTCTGACTAGGCCATTTCCCCTCATTGCATTGCTTGGTTCCCATCTATTCCTGTAACCTTCTCTCTTGTTTATGTACAGCCATATTGTGGGCACTTACAGTTCTTTCTGGTTCTGTTCTTACAAGAATATATCCCTGGCAGCATATTTCTCTCTCCTCCTGCCAGCTTGTTTTTCTCCTAATATGCATTTTCAATATTCCTAAACTAAAAGTTAATATGGAGCATATAGCAAGCAAATAAAGCATATAGGAAACTTGTAGCATCCTTTCAATAGTTACAGATGTGTACAATATTCTGCTTCAATCAGTCTATTAAATCACTACAGACTCTCCCAGCCAGGAAGGAGTGGAACCACTCAAGAACGATCCTGCCAATCCCTGCCCGGTACCGCAGTCAAGTCACCAACAACTCATGGTCAATGGTATTAAATGCAGTCAAGAGATCTAATATGATCAACAGGGTCAAATGACCCCGGTCCAACTCATGGGAGAGGTCATCGACCAAGGCCACAAGTGCAGTCTCCGTGCCATATCCAGGGTGAAAACCTGACTACGAGAGATCAAGAAAGTTAATCCAGTCCAGATGCTCCTGCAACTGCTGAGCCACCACCCACTCAATAACCTTCCCTAAAAAGGGAAGGTTAGACTGCAACTGCTGAGCCACCACCTGCTCAATAATCTTCCCTAAAAAGGGAAGGGAAGGACCGATAGCTGGCCAGGACATCAACGTCCAATGATGGTTTCTTGAGCAGGGGCCGCACCAGCGCCTCCTTAAGGCAGTCTGACACCCTGTCCTCCCCCAGGGTAGCACTGACAATCCCTGCCAGCAATGGCCCTAATGTCTCCTGGCTGGCCTTGACCAGCCAGGATGGGCATGGGTCTAATTCACAATAAGTGGCTCAGACAGATCCCAAGGCATCCCCCACATCTGTGGGTGACACATTCTGAAATTCACCCCACAAAACAGGACAAGGTGGGGCTTCTACTGCCTCTGGTTCACCCACTGCTTAAAGTGTTGCACCAAAACTGTGGTGGATCTGAATGATTTTATCTGCAAAAAAGTCCACAAACAAATCACACCAGGTATTCAATGACTCTAAATCCAGGCGGACGGAGACCAGACTGGCCATCGCCCTCACCACCTGGAAAAGCTCTGCTGGACATGACTTAGCACACGCAATGAGGGCAGCAAAAAAACTTTCTTTGCTGCCCACACCACCACAGCATAGGTATGTAACCAGATGCTATGCTGCAATCAGTCATCTTCAGCATGTGAGTGATGCTACCGTCACTCTAACCACCACAATTCCCGCTTCATCTTCCACAGCTCCTCCATATACCATGGGGACCTACGTTGTTGGTGGTTCAGGAGCGGATGCCTGGGAGCCCCCTGGTCAATGGCCTCCACCTACAGGGAATTCCACATGGTCACAAGGTCATCGAGTGAGCAGCCATCGAGATCAGAGGATACATCCCCTAGAGCAGTCTGGAACCTTCTAGGTTCCATAAGTCATTGGGAGTGAACCATTCTAATTGGTTCTGCACCCTCCTGGGGGCTGACATGCATCAGGATACCTGCCCAGAGGAGATACTGATTTGTCCATGACAAGGGTTCTGCTGACACCTCCCCCACTAATAGATCCCCTGCCTCAAGGCCTGTGCAAAACATCATGTCTAGGGTATGTCCACCAATGTGTGTGTGTGGCCCACCAACCTCTGAGACAGGCCCATGGTTGCCATAGTGGCCATGAGCTCATGATCTGCCCCTCCAAGACTGGCATCCACATGGATATTGAAGTCCCCCAGGACTATTGTCCAGGGAGACCGCAAGACAGACCACCCTGAGCACCAGCTCAGTCAGTGCAGATAGGGAAGCTGCCATACAGGTGGGTGCCCAGTATATCAGCAGTTTCCCTAATCTGTCTCCAGCCAAATCCAACACCAAATGCAGGCCTTCTATTCACATGATGGTATGTAGAGGAAATTTCCTCACAGACAATGTATCCTTAAAAACAATGGCTACACCAACCCCCAGGCCCCCCAGCTGAGGCTGAGGTTGCACAGAATACCCAGCTGGGACAAGGCCAGCCAATATAGGCCCCGACTCATTGTCTAGTCAGGTCTCCGTGATACATATGAGGTTGGCTGCCTGGTCCAGGATCATCTCCCAGACCACAGTTGACTTATTGGCCACTGACCTTGCATTCAGAGCAGTAACCCAAGGCCGGGGGCCCTCTGATCCCTGATTACCTCACCGTCTCCCTGGGGGTTAGTGAGTGGGACAGGAATATAACATCTGTCCCACTTCACAGTTCTAATTTGCCTCCCAGAGGGACCATAATTCCCCTGGCCCAAGATGACCCCTATCACTGTGGATCCCCCCTGATCAACCCTCCCGGGGGCCATCCCGCCAGCCTCCCAAGGGCAGTTCCCCCTCCCTCAGGGGCTGCACCCCTTCCTCACACCAAGGGGAGCTGCTCCTCCCCCCCAACTCAGTATCCTAAAAAGACAAGGCTCATAAGGCACAGAAATATACACACACGTCCCCAAATCCACTCTTAAAATGCATTAGAATATCAGCACACATTGTACTGGTCTGTTGCACATCTTTAAAAAAACTCTTTTAAAAATATTTATCTGGTCTAATCTTACTTCCTTGTGCAAATGATTCCATCTGTAGCAGCCAGCTACTTACGGTTTTATCTTGTTAAACCTCTTACCTCTGATTTAAATAAGGGTTGGTTCCTTCAGTGGCAATAGCTAATGTACACCCTTCTTATCTTGCTTCAGTTTTTCCAAGTGCCAGTCTTGATATGTCCAGAATGGTTAAAAACAGACATGCATGTAGTGTGGCAGCTCCCTGGTCTGGAGTGGGAAACAGCGGCCATCGTTGGGCAGCACTGAACCAACGTGTCTGCCACCATGAGAACTGTCCCACCACTTGCATGACCCAGGAAGAGGTGGGGCCACAACAGATGTGTGGGCGGATGACCCTGACCTTTTCTCATCACCCTGATCCATGCCATGATGGGCAGCCATGGTAACCAGCCATAGCGTCCGGCCATGGTGGTCCACGTCTCGTGACAGGGATGGTGTGGCTTAAAAAATGCATTGGCCCATGTGGGCCAACATCTGGCAGTGTGGTATGATATGTGCAGTGAGTTCCAGGCCACAGTGGGCCATAGCAGGCCCATGTCACATCTGTTTTTACTAGGTGTCTGAGGCACATAATTGGTTTTTCATTTCATTTTTGTTTCAAAAAACACATTTGTTTTCGGAGGGGGGGGAGGGTGTTGTAAAGGACTCTCCCATATTTGTTTAATGTTATTGATTATTATTAATATTATTATTATAAATAAATAAAAATAATAACAAATCACTGTACATGTGCAAATGGCTGCTGGGACAATTCTGTGCATGTGCGGACCTTTTCCAAAATGGAGCCGGCAGCATTGGCACCTTTTTGGAAAAGTGTTATGCACGCACAGAATGGCCCCTGTGGCCATTTTGCAGGTGTGTGATTTTTAAAAATTATTTTTAATAAACTAAATGAAAAATAAATACGAAAGTCAATGAATGCTTGCTTATTCATTTGTTTTCATTACCTTAGTTATGAAAACAAATGGGGTTCCATTACTTTTTGTAATTAATTAAATGGTATGAAATTGCACACCCCTAGTTTTTACCCAACGTGGAATTATTCTGCTCTGCATTGCAAAACTGAAAAGATGGATTCTGTTTCTAGTCAGATGGTGGGATCAAGGGGATATCATGCAGGCAATATTCTCTGCCTCTACAGGAAGAGAATGGCATGCATAACAGAAAAGCAACCTCTTAAAACCAGTTGTATAATATTTATGGGATCCAGAGAAGGCAGAACTCCAACCAGACAGAAAATTGGTGGCTGTAATGTGAAAACGTTAGAGCGAAAGGCAGAAAGTGAAAGAAATGAGGGTCCTCATAGCTCCAACTGTGATGGTCCCTTTTGAAGAGGGTGCATGTTATCAGGTTAATAGCTTATAGGTCAGCTTGCTAAGGGAGGCAGGAAAGTAATTTATCTCATGGGGTGTTTTCACATAAGACATTCTCCATTCACTACCCACTCACCTCCCACCCACTATACATGTTACAGGGCACCCATAGGGTAACATTTCAGCCCTGAAACATGTAGAGTGGGTGGGTAGTGGGTGGAGAGTGTCTTTTGTGAAAACGGCTATGGTAGGGATGAAACTGAGAGTCAGGATGTCTGAGTTCTATTCTTTTACTCTGCCTTTTACCCAGCCTTCACTAATGACCTTGGGCAAGTCACTCAGACCAAAACTTTCCAAAGTGACCACTTTGGGACTGGTTTTCAGAAGTATAGACTAACTACACATTATCCCAGATGGTGATCACCAAGTTCTCCCAGGGCTGAGAACTTCTGAAAATCAGGTTGAAGATGTATCAAATGGAGTTATTCATCTTTTTAATCTATAAAGTCATGGCCGCTGCTGGGAGCTGTCATCCTCCCCCTTACCTGCTGCTGCCGCTGCTGGAACTCCATGGACTGGACCTCCGCCAGGACTCCAGTTTCCCTGGAACCCCAGGTGACTCTTAGACCCTCTCCTCCATTGTGAGAGGAGAGGAGGCAGGGCTAGGGATTCCAGGGAGGCTTCCAGGGCTGCAGCGCCAAAAGCAGTCTGCCTCCTGGCCTGCAAGGAAGCCACAGTTGGGAGCTGTCATACCTCCCCCTACGTTCTGCTGCTGCCATTGCTGGGAGGCTGCATGCTGGGAGCCCCATCCAAGGGTTTGCCCTCCTCCCCAAGGACTCCAGGACTCAAGGACTCCAGGACCCCCAAGGACACTGCTGGTTTGGTGGGGGTCTGTTGATGTTGGGGCAGGAATGGCTGTATTTTTCTTTAGTGGGGCTGGGGTTTGTTTTGGGATACATTTTTGGAATGGGGTGTGTATTAAATTTGTTTATATTAGTGGTCTAGAAGGGAATGCCCTGTCCCCCTGGTGAGAGCAGTGGGTGGTGGTCGGAAATTGGTTATAGGGCCTTGGCCCCCTTGTGAGAGCGGGGGTCAGATCCCTGTAGGAAACCTTAAGCTTCCTCATTAAAAAGTCACAATAGACAATTATTATGACTAAAATACTACAATTTATTACCCTGCCAAACTGGCTTACACACTACTATAAAGGCACTATGGAAGTATAAAAACAGGTTATTGATTACAAAATGTATATTCTTGGAGAATATATCTCACCAAACAGATATCGCAGATCCCATAAAAGTTGCTCAGGGTCAAAGGGGTCCTACTGAGGAAGATATGATGTTAACTTGCTGCTATGCTGGATACTTGGTAAGGATTAAAGTAAAAATAATAAAAAATAAAAGATAGAAAAGATAAAGAATAAATATAAAACACAATTTGTTCAGAGGTTGAGGAATGGCCCCTCAACAGACAAGGAGCATTAAAGCTCCAAAAAGGGAGAGGGAAGACAGTGACGCACTTGGGGAACTCTGCCCACAAGGCTGAGTAAATTTTTTTTGAAAAGAAACAGTCCCATCTGAGACCAATACAGTGCTTCTCTAAAGAAAAGTAAAGTTGGCAAGTAGGGACAAAAATTAGAGAAAAGTAGGAATTGTCCTTTTCTTGGGCAAAAGATTAGAAAATCCCAACTATGAATTATTTATTTATTTATTTATTTAATACATTTATTAGTCACCCCCCATGCCAATGGCATCCCGGGCGACATACAGTTCAATAAAAAACATTCAATAAATAAAAACATTTTTTTTAAATCCAACAATTTAAAATCAAAACAAGGTCGGGAAAAACTAATCAAAATAAAAGGTAAGGAAAGAGCTAAAAACCTAACCCACCCTCCCACCCTCCTCCCCAAAGGTCTGGGTGAACAGCCAGGTTTTACAAGCCTGCCGGAATGTCAAAAAGCTTGGGGCCAAGCAAGCTTCCTCCGGGAGGGAGTTCCAAAGACGCAGCCCGGCTACCGAGAATGCCCTCTCCATTGTGGCCCCCTGCTTAACGCAGGAAGACAACCCCGGAAGACCGAAGGAGCCGCTCTGGGGTGTGTGTGTGGAGGAAGAGGTGGTCCCTGAGGTACGAGGGGTCCAGACTGTGAAGGGCTTTATAGATCAATACCAGTACTTTGAACCTGGCTCAGCATGATATTGGCAGCCAATGCAGAATCCCGTCAGGAGCCAGACCGCTGCATTTTGCACTAGCTGCAGCCTCTGGACCAGGAACGAGGGCAGCCCCACATAGAGCGCATTACAGTAGTCCAGCCTCGAGGTGACGAAGGCATGGATGAGGGAGGCCAGGTCTGGCCCGGAGATGTGCGGATGCAGCCTTCGCACTAGATACAACTGGCGTGCAGCAACGTCACAAAGCAGTGTGCATTTTGGTATATTTTCTATAATTTTATTAGAGAAATGCTAAAATGTTTTAAAATGGTTGAAATGATTGAGAGAATTTTAAAAATATTTTTTTTTTCTTGACATTACAAAATGAGGATGCCGACTGTACATGCCAATGATGTCATCATACCCTATTCCATTAATATTTTCCCATTCCCAAGTTGAAGTAATCCATTACGGACTCAGCTGCTTTCTGTCACCAGTGTCCAAGCACACAGCTGCAGCTGCATAAACTACAGTACCAGAAGTGAACACAATCGACATCATCATGCGATGATGCGCTAAAAGAGATAAAATTGAAAGACCGGCCTTTGCCATTAGCCTTTGCCTTGCCACATTATGACTGACTCCTGTCACATCACACCACCACGCACCCCCGCCTGTGTTCTGATTTCTTTTATTAACTAGAATATATACCATGTTTCCAGTGTATGATCAGTGATTGAAAGACGATAAAGCACATACAGGAATGAATACCAAATTATTTTTATTAGATGTAGGTATTGATATGTACTACAGGTTGGTAGCTGTGGCAATCAATTTGGTTGCAAATCCAATAAGTTTTATTCTCCAGATGAAGGCAAAACCAACTGTTCACATCTTCTAAAAAACCCACTACTGACTTGTGGGGAAAAATTGATTGTGGTTGAAAAATTCCTTCATGACTCCATATGAAAATGGCAATCGGATCAGTACTTGATCCCTGAAGAATATGAATTTGAATTTTTATTTTGTTGATTTTTAATTTCTAAATTTAATCTTATTTGAGTTTGAATTTAAATTGGAACTTTCTAGATTTGAATTGGATTTCTAATTTCTAAGATTGGGTTCAGATTTAAATTTAGATTGGATTTTTCTAAATTTAATCATTTATGCTCCAGCTAGATTCTATTGTTACTATGATCTAATTTTGTTACTGAGTTAGGCTATCATCAATCGTTTTGATGCCAGGAAGGCAGCACTACATCAGCATTTGGCAATGGAATCTGCTGATGAGAAGAAGTTATATTCTGACTTTAGACAGTAACGTCTTAAGATGTTTTTTTAAAAAAAAGGATTTTTTTCCCCCCTCAGTAAACAAATTTACCAAAATATTCCCCGTGGAAGGCAATATCTAGATTGTGATACTGACCAGCCTTTGTATGGCCAGTATCAAGGGAGGAATTGTAGCTAGGAATTTTAGGTCTGAAAAATTCTGAAAAGTAGGCCCATTTCAGCCTTTGAATTGCTAAAAGACAGGTCGGCTTAAAATTGTCAGGTTTTGGTTCTGTGCTGAAAGATGTTTATTAAACATGTTCTTTCTTATTTATTTGTTGGCTGTAAGAATGCAGACCCTGTTTTCTCAGTTCCTATGTTAAAATCTATTAATGCTTTTAACCTATTCACTTTTAGGATACATGTACGTGGGTTTTTGGACCCCACATAGTGGGTGTTTTGTTAAGTGGGTAATGGTATGGCAAAAGAAGCCATAGCCTTTAAACCAGGTGACATCTTTTAGACATACTGTGTGCTGTGCTTGCTGAAAGCAATATTGGATCAAATGGAGTGCCCAGGAATAGGGCTGTACCGGCATACTGTTGCGACAACTATTACCGATGGAAACCTCTATTCCGCGCATCGTAGCACAGTTTGGCAGAGAAATTTCCGACGGCTGCAACTGCAGTTTTCCGCAAATGGTGCCGCGGCATTGCAGCTGGTCAACAGAAGTGGAACTTTTGCAGGTTTCAATAAGAAGTGGCACCAACTCCTCTTTCCATCAATCACGTGCGGTGTAACGTGTGGCCACATGGCCCCACCCCCTCCACGTGCCCCACCGCCCGCCCTCTGGGGAGACGGGCGGGCGGTGGGGCCAATGAGGCCACCGCGTCGGGCCAGATTCGCCACGGCCCGGGATCCTGCCGGTGATCCCGGGCCATGGCGCCCGACCAGACATGATGCTGGGGTTCACCCCGGCGTGGAATTACATTCAACACGCGATGGCCTCCGGCCCCGCCGCTTTGGCCGCTCACATGGTGAATGTAATTCCACGCCGTGGTAACATCTGGGGGGGAAACATCCGTCTCCTCCCACAGACGTTCCGGAATCACAGCCACCACCAGGAATTGACCGTGGTTGACTGTGATCTCATAACGTCTGAAATCACCCACAGATGAATCTGAAGAGGATGAAGCAGAGAACGTTTCCGAAGATAATACTCAACAGCCTCAGGCTTCTTCGAAGTGGGCAAATTTTGAAAAGTATGGCCTCCTTGCACAGAATTGCACTCGACGACCAAGAAGAGTTGTTCTGTTTCGCCGACCAATAACACTAGCTGCAGCCGAGGATATGTACGACCAGTATCTGTCATCTGCTGGTGTGGTTGGCATGAATAACGATCCACTCATTTACTGGGCAGAAAAAAGAGACACTTGGCCAGCACTCTACACTTTGGCAATGACACTACTTGGTTGTCCTGGCAGCAGTGGGTACTTTCAGACATGGCGCTAACCACCCTTTAACCACCCTTGGTGGTTATTTATGCATGTTGCAGGGCTGCATAGGGCACCAATACAGCCCTGCAACATGCATAAATAACTACCAAGGGTGGCAAAAGGGTGGTTAGCGTCATGTCTGAAAGTACCCAGTGTCCCATCAGAACGTTTATTCAGCTGTGCGGGCGCAATTGTAGGTAATAAAAGAACTAGTCTTTCCAGTTTTAATCTAGAGTGCCTAGCATTAATTAAAATTAACAGGTCATTCCTACCTAAAATTACTAAGGATTTCCTGCAAGCTACAGATGAGGAAATAATGAGGTCCACCTCTGAGGTGATTTATCACCAGAAAAAAGGTTATGACCACCCAGACAAAATCTGAGAAGGTATACAAGAACACTGAGTGAGGAGGTATGCTTGGCCAGTGTTTGCTTGTGAGCAGCAAAGGTTATGTTGCTGTAATGAAGTGTCAGTGAGTCTGCTGTCTTTGATTGTGTAGTGATTGTGTAGTCAGTGATTAATTTGTGCTGTCTTTTTCTTTATCACACACACACTTTGCAGAACTCGCGGGAACAGAGCGCAGAACTCTGCAGCATGTATCTATTTTTCAGGATAGCAGCACTCACCAATGATTCCAAAAGCCATGTATGCTGTGCGTCATGGCCTCAATGGAATGACACATAGGCAAACTGGACTTGGGAATTGCATGGTGTGGTCCATTTGGAAATAGCATAGGAATGCATTGGCATAGTGATTGTGTTGTCAGTGATTAATTTGTGCTGTCGTTTTCTGTTTCTCACACAGTTTCCAGAACTCGCGGCGGGAACAGATTGCAGAATTCTGGAACATGGATCTAATTTTCAAGATAGCAGCACCCACCAATGATTCCAAAAGCCATGGATGTTGTGCAGTCATGGCCTCAACGGAATGACACATAGACAAACTGGACTTGGGAATCGCATGGTGTGGTCTATTTGGAAATAGCATAGGAATGCATGCACTCAGTGTGTTGTGCATCAGGGAAATAGTGTGTTTTTAAAAATAAATTAATGTATTTAACCTTCATCTTGACTATTTAGGGAAAGTTATGGTTCGTCCGACTGAAAGAACAGCAGGCAATAGAAGTGATCAATCCAAAGTTGAAGCTAAGTATTATTACTTTTTAAAAAACTGATACATATGGCCTATGTACACGTACATAAGTACATGTACTTATGTATTATTTTTTGTAAACATGCTACCAAAGTTGTATTTATATAACACAAGTATGCTACTTATCTTTGATACATATGTACACATTTATATAATATGTGATAGCTAGGATATGCGATAGCTAGGATATGTGATAGCTAGGATTTTTATAAAATCCTAATATAGGAGGCAAGAGGAATTGCTGCTCTGTGGGTCCCTTAATCAACTGCAATTGACTGAGTCCTGTGAGTGAGTGGAGGGGCGGAGCTGTACGGAAGAGCCAGGAGCCAAAAGACCTGAGCCACTGGAGGCGCCGCGCCTAAGGGCTGCAAGGGCGCGCCCTTGTGCGCGCAGCCTTAGGCGCCAGCTGGGCCGGGACCGCTTCTCCTGCTCTGCTCTCTGCTCTCTTGTTTTTGTTCCCGTTAAATTCCTTCTTATCTGGGGACTATTGTAGGTTGTGGTGAGTTTTCTAGAGTGTTTTTGAGCCCCTTGAGCAAAAACTGAAGATACTAGGAGGAACTAAGGTATGTCTTCACAGAAAGGTATTCCATGCAAAGGTAATAGTGAAACTGAGGTATGGGGTCTTACTCTGGGGTGTTTCGCCAGGTATGTTGAAATTGCTGGAACCAATACTCCATAAATTTCTGAGGAGGCTGATGCAAGTGCCGAATTCAACACCAGCAGTCTTACTCAGATTGGCGATGGGGGAGTATTCCCTGAGAGCATACTTAATGAAGTCAATTTTATTAAATTTGTTTAAAATCAGTTCCGCTCATGAGGGAATTTAAACAAATTTAAATACATTTAAACAAATTTAAACTCTAAATAATGCAAAGTAAAAATTACATACCATAATGTGTTTGAGTCTGTTTTACAAACATGGTTCAATGCCATATTTGCACATCTTTTTGGTTTACAACAATGCAATATTACATACAAGCATTATAAAATCCAAACTACAAAAAGTGTTAATGGTTACATAACAATACTGAAGCAATTCATAAGCAAACAAGCAAGTCCAGAGTAGTAGTACTTTACAATTCTTCAGGGCTGGCCCTACTGTGGGGTAGCTAGGGGCGGCTGCCCAGGGCCCCGCACTTGGGCGGCCCCTACGGTTCAGGGTGGGTTAGATTTTTTTTTTAAAAAAAAGGTCGGGGGGGGGGACTCAGGTCGGTGTGGTGTTGCACTATACTGGCAACGGCACCGCGGGGCCCCTCGCCCTGGCCCATCCAGAGGGCCCTGCCCCCACCCACCCTCAAGTCAACCTTAAACCCCCACCCACGACCATGGCCCCACCTACCTCCTCCTCTGTCCTCACATCCTGCCTGGCCCCTCCTTCTCTCTTCCTCTGGAAGTTGCATAAAAGCAACTTCAGGGAGGTAGAGGAGACCTGTGGGCACACAGCATGCAGAGAAGGCTTACCTACTGCTGGCTTGCTGTGCAGAGGTCAGAGCAGAGGAGGTGGCACGGAGGAGCATCAGGCTGGCCGGCCGGCGGAGGAGGATTGGCAGCGGCAGCAGCAGTGGCAGCACAGAGGGAGCATCAGGCGGCAGCATTCCTTATCCTGGCAGGACCCAGCGAAGTGGAGAGTGGCAGAGGCGGTGACAGGAGGGCCAGCAGATGGCACTGCAGCGGCGGCAGAGAAGTGGCATGGGACCAAGGCAACACGTAGCATGGAACCTGTAGGGAGCAGCGCAGTGGAGGAGTAGTAGCGGGCAGTGTGGTGGCAGCGGCAGCAGCAGCCACGGGGAGACAGAGGCCCAGGACTCCATTTTGAGGTAAGTTCAGGGAGGTCCAGGGCCCTGGGGGGGAGGGGGAGAAAGGGGAGGCCTGGGCTGGGCAGGGCTTGCGAGGCCTGTGTTGGTGATGGGGTGCGGGGCCTGATGGCCAGTGAGGTCTAGTCTTGTGGGAGGGGCTCACAGTGGGGGCCGGGGTCTGGTCTCGGGGGGAAGTTTGGGGGAGGGGTCTGAGTGGGGTGAACTGA
>QEPC01006843.1:2494434-2507267 GCA_003113815.1 Sphenodon punctatus
TAGGTCTGTGTACTTATTAGATAATCCATTTAGTTCATAGCATTTAGAATAGTTAATAGCAGTTAGATTTAGTGTAGATAGATATATATAATATTAGATAAAAATAAAAATAAAAAAACCCATATAAAAACAAAAAACAAATAAAGAACAAAAGAAAACCATATAAAACCCAATAAAAATCCAAAAAACATATAAAAAACAAAAAACACCCATAACAACATTTCCCAAACGGTCAAACCGAACAGCCGAACAGCCGAACCAAACAGCCGAATGGTCTAACCGAATGGCCTGTTCGGATGACTGAACTGAACAGCCGAACCCGAACTCGGCGAACTAGCCGAACGGCCTGTTTGGATGACTGAACCGAACAGCCGAACCCGAACTCGGCGAACTAGCTGAACTGCCGAACCGAGCAGCCGAACCGAATGTAGCTGAACCGAACTGCCGAACCGAACGGACGAACCGAACGTAGCCAAACTGAACGGCCGAACCCGAACCGCGATCTGTTCGCCCATCCCTACTGCACTTTATTGGGTCAGATGGGAACTCATCTAAATGATCAGATCCCCTCCCACACTGCTTTGTATTACGAGACGAGGCTATTGGGGCCTCGGAGCCAGGGGGAAACAGTTGGTCAATCTGGGAGAGAGGCACCAGGCCCCCTGCACCCCTACACAGAGAGCGATCGATTTCACCCCTCATCAAAACCCATGGGTTAAGACTTTCTCTTCACAATTTATTCCTCTACAGGGGCTCCAACCCTCTGTGTTCCCAACAGGATCTTTGCCACCTGTTGGATTATCCCACTCCATTTGGACCTCTGGGGGGGAATCAACCGGACAATGTCTATCCGTAGGAGAATTGAAAATCCCAACCCGCCCATTGGTACCAATTTGCACCAACCCCCCCCCTCATCATAACTTCCATTTTGGTTACGGAACCCCCCCCCCCCGGGTGGAGGCGCCACTGCCTCTGCTGGAGAAATTCCAATATCAGAAGCTCTTAATGGCCCCTGCGATACTCTTGAGCACATGGCTCTTGCCATAAAGACATTTCTGGATTCCAGGCTTCCTGCCTGTTGGAATATTAGATTCACTAACTCTTGCTTATTGAAAAGCACATTGAGCACCCACCGGTCCTTCATAATACATAGATGTTCTGGGGAGATAATATCTCTCCTAGTTGGAGTCTGTCTCCCTGAAGGTATCCTTAATAATACCCTGAGGTGTTCCGCAATATCCAGGGCGGAGTTCCAGAATGGTAACTGGCCTGATGGTAAAGGGCGAATAGAGAAGATCACATTTAATGGCAGTCTGCTAAAATCTGCTAAATTAATAGGAGTGGAATTAGCCACTGCTTTCCACATCACATACCTCTCTATAATGCCCACTGCTTGGTTACATGAGATATCAATACTTTGCACCTGCAGTTGGCTGGGATTAACCATAGTATTTATCCTCTCACCCTTATTGGTTGCAGCCATTTCAAACTGCTCTCCCTTCCTCAGGTTAGGTTCTTTACCCACACCTTGTGATGATGCTCGTACTAAGGATGACAACGTCCCTAATTCAGCCGAAACCCTATTCAGGTGCTGAAAGACATAACGCATAGAAGATGCAGTCAAAAATACGTGATCAGTCAGGCAGGCCATTACAGAGCTCATGTTGTCTGGTTGTCGGGACTCTACAGAAAAAGAGACGCCTTCCGAATTACCCTGAATATTGCTCGGCATCGAGGAGCACTGAAAAGCCTCTGGTATAGACCTTATGAGAGAAGTACTATTAGGTAACACTGGGGGGCAATCATGGGGGGACTCCTGTAACCTCCGTGGGCAGCGGAGGATTGGGCATCGACTGAGTCATAAAAGCCTCAATCCTCTGTTGTTTGGAGTTTTTAAACTGGGTAACCAAGTCCCTATCCCCCTCCACTCTCCCCCGCTTCCTTTCCAACATCCGTAGAATCAGGGGAAAGGACCAGAAAAGAAGTGTTACACCCCCGGTAACTAAGCCCCAAATAGCCACGGGTGAAGAAACCAAGGTACTTGATAAACTTGGATAGGTAGCCCCTAGTCCAAGGGGTACGGCCTCTTACGGCCATCGCCTAAGGCCACGTGCACGAGGGCGCACCCTTGTGCGCACTACTGTTAGGCACGCGCCTCCAGCTCCGCCTCCGGTAGCCAAGATCTTATATCCCCTGGCTCAGCCTTGTAGCTCCGCCCCACCGGTCAATTTCAGGTGCAGACAGTTTCTCTGGTCACAGTTCAAGTCAATAGGGAGCCCGCTCACCACGCTCACCCTTCGGCGGCCAAGATCTTATATCCCCCAGCTCCAGCTTGTAGCTCTGCCCCTCCGGTCAATTTCAGGAGCAGACAGTTTCTCCGGTCACAGTTCAAGTCAATAGGAAGCTCGCTCACTGTTTACCGAGTTGTTTACCAGGTTGCCTGTGAGCCAGATCCAATAAACAATAAACATGGTAACCATTAACCAATAAACCAATAACCAATAAACATGGTAATAAACCAGTAAACCAATAACCAATAAAAGTGGTAATAAACCAATAAACCAATAACCAATAAACACCAATGAACCAATAACAAATAACTAAAATAACCAATACACCAAAAATCAATAACAACCCCCCACACACAAATAACCAATAAACCAATAGCCAATAAACAAGGTAATAAACCAATAAACCATTAAGTAATAAACAATAAACAATAAAAACTAATAACAAATAACCTAATAACCAATAAATCAATAACTAATAAACCAATAAACTAATAACCAATAAATATGGTAAATGGCAAATCACAGTAACCGGTAAACCTGGTGGATGGTAAATCGCAATACCGATACAACTGATAAATGGCAAACACCCATGGTAACTGGTAAATGATAATCAGTAAATTGCAGTAATCGATAAATCAAGTTTCACTCGAGATCTTGATTGGGGTTCAAAAAAGCTGTGAAATCTCAGCAGCAATTCTTGATTCCTGCAAAATTATCATGAGAATCAGTTTGATTCTCAGTTCAGCACTAGTGTTCAGCACTAGTGTCTTTGGGCCTCTTTGGGTATTTTCAGACATTACGAGATCACGCTCAACCACAGACAATACCCTGTGGTGGGGAATGGTCCCGTAACGTCTGTTTGATGCCCAGCAGATGTTCACCACAGTGAACCTCCAGTGGGAATCAAAATAACCACGCTTTCGAGCCTGGTCCGGGGACCATCGCCGAAAGCTTGGTTAGTTGAACCACGGACCAGAATCGGGGGCCGGTAACATCTGTTACCGGCGCTGATTCCGGGCCGTGGCCCAGACCACAAGTTGGAATCGGATGCAGCGGCTGGATTGTCCGCTGCGCCCGCCCGTCTCCCGGAGGGTAGGTGGTTGGGGGAGCGAGAGGGGGCGGGGCTGTGCGGCCGCACGTTGCTCCACACAGCCCCTCCCCCCCAGATTCCCCGCCGAGATCGGCCGGCACGTCTGCTGGCCGTGATGGGGCGATTCCGGTGGGGAATCAAAAGGGTGATTCCATGATGGGGCCAAAGCCGCCTCATCACATCTGAAATCACCCTTTGTCAATGAACTTGAGTTGGGACCATTAAGTAGAGACATAAGTTAGATGCCAGGGCTGGTTTACTGTGTTTGACCATGCAGTAATTGGTTTGTGGCTTGCAGGGTGGTGGTTAGTCAGTACAAAAGAGGAATGAGTCTAAATCCCCAGGAGCTGGAGAAAAGATAAAAGATTGGACTGGCTAATTGAAATTCAATATAGAAAAAAAATTGTAAGAAAACTAGAACAAAGTTGGAACTGGCAGATGGGATTAAGTTTAACAGGAAACCCAAATCACAGCAACCATTCCTTCTTAATATCCTTAGGACCAATCATGAGGGAGACTGAAAAGACAATTCCTTATACTGAGGGGTTGGAAATCTTACTGGCTCAGATAGAAACTGCAGTTGTAACTATATTCTAAAAAGTGTTAATCAGTACTAGGGGGAGTATGCACTACAGGGTAGAGGCGCTCAACTTAATTGACTACATGGATTCCTTCCATCCTGAAATGTCACTGTATTACCTGTGTCATCTTCTTCACTCATCTGCGCTGCAGGTGATAATAAACAGAGTGTTTCTACATTACTGTTACATTAATTTTTATTATTACTGTTCCAAGTAAATCTGCATTAATAGTAATTTTTTGCCAACAATTCATAACTTCTTCTCAACTACACTCTAGACTCTGCCATTCTGCTATACACAGCCACATGGCTGCTCAAGTGTATTTCTTCTTAACAAAATCACACAAAAATGAAGAAAATTGCCAGTAAAGGCAGCAGTTTACAATTCATACTAATCTCTGTTCCCATGCCTTACCAGCCCAGCACTGCTGTTCCTGCATGCACTCAGTCACCTCTGCTTCATAACAAACTCCCATTCTATTCCAATCACCCACATGATGCATACAGTTCCGGAACAATCATGCGCCAAAAGCAAAGCCTGACTTCTGACCGCAGCAAGATGAAGTTACCTTGCTGACAGAAATATGTTTACCTTTCCTCCCTCTCCTCGGCTATCTCCCTAGCTAGGCAGCGCTATTATGCCTCTAGGATTGAATCTTTCTCCCGCGACCCTCGCCGCCTTTTCTCTACTTTCGACTCCCTTCTCAAACCCCCCTGCCCTCCCCCGCCCTCTTCCCTTGCTGCTCGGGATCTTGCGTCGTTCTTCACCTCCAAGATTGACAAGATCCGTCGGGATATTGCCTCCCGCCCCCCTCCGCCCCCCGCTCCCCTCCCGCCCCCTCCCCCGCCCCCCTCCCTCCTCGCATCCTTCCCTCCTGCCTCTCTCCAGGAAATCTCTGCTCTTCTCTCTTCATCCAACCCCTCCACCTGCCCCCTTGACCCGATCCCCTCCCGCCTCCTGACCTCTATTGCTCCCACTGTCGCTCCCCCCCTTCTGCATGTTGTCAATCTCTCCCTTTCCACAGGCTCCTTCCCCTCTGCCTTCAAACATGCCACTGTCTCCCCCATCCTCAAAAAGCCTACCCTGGACCCTTTCGATCCCTCTAGTTACCGGCCGGTCTCCCTCCTTCCCTTTGCTTCGAAGCTCCTGGAACGTGTCGTCTACTCCCGCTGCCTGAACCTCCTCTCTGCCAACTCCTCCCTCGACCCTCTCCAGTCCGGCTTCCGCCCCCTCCACTCTACTGAAACTGCCCTGGCCAAGATCACCAATGATCTACTTGTCGCTAAATCGAAGCGCCACTACTCCGTTCTTGTCCTCCTTGACCTCTCTGCTGCCTTTGACACTGTCGACCACTCGCTCCTCTTGGACTCGCTTTACTCTTTGGGCTTCCGTGGCTCTGTCTTTGACTGGTTCTCCTCCTACCTCTCTGACCGCTCCTTTAATGTCTCCCTCCCCGAGTCGACCTCCCCCTCCCTTCCCCTCTCGGTTGGGGTTCCCCAAGGTTCTGTCCTTGGCCCTCTCCTCTTCTCTATCTACACCCGGTCCCTTGGTGAAATTATTGCCTCCCACGGGTTCCAATACCATCTCTATGCTGATGACACCCAACTCTATCTCTCTACCCCCTCTCTCTCCTCCTCTGTCCGCTCACGCCTCGTCGACTGCCTCTCTGATATCTCCGCCTGGATGTCCCGACGCCAACTCAAACTGAACATGGCCAAGACTGAACTCCTCATTTTTCCTCCATCCCCCTCCTCTCCCTCTGACCTGACCATCTGCATTGATGGGGTCACCATCCGTCCTGTTCTCCGTGCCCGCAGCTTGGGCTTCATTTTTGACACGCACCTCTCCTTTAAACCTTACATTGACTCTGTGGCCAAATCCTGCCGATTCGCTCTCCTCAACATTGCCCGCATTCGCCCCTTTCTATCTGTCTCCTCGGCCAAAATCCTTGTTCATGCCATGGTTATCTCTCGCCTCGACTACTGCAACCTCCTCCTTGCTGGCCTCCCTCGCTCCCACCTGTCCCCCCTTGTGGCGATCCAAAACTCTGCCGCCAAGGTCATTCACTCTGCCCGTCGCTTCGACCATGTGACGCCTCTCCTCCTCTCCCTTCACTGGCTCCCCCTTCCTGAACGTATCCTGTTCAAACTCCTGGTTTTCACGTTCAAATCGCTCCATGACCAAGCTCCCCCTTACCTCTCGGACCTAATCGCCCTACGCGCTCCTGCGCGCGCTCTCCGCTCTTCCGCTGTCCCCTCCCTCGCTCTCCCTCGCTTCTCCTGCTCGCCCAACCGCCTTCGTCCCTTCTCCCTCGCTGCCCCGCATGCCTGGAACTCCCTCCCTGCCGACGTCCGCCTCGCCTCCTCCCTCCGCTCCTTCAAATCCCTCCTCAAGACCCACCTTTTCCATGCTGCCTTTCCCAATGCCCTCTAGTCTTTCCCCTTGCTCTTACTGTCAGCCCTCCTCTGCTGACTGCTGCTACCGACCACCTTGTAACCAAGCCAAGTACACGCACCTGAGACTTCGCATCCGCCTGAATGTTTGTTTGTCTTCTCCCATGTCTCTCCCGCTGTCCCCTCTCCTTGTCTCCCCCTCCTTGTCTTTTAGATTGTAAGCCACAGGTAGGGACCGCAGCTGATTATATGTTCTGTACAGCGCCAGGTTGTTACTGGCGCTTTATAAATGTTTAATAATAATAATAATAATAATAAAGTGAAGAATGCTTTGTTTACCTAGGTGGAGTGATGAGGTTGTATATAAGTGAGTTATGAAGCTAATTAGGCTTGTGCATTTTCAGGCTCAACACTGGTTGGCATGTGTCCTGCTACCAGGAATGTATCAGCTGTGTGTTGTTTCATGCCACAACATCACGTCTTTGTTTCCTTCATGGAATCATGGTTTGTGATTGCAGGTTACATGTAGAGAGATTGCTCTCCCTGCTCTGTCTTGTCTACACCAAGTTATAGCAACTTGGGGAATCTAGCTGGGTTTATCACTTTTTAAAAATAAATAAATAAATAAATAAATACCTTTTTTAAATTTTGGAAAAGATTGAGAGGAAGAGGGGGGCATTTTCTTGTTCTTTAAAAAAATCAGAAAAAAAATATACCACCACTTGGAATTTCTAAAAATCACCTGTAACAGGGTAGAGGGTACCTGACATGGGTCTTGTCAGGATTAGACCCCCACAAAGTCACCTTCACGAAGAATTTAGCTCCAAGTCCTTTTATCTTACAAGTAGGGATGTGCGAATAGATCGCGGTTCATTTTCGGTCATTTAGTTCAGTCCAGTTCAGTTCGGGAGTTTGGTTTGGTCGCCGAGTTCGGGTTCAGGTGTTCGGTTCGGTCGTGTTCGGTTCAGTTCAGGCATTTGGGAAAAGGTATCGCAAGATCCTGTGAATGCGCCGAAAACCAGAAATGCGAGTGCGTGCGGAGCTGTGTGGTGAGAGAGTGTGTGTTTGGCTGGCTGGCTGTTTGGTTCATGTGTTTTGGCTTTGTGTTTGTTTGTCTGTGTTGTTTTGGCTGATTGGTAGGGATGGGTGAACAGATCGCAGTTCGGGTTCGGCCGTTTGGTTCAACTGTGTTCAGTTCGTGAGTATGGGTTCATGCATTCGGGTGATTTGTCGGGTTCGGGTTCGGCCGTTTGGTTTGGCTGTCCGGGAAAAAATATCCGCAAGAGCACGAGAAGCCGTAATCACGCTAGAAACTGGAAATTCAAGCGCGTGCGGAGCTGTGTGGTGAGCAAGTGTGTGTTTGGCTGGGTGGCTGTTCAGTTTGTGTGTTTTGGCTGTGTTTGTGTTGGGTTTGGCTGTGCTTTGTTTCTGGGTGATTGGTGAGTGTTGGTGTATGTTGTGGGTGACTTTTTTGGGTGCGAGTGTTTAAACATTTTTTTTTTTTAAATGAAGAAGGCTGCAGTTCTGATCACCCAGCTGGGGGCCAACTTGCCAGTCGAGGAGGAGGAAGAAGAGGTAGAGGTCTCTGCCCCTACCTGTCTGGTGGTGGTGCCCGGCTCCTCGGATGACGAGCAAGCAGCGGGTTCAGGAGGTGCTGCCAGGTTTGTAAACTTTTTTTTTACTTTGAGGAGAAGAAAGGTTCTCTCCGTTAGAGCGAGCTCACTGGTGTGCGGTTGGGTGGGTGGTGGGCATCATTCAGGCACAAACAGTGAGCATTAGCGGGTGGCAGCAGATGTCTGCCACAGAGAGAGGGTACTATCATGTGGGAGGCTCTGGCATGAGCAGCACCCCCACCCAAACATGTGCCAGGCTAGCAAGAGTTGCCAACTCCAGTTGCCATTCCATTCCCTACGCACCCCGAAATAAGGGCAGGGTCTTTCCTCCAGCCAGGGTCACATCTTCCGTCACCATCCCTAGCACTCCAAGGAGGCAGGATTTGTATGTGACAACCAGGGCCTTCCTAGTTGTAATCCCAAGCACCCCAAAGAGGGCAGGATTTGCACGTGCCAGCCAGCCAGTGTCTCTCCATTGCCATCCCAAGCAGCACCCCAGGGAGCACAGGATTTTCACTTGCCAGCCAGGAGCTTTCTAGTTGCAATCCCTAGCATCCCCTAGCACCCCTTGGAGGGCAGGATTTGCACATGCTTTCTAGTTGCAATCTCTAGCACCCCAAGGAGGGAGGACTAGAGGCATCATCATCATAAATGCAAGATATTAATTTGGTGTTCTTAATGTGTTCCCATTTCAGAGATGAATTGGAT
The DNA here is from genome assembly GCA_003113815.1 of Sphenodon punctatus. NCBI lineage: Eukaryota > Metazoa > Chordata > Lepidosauria > Sphenodontia > Sphenodontidae > Sphenodon > Sphenodon punctatus. Next base: position 2,503,111 of record QEPC01006843.1, read on the forward strand.
GCTGGCCCCAGCACTGCTTCCAGGACCAGGCCAAGGACTCGGAGGACCCCTAGGCAGAGGTTGCTGCCACGGCCAGTGACACCCCCAGACATCCGGCGCCAGACGTCGGAGGATGCAGAGGCCAAGGCCCTTCGGGCTAACTTCCAGCAGCTCACCCAGGACTTTGTGGCAGAGGTCCAGTGGTCTGTTGCCACCATGGAGAACCTCCTGGTGTAGCAGTTGTAGGCGGTCCAGGTGGAGCGGAAGAAGGTGGAGGCCTACGGGCAGTATGTCTCTGCCGAGCTGGACTGTGTGCAAATGTACCACCAGGCAGTCTCCAGGTGGCATACGGATGTGGCAGAGGCTGTGAAGTTTGCCGTGGGCCACGGCTTCGAGCTGGAGGAGTCCTGGGTGGCTGGCCCACAGCCCTGTGATGCACCACCACGACTGTTGCCTTTCCTCTAATGTCATGGCATCATGGCACAGACAGCATATAGGTCTGGCCTGGCGGCCATTGGAACTGGAAGAAGCAGACATTGGTGACCATGATACAAAACCCTTGGCACAGATAGCATATAGGCCTACGATCTCTTAGACAGCCGATCCTAACAGATAGGCGAGCGTTGTTGCGAAGGGATGAGTGATGGCCGATAGCCTCCGTTTCATGAAGGGACAGGGGTAAGAGGGCTGGGCAGGGGCAGGTGCCTGCTGGCTGGAGAGGGTGGAAGTTCCCTTGCACTTTTTGGGTAACCCATGGCAAAGCCACAGGACAAAGATCCTGGACTGTCGGAGAAGTTTAAGATTCGTTTAGGATTGAGATCATCTGGGGCGAGCTCCAAATCATCAGAAAGCAAGCATATGTCATCACTTGAATGCAGGTTGCACAACTGGATATGCGTGCATCATCGGTCAAATCTGCAAAGTGGAGAGGATTCGGAATGTCATCTGTAGGGATGTGCGAACATGAACAGTCGATCCTAAGAGATAGGCGAGCGTTGTTGAGAAGGGACGGGCGATCGCCAATAGCCTCCATTTCCTGCAGCCAATCGAAAGGTAGTCGGGTATAGAATCATCCTGGGCCAGCCCCAAATCATCAAAGGCAAGCTTCTAGATACAGTAGTTAGAAAGATGGATAGACAAAGGATAGAAAGATGGCTCTCTGTGAGTGAAATGATGGGCCCCAGAACCCTGATGGTGGGTTCTGGGGCTGAAGAACTTTGAAGACCGAAGTGGAGAAGGGTTCCATGTTAACATCAGTTGAACATGTGTCAGTCGATCCTAATAAATAGTCAAGCACCATTCTGTCTTCAAGGCCATCACACATAATGAAAGATACATCACGTACCTGGAGGAAGAGCTGGCTGAGTTTCTCTTCCTCGCAGTACTTGATTGGAAAGTTCATCAAAATACCCCAAGGGACCTCCAGGAGAAAATCTTCCACAGCAAGATGCATTGCTCGCTCCTTATGTGACAAAAAACTTGGGGTTGCTTATTCAGTGGACTTGGGAGTGGGGTTTTGTTGTGGAGTTGTTCAATTTCCCAGGCAGCAGCCTGAGAGGTTTAACTGTGCTTGACAGTTGGAGCTAAACAAGGGCAGCCCAGCAGAACATGTGCTTTCAGCAGCCTTTGAGTGGAATGATGGACCAGACCCATCATGGTGGGTGCTGGAGCTAGAGTGGAAGCTTCTGGACCTTGGCCACAGCCCTCCCTGCCTGTAACCTGTCCCCAGAACCCTGGCAGCTGGTCCTGGGGCTGGAGTGATTGCTTCTTGTCATGCATTGGAACATCAGAATGTGTGAGGATGATGGCCCCAGACTCATCACGGTGGGTGCTGGGGATAGAGTGGCAGCTTAAAGATATTGGCCACAGCCCTCCCTGCCTGTAACTTGGCCCCAGAACCCTGATGACGGGTCCTGGGGCTGGAGTGGATACTTCTTGGTGCATTGGAACGACACTGGAATGTACTAGGAATGATGGCCCAAGATCCATCATTTGTTGTCCAGGCGCAACTCGGGGAATCCCAGCAGCTGAAGGTTCACCTTCAGGAACAGCAACTGCTCCACCAACTTGGGCCCCAGTCTCAGGTCACGCGATGAGAAAATGTCCCCCGTGATGGAGAACACCCTCTTGCTGGGGACGCTGGTTGGTGGGCAGGACAGGATACCCTTGGCCACTTTGGACAGGGCTGGTCACACATTGGCCTTGCCGGCCCAGTAGGCCAAGGGATCGCTGCTGGGATCAATGCATGTCTCCTCCTCCAGGAAGGTCTCCACTGCTGCTGAGACACCATCATACTCTCTCTGTTAGCTCTGGGTGGGCACCACCTGCCCCACTGCCCTCAGTCATGCTGCTTGTCCTTTTGTGCTGGGCCCCATGCTCCCCAGAGTTGACTGCACAGAGGAGGAGCTGCTGGCGGTAGGGGTCCTGCTGCTGCTGCTGCTCATCCTGCTGCTGCTGCTGCTGCTGCTACCACTAGGGCTGGGCGCAGGGGTAGACCCAGATGGCTGGAAGGGGTCACTGCTCCGACTCCCACCATCCCCAGGGGCGTCCTGCTGCATGCTCTACCTGCTGGACCTTCTGCACCAGCGAAAACTTCCAGAGGCCATAGACCGCTGTTTCATATGCCATGCTGCCCTTGATCTTGGGGTCCAGCATGGTTGCCAGGACATATTCCTCCCAGTGCAGGAGCTCATCAAAGCGCGCACTCAGCCCCACCTTCAGCTTCCACGCAAGGTCAATCGCCTCATTTGAGATCCTCCTTCCCTGAGGGCCACAATCCCCACCACCACCTGAATCTCATCCAGGCTGCTGCGGAGACAATAGACCAGTGGGGTCACCTGGCTGAGGGTGGTGGTGGAGCTGATTAAGGTCTCTGTGATGGCCAGGAATGGTCTCAGGACAAAGACCGTGTGAGGGATAATCTCCCATACCTCCCTGCTGTACCCTGGAGGTGCCTCAATGTCTGTGTCCAGTTCCACCTGATGCAAGGTGTCTCTGTTCAAGAAGCCGCTTGAGCATTAAAAAGGTGGAATTCCACTTGGTGGAGACATCCTGAAGCAGCATGTGCACTGGGGACCCTTGCTCGGCCTGTTTCTCCCAGAGGAGTTCGCTGCCCTTCACGCTTCAGTTGAAGAAGCCCACCAGCTTCCTTCCCCGCTCAACCAGGGAGTTAAGGGTGCCTGACCAAATCCCCTTCTCCCCCAAACCCAGAGCGTCCTTCATCACGAGATGGAGGGTGTGTGTGGTGCAAGGGATGCTTGTGAAGCCCACATCATGGACTGCCTTTAATATAATGGCCGCGTTGTCCGTGACCACACACCACTTGGTGAAGGCCGCACCTGGCCTGACCCACTCCCTCACCATGGTGGCCAGGGCTGCCTTGAGGTTCCTTGAGGTGTGAGAGCTGTCCATGACTCGGGCCCGAAGCAGGCCCCACCTATACTCTGCTTCAGGTCCCATCCTGACACTGCCAAGCGCTGCCTCTGGGTCCTGCCACCAGTGTGCCGTCACTGCCAGGTAGGCATGCTGGGAATTTCTGGCGGACCACAGGTTGGTAGTGAAGTGGACTGTGGCCCCCCCAGCCCCTGCCAGCAGCTCTCTCACCCGCTCCTTCAAAGCCCTGTAGAGCTGTGGCACCACGGTCTGACTCAGAGTGGAGCGGGAAGGCATCTTAAAGTTGGGGTCCAGGAACCCAATCAGCCACTGGAAGCCCTTGTCCTCCACAATTGACAAGGGCTGGCCATCCAGGGCTATAATTTCTGCCAATAGGCGCTTTGCTTTCTCTTGGAAGCCAGTGCCACGGTCAGATCCCCCCACCCCATCTCTTCCATGGTGGACTGACGGCAATGCTGGGGAGGCTCCTGCTGCTGTTCTGCCCGCATACTGCTCCTGCTGCTAGAGGCAGCAGCAGTTGGTGCAGGATGCTGGGCCACTGAAGGAGCTGGGCGACTGGCCGCTGCAGTTGGGAACCTGCTGGCATCCACTTCCCCTGCCTTCCCACTGAGCAACAGAGCACTGTGGCATTCTTTGAGGTGCCTCACCATTGCAGTTGTGCCAAGGTTGGCGAGCACCTGCCCATGCTTCACCACCCTATTGCTCAGCATGAACTGCACCTCTCTGGGATCATCTGCCCGCTTCGGCTTAAAATGATCCCAGACTGAGGATTCCGCCCCCCCCCC
>QEPC01006843.1:2514896-2556800 GCA_003113815.1 Sphenodon punctatus
CCATAGAACACCTCCTTCTTAGATGTAAGCACTTTATGCAACTCAGGGATACCTGGCTGACCCCACTTTTAAGGAAAAGGGATGTTACAGTTACTGACCCCTTCAAGTATTTGCTTAATTTATCTCACACAGATGACTTGGTAGCGGTTTCCACCTTTCTTCTTTTAGCATTTAAGGAGAGATCTAAATAGGTGGAATGTTCCCTTGGAATTCAAGGGTTTTGATAAGAAGGTTATATATGGAAAGTGACTTCTATGAAGGTATTTCCTGTAATAGTTCATGCTAAGTATGATATGTGAGAAATTAAATTATGTTTTTATAGTTGGACTGTGAAGTCCAGATGGATGTATATTAGGAAACCGTCAATTGAATGTTTATCTTTTATCTGTTTTATTTGTATGGTTATGTGTTGGTCTGGCTGTTTTTGTTTTGTTTGTTTGTCTGGCCAATGGCAGAAGCTACGGTCGTAATAAACTATTCATTCATTCATTCATTCATAAAAGCTAGCTTTTACAATTCTAGCAGAAAGTAAGAAAGTCCATGCTGAGGCACAGCTCCACCAGGAGGGCATTCCACAGTGATGGAGCAGCCACCAAGAATGCCCTCCTGTCTGTCCGGACCCACCAAAATCATGGGACCTCCAGGAGGGCACCCTCGGACAACCACAGGGGCTGCCCCAGGGCCTGGGGAGTGAGGTGATCCCTCAGGTAAGCTGGACCCTAGCCATGTAGAGTTTATCAGTCAAAACCAGCACCTTGAATCGAGCCCAGAAGAAAATCGTCAGTCAGTAGTATAATGCTTGGAGCACTGGCTGAATATGCTCCCTGCAGTCTGTCCCCATCAGAAGACGAGCTTCCGTGTTTTGCAACAGCTGCAACTTCTGGACCGTCACCATGGGCAGCCCCACGTGGAGTGAATTACAGTAGTCCAGCCTTGAGGTGACAAATGCATGGATGACAGTAGTGAGATCGGTGTCTGAGACATATGGGCAGAGCCTCTTCACCAGATTAATTGGAAAAAGGCGCTCCTGGTCACACCTGACACCTGCTGATCCAAGCACATCTGTGAATCCAGGAGCATCCCAAGTCTCCACACACAAAGAACCAATGGAGGACAGCCCCCCCCAATAACAGGGTTTTCCCCCTCCCCCAGATCCCCAACCTTGCCCACTAACATCACCTCTGTGTTGTCAGGATTGAGTTTCAGTTGACTCAACCTTATCCAATCTCCCACAGCAGCCAAAGATCAGGACAGCAATGAGACTGCAGGTCCTGGGTTGTCTGAAAAGGAAAGGTACAGCTTGGTGTCATTGGCATATTGATGACAGTGAGCCCCCCTCCCCCCTGCACGCAACCTTCCAAAGCAGCTGCATGTACACATTGAAGAGCGGGGACAGAATAGAACCCTGAAGACCCTACACGGGAGGCCCCCATGGGACTATAAACTGTCCCTTAGTACCACCCACTAAGATCTACCCATGAGGTAAGAACGGAGCGACTGTAAAATGGTACCATCCACCCCCTCTAGGTCCCACAGGTGAGTCACCAACAGCTCATGATTCATTGTGTCAAACACCTAAGATAGATCTCATAGAACCAGCAGGGTCAGGTGACCCCTATTCAGCTCTACCAGGAGGTAGTCAACCAAGGCCACAAGCACAGTCTCCGTGGCATGACCCGAACAAATGCCGGACTGTGCAGGATCAAGAATACTGGTGTAATCTAGATGCATCTGCAACTGATGGGCCACAACCCATTCACTAACTTTCCCTAAAAAGGTCTCTAACCTTCCCTAAAAAGGGAGGGTTAGAGACCGGCTGTTAGTTCACCAGGGCACCAGCGTCAAGCGATATTTTTTTGAGAAGTGGCCAGACCTCAGCCACTTTCAGGCATTCCAGTATACGACCATCCCAAAGGGAGGCACTGATCACCCCGGTCAGCCCCAGTGTCTCCCAGGCAGCCTTAACCAACCAAGACAACCAGGATGTGCAAGGATTTAATTCACAAAATGTGGTCTGAACAGAGCCCAGCACATCCGCCACCTTGGCACGTGTCACTGATTGAAATTCATCCCATAAACTTGGACTAGACAGGGCATTCCTAACCTCTTGCTCTACCAAAGTATCAAAATGATGGCGTAGAAGTCATGCTCAATGCAAGCAATTTTATCCTCAAAGCACATCAAAAACATGTCACAGCAGGCCTTGGATGAATCTGGTTCCAGTACAGCTACACTGGATGTGACTGAGCAGATGCAATGAGGTCAGCAAAGAACCACTTATTTTCGGCCTGCACCAATGCAGCATAGGCCCTCAAAAATACTCTATGCTCCAATTGATCGACTTCAGTACAAGTATGGCACCACCGTCTCTCCAACCGCCTACCTTTACACTTCAGCTGCCTCAGGTCCTCTGTAAACCATGGGGACCTGCAGTGCAAAAATTCTGGAAGCAGACACCCAGGGGCCAACTGATCAACAACCTCCTCTAGCCAACCATTCCAGAAGACCATGAGGTCATTGATGGAGCGACTGTCGAGGTCTACATGCAAATCCCCCAGAGCATTCTGAAACCTATCCGGTTCCATTAGTCTCTGGAGGCGGACCATCTGAATGGGCCCCACACCCCCATGGTCAGGTAGAAGCGCTGGGATGCAATCCCGCAGGAGGTAATGATCCAACTACAGCAAGGCATACATACCATGCCCCTTATCATCAGATCCCCTGGCTCAAGATCAGTGCATAACACCAAGTCCAGAGTATGCCCACCTCCTGTGTTGGGCCAGCTACAACCTGGGAGAGGCCCATGGTTGCAACGGTGACTGATCATTAACTCCTGCTTCGCTCCCCACAATCCGACCTCAGCATGGGTACTGAAGTCCCCCAAGACAAGAAGACCAGGAGACCACAAGACCACAGCTGAGACCAGAGCAGCTAGAGCAGTCAGGGATGCTGCTGTGCAGTGGGGTGCACATTACGCTAGCAGAATCTCCAACCTGTCCACAGCCAGATTTCCCTGTCTGCTTCTGGCCAAATCAAACATAAGATGGAGGCCCTCTATTCCAGACTCGGTCTACGCTGAAAACCTCCTCATGGTCAATCCATTCATAAAAACAATGGTTATGCCACACACCCACCCAACCCTCCATCCTGGGCTGGTGCTGGACAGAGTACTCAGCTGAAATGAGGTCAGCCAAAATTGGCCCCAACAGTTCATCCCACCAGGTGTCTGTCACACATGAGGTTGGCCGCCCACTCCAAGATGGAATCATGACCAACAGGGTAAGGGATACATACCTTCTAAATGCCATGGAAATCAGACAGGAAACAAGGGAAGTACAGCCTGACATTTATCTCCCAATTTAAAAAAAAAAAAATTAATTCAGATTTTTTTCTTTTTATTCCAAAATGTTGTTATAATTTTGTTTTTGTTTTTCTGGTATTAATAACAATTTTTTTATTAATACGAGAAAAACAAAAATAAAATACATACCCCTACTAAGTGGTTTGCCTAATGCCAAAAGGTAAGGACTGGGTTTAGAAGTTAATGAGTTTCAGACTCATAGCTAGGACATTTTCATGGAGGGAAGGTAGATTGCATGATAACAGGGGTAATTTGCTTGCCTTAAAAAATTCAGTTTGTTCAGACGCCCTGTATGTAGACTGCGTTTCCTAGCATGCTCCACTGTGGCCCCTGCAGTCAGCTAGGAGCACTCTCTTGTGAGTAGGCCTGAAACGGCAAGCTGCTCTGGTAGCGATAGAGATTTTCATTCTGCTACTTCCGCCATTCCGCTACTTTCATTCCGCTACTTCCACTGGTTGCAAAAATAGTAGAACAATGTTCCAACAGTTTCAGTCTTCCGTAATTTCCATCAGCACTGTGAACTAGTGAAACAATGTTTGTTCCGACAGTTTCCGAATTAGCGGAATGCCAGTGGAATTTGCAGAATGCAAGCGGAAAAGCTGAAGAAAGTCGTGGGCAATTCAGAAATGGCAGAATGAAATAGCGGAGCAGAAAAATGAGTTGCCGTTTTAGCCCTACTTGTGAGTACCACCTACCAATCTTGTCAGTACAACAAGGGCCCACATAGAGGCATTCTCAGTTGCTTCCCAGTATTATGGAACTTCCTTCCCCAGGAGGTCTGTCAGAGCCTGATGCTGAGTGTATCTTTTTGGCAAAACATATGGCAGGCAGGGTTAGGAGTTATAGTTGGTAGATTTAGCACTGAGGGTGGGTTTTAAAAAATTTGTTGGAGTGGAATTTTATCATATTTGGATTGCATTTTGTGGTTTTTATGATGTAAGTCACCCTACGCCTTTGGGGAAAGGTGGAGTAGAAATCCAGATTAATAAATAAATAAATAAATAAAATCTTCTTCCCTGAATTATAATCATTATTCTCTGCCTGTAGGCCTACAGTCATTCAACTGAGTCTTCAGACATATTATTGTTCAGACTAAGAAACTGAGAGGAAAAACTTGGAACACATATTAATTCTTCAGGGGAGATGGTAAAAATGCTCCCATAACCTCTCTTAGCTACAGGCCTGAAGAGTTCCCTCAGTTTCTGGGAATTTGACTAGTAAACTGCCTCTTCCTGTGAAGTCAGACTGGCTGACTGGGCCCACATACACACATGGTTTTTAAAGGGTCTTCCAACCCCTCTTGCTTAGTCCAAGCACAGACGAGATCAGTGCCTACTTTCTGCATATCCAACAGCAGTCAAGAGAGCTGAAGGAGCAAGAAATCCCAAACATTTAGAAATCATAAATCATGTCTGAAGAAGGGCCCTGTGTGGTCCAAAAGCTTGCATACTTTCACCAACAGACACTAATTCAATTAAAGATAGCATCTGCACTACTTTGTCTCCATCTCTCCAGATAATCTATAATTAGAGAAATTTTCAAATGTGTTAAATAAATTCTTCTTACCCAGCTGAACTCTCAAATGAAACCCACTTGAGGATTCTCAGAATAGCATTTATTTCATCAGAAACCCTTTATATATATTTTTAAGCAGCCAAACAATTCAGAGTTAAAGCTTTTAACAACCAAGGCCATAACCCCATTTTCAGTTATAGCCATATAAATACAGAATAATTCTACTGAAGTTAGAATGGGATGAAAATTTTTCTCCCAGACTGTGATTTTAATTGATATGTACTCCTGCCTATACAGTTATTATTTAAACATTCTCTTGACTATTTATTTGTATCTTTTTATCTATTGTTCCTAGGGATGGGCGAACAGAACAGAGTTCGGAAATTCAGTTCCGTTTGGTTTGAAATTCGAGTTCGGTTCGGAAGTTCGGTTCAGTCGACCGAACAGACCAACTGAGTCAAATTCCGAACTTCCGAACCAAGTTCGGCCATTCAAAACCAGTGTTTTTGGTATGTGTTGCCACTAGGGATGGGTGAACAGAACAGAGTTCGGAAATTCAGTTCGGTTCGGTTTGAAATTTGAGTTCAGTTCAGAAGTTCGGTTCGGTTGATCGAACAGACCAAATTCAGTCCGAACTCCAAACTTCTGAATCGCGTTCGCCCATCCCTAATTGTTCCATTAATTGTACAGTTGGTGCTTGTGATTTATGAACTCTATTGTAACTGGTAAATTGTATTCCATGTACCATCATACATTTCTATAAATGAATCATATACCATTTCATTTGTAGGAATATATCTGTGTTCACAGTATTCAGAGTCTGTAATAGATCAAAAACAATAAAAAATTTATAAACTAAAAGTACTCCCTTGGACTTAACTGACACCACTTTTTAATTTAATTTTAATTATTAATAGTAGGGTTGCTCTTTTTCATTCTTGCTTTTCAGAATATGAGAAGGGCCAGAATCTCAAACTAAAGTCTCCACCTCAGTGACTCCTAAATATTTCTCAGCAGCACCTTTAACCTTATTTAATCTCCCATTCAAGGTTGACTAGGGAATTTTGCTGGCATTATTTTTTCATATGCTCAAGTACTGCTACAGTCTGTGATTGAACACACTGCTGAGAGCCTGAAAAAATGGTTTGCGTGAATAAACAAGTGTGAAGGCACACAGTCAGCAAGCTGGAAGGCTAAATAAACTGGACTATGATCCCAAGAGGAACATGTACATATATATAAAAAGGGGGACAATCACATAAAAATGAAACAAAAATATTTTTTAATCATAACATCATATCATAACATATCTATCCCAGCCAATGTATAAATAATAACTCTTCTCTACATGGGTTACAACAATACAAAAGCTTATGGATTATACAGGGTTTGAGTCATACTGGATGGTGATATTTTCACTGACATACTGAGGTCTATTGTATTTTTTACATAGGTACATATCCTCTAGATAGAATATATATATATATATATATATATATATATATATATATATACACACACACACATATACACACACACACATTGTGAAGAGTTATTACTTATACATTGGCTGGAATAGATATGTTATGATTATTACTCCATTAAAGTTTATTGTATTCTCTACATGAGCCATAATACCATGAGAGCTTATGAATTATATAAGATCCAGAGCATGCTGGATTGTGATATGTTCAGCAAGATATTGAAGTCTCTTGTATTTTTTATACAGGTATATATCCTTTAGAGAGATTATATACATATTTTCTCTCATTTACTGGACTACAACTGTGGTTGTGGGTAAGACTCCAAAATACAGGTTTGTTACTAGTGGGGGGTATAACCATGGTGTTTTGATATTGAATAACAGTATATTGATACTACGTTGTTCTTGCTTTTGTATATACTGATCTTCATCTTAGTTGTTATATGTGCTACAGTTGTATTAGGTTATATATGTATAAATGGGGACTGTGAATGTATTGATTATATGCATGACCATGTTCTTGTATTGTTATTGTTTTGTGTAGGGAAGACCTAGTCTGTTCATTTCTGTACATGCTGTATATTACTAGTGTGTAGACGATCAAGAAAGTGCATTGATGGTATCCACTCTAAGATTCCGGAAAAAGATCATTTCGATTCAAAACGAGAATATAACCTGGGATCTCGTCGACTGGATATGTATATGGACGTCATCCCTTTTTGATCATATGGCACCATTGTAGAACATTAGTCTTTATTACATTGTGTGGTTGTTCTTGATCTTTTATGTACAATAAATAAATATTTTTGTTTCATTTTTATTTTATTTATTTATTTATTTAACATTTATATCCCGCCCGTCCTGTCCCCCTATTTATATATATGTACATGTTCCTCTTGGGATCATAGTCCCGTTTATTTAGCCTTCCAGCTTGCTGGCCGTGTGCCTTCGCACTTGTTTCTTCGCAGTTTTGTGGCTAGCACCTTTTCTCTTGTTGCATGAATAATCTACATATGCTAATGTTGCCAGAGGGACCTGATGTCTGTTATAAATTATCTAAATGATCAGAGATTTTGAGATGGAATTTCATTAGGTGTGCATCAGAAAGACAGAACTTTCTGCTGAAAGGTTTTTTGACCAATCATGGGTCCATTCACATGAGCATAAGTTTTTGAGCATCTTATTTGTGTGTGTGTGTGTGTGTGTGTGTGTGTGTGTGTGTGTGTGTGTGTGTGTGTGTGTGTGCGCGCATGCGCACGTATGCACCTCACCTATTTTACCTAGTAATGGATTACCTGCTCAAAGTTTTCTTTCTAGAAATATATCACCTAGTGAATACACAGAAGTGACTCCTGTATAATACAACTTGATTTCTCAGCTTCTCATTTTTACCAACAGCCATTTTACTTTGTGATTTTAAAGAAGCAACATTTCATATGCAGGTTGCAAATTTATTAAGATGATGATTGTGATTATGATTATTATGTGCCAGAAATGAACAGCTGAACAACTGTTATTAGAGACTGATCCCTGCTCTGAGGAGCAAACAATCTAGGATGGACAAGGAAGGGGCAACAAAGGGGAGTGAAATATAAGGAGAGGGAGGAATACATCCAAGAAATTGAGAAGCTGTAGGTGCTTAGTTTAGTTGCAAGAGTGAGTGGGGTGACCCTGAAGCATAACGAGATATATCAGTGAGCAACCTGTGTGGCTGAGGAGCTTGAAAATACCCAATGGAACAGGTAGGTTTGTGTGCCGAAATCTACTACACAACACAGAAACCACATCAAACATGTAATATATGGACAGCCCATATCCTGATAGACACAGGGAGGGTGGGGGAGGAGGGAAGGCATAGCAGAGCAGCAGCACCGGGGCCAAGCTGTGGTGCCACAAAGCAAAAAAACGCCGCCAGGGCCCGCAAAAGGAGGAAGGGAGCAGGTGGTGGAAGGGGAGGAAGCCTGGACAGGGCAGGCGCTCAGAAAAAAAACTGGGATGCATGCCCAGCACAGGGGAGGGCAAGCCCTTCCCAGGGTTTGAACTCGACCAATGGAAAAATGAAGACACCCCCCCCCCACACACACACCTCATGGCTGTACAATGGTCACAGCTGGCAAGAAAAGTGCAAAGATACACATGACACGTGACCAGCAAGACCCAGACAATGTATGGTGGTCACACTTGCTCCACAAAGGCCATGGAATCACCACCATAGGCAACCACAACTGGTGCAGGCCACCCAAAGGGACATGGGGTACACACCCAGGGCCGCCCACAAAGGGCACTAACCAAGAATGCCAGCCCATACAGAAAGTATCAATCCCACAGGAACAGGCCCCTGCTGCAGCACCCACAAAAAGCAGCACCGCAAGGACGGGATGTGTACAGAGTGACAGGGGCAAAACCCCCACCACAGCAGGGCACCAATCCCCCCATGAATAAAAACAGAGACAAATGGGTAGCAAAAAAATAAACTGTATTATAAAAACATAACTTAGAAAACCACGACACCAGAAACAGTCAGTAAAACACATAAATGGTTAAACAAAGGAACAGCAACAGCAGGGCTGAATGGAACGACATCTCGAGTGACCTGTCATGGGTGCCTTCCCCGGGCACTGCTCCAGCAGGCAGATTTGGCCTGGGAGTGGGTGTTGAGCAAGCACCGGATGTCCACCACCACCTGCAGCACCTCCGCCTGCTCCCGGGTGTGCTCCTCCATCAGCTCTTGCACTGAAGTACAGGGAGAAGGAACCTATCAGAGGTGCCCTCTATGACACAACCCGAGTAGGCGACCATGCAGGGTGCACTGGATAACAAGGACTCAGGAGGGAGTACTCACAGATCTCACGGTAATCTCTGGCACTGGCACAGTACCTTGCTGCCACTGACTGGAGGTCCTCGGAAATCCTCACCAATCCTCATCATCAGCAACAGAGCCTCCAACGATGGAGGGGAATGCCCATCAGCAATGGATAGGATACATTCAGGGAACTAGGCTTCAAAGCACGAGTGCACCACAGTGTACTGATGGCAAGCCTTAGGGCAGAGGGTGACTGGGCCACCAACCCTAGGGCAACTGCACCCATAGGGCACCCAGCACACCATGGCATGAGCATAGGCAAAACGCTAAGGGGCACAGCTGTGTGATACTAGCAGCAGCACCCTGTCCAACGCCCCTGTCTCTGTCCACCATGGCGAGGTTCTGGTGATAGAAGGCACGAGGTGGGGTGGGGCTTCAGTCAGTGGATAAGAAAGCGAAGCTCGTTTGGGAGCAAAGGGACAGCCAGGACAATACAAGCCAGATCAGATAATGTTCACTGGCAGGGAGCACCAACCAAAAGAGCCAATACCCAGAGACCATGGGAAAAGGATGAGTGACTGACAGACATACAGTCACCCATGGCAGAGGGGATGAACAGAATGTAACAGCATGGCACACAGCTCATAGGAGAATGTAACTGGAGCAACCATCATGGACTGGCAGAGGGCACGAACACAACCACCCAGCCCAGCAAGAGATCCCCAGTCAGCAAGCCTCCCTGCACAGAACCATAACCAAAGTGTAGTGGTGGAATTCAGGTTCATGAGGACAGCAGAGGCTTGCCCTAATATAACACCCACAAACATTCCAAACCCCAATCCCTGGCCAAGACATCAAGTCAAGTGGCCCAGCGGTGCCACAACCCACACATAGGTGCTGGAAACTGGAGCTCACATAAATGAAAGGAAGCATCAGGGAGCCAGACAGGCATTTATTGGTAAATGGTGACCAGAGAACTGGCCACTGGAGGAGGAAGGATACAGAACCCGCCAGTCAGGGCTCCCGCAAACACACACACGCAGCCCCTACAGTCCAGTCCAGTACAGGTATGGGATAGTGGCATAAGGGAAGGAAAGATGCTGGGTGAGGCACAGAGCCCTATGCACCGGGTTCCAAAGAGCATGTAGGTGGCACACAGAGCATGCAAAGAGGCCCACGTGGAGGGGGTCAGTAGAAATGTGCGAATGCGGTTCGGAAGTTCAGAGTTTGGACTGAACTCTGTCCATTCGGACGACCAAACCCGAACCAACCCCGATATCGAACTCTGAAATGACCGAACAGTTTGGTCGGTTCGGATCACGTTCGGATGGTTCGGGTGGGAGAAACGTAACCACTGACCAGTGAGTGACCAGTTGACCACTGCGTGACCTGGAGGGGGGCGGGTCAGCTGAGGAGCAGACTTCCAGGCACCGGGGTGGAGAGGCTTGGAGTGGCAGTCAGCCTGCCCAATCACCATCCCCTTTTTCCTCAGACCACTGGCTTCGCAGTCTGCGATTGGCATGGGGCTAGGCTGCACGGAGCCAATGGGGCTTGTGGTGAGGCGGGCAAAGCAAGTAACAAAAGTCATTGCCCTCCCCCCCTTTCAATTCCTTCTGAGCTAGCCACTGATCCTATCAGCACATGTTTTCAGAACTCTCCCTCTCCCAGCAGTTTGTGTTCCTCCCAATCCATTGCCATCCTCCTCCTATTTCACCCATTTCCACACATTTACCACCATAGTTTCATTTATTTAGATTAGATTAGATAGATTTAGGTATTATTTTTATTTTTTACCCCTCCCTGTGTTCTTTCTCCCTACCCTCCATTGAATCCTTCCTTCCTCCCTGTATATATTCCATTCCTGATCCCCTTTCCCTGTTTTGGGGTTTATTTAGAGTAGGATTGGATTGATTTAGGTGTCATTTCAGTTTTGTACCCCTCCCTGTGTTGGTTGTTGTGAGTTATCTGTGCCCCCCCATCCCTGTGTGTGTGTGTGTGTGTGTGTGTATAGATAGATAGATAGATAGATAGTTGTAGGAGTTAGCTTAGTTATAGAGACAGATAGAGATAGTGTGTAGTAGTTATTCAGTTTTAATATTTTATAGTGGTTTCTAGAACTAGGCCTTTGTAGATATAATATTCCATTTAGTTCCATAGATTTTAGAATAGTAGTTAATAGCAGTTAGAGTTATTGTAGTAGTAGATATAAATAATATTCAAATTTTGACTAAATAAATAAAAATATATAAAATCTTCCTCTGCAGAATTTGGGAAGGAAAAACGGAGAAGGGAAGCAGGAGAGGCCTGTCTGCTGCCTGTAAGGCAGGCAATGGGGCACGTGGCAGATGTGGTAGGGGTAGGGGCTGTGCCAGAGGAGTGGCATCAGGCAGAAGCCTGAGCCCATCACCATGTCCCAAACTCCACAGGCCTGATTGTGGCAGTCAGATTTCCGAGACTCCCAGCAGTGAGTCTCTCCTCTCCCTAGCCTCCTCCTTCAACCTCCACCTTTGGACCAACTCCCCCACCCATACTAATGGCCATTCTCTTGATCTTGTCCTCTCTAGAAACTGCTCTGTCGCTGATCTCTCCTTCGATCCTCATCCTATATCAGACCACTTCCTTGCCTCTTTCAACATTTCCCACTGTCCCCCCTCCTCTTCCCCTTCTCTACGCCCCTTCCGTGACCTTCAAGCTATTGATCCCCTGGACTTTGCCTCCTCTCTCTCTCCCCTTCTTCCTACAGTCTTCTCTTCCTCCTCCCCTGACTCCGCTGTCTCTGCTCTCAACGCCTCTCTCTCCTCCACACTTGACTCCCATGCCCCTCTCTCTTCCCGCCCTGCCTTCTCCCACAACCCCCGTCCTTGGCTCACCCCTAGTATCCGCCACCTCCGTTCTTGCACTCGTGCTGCTGAACGACTCTGGCGCAAATCCCATTCTCACGCTGACTTCCTTCACTTCAAATTCTGTCTCTCCACCCTTACTTCTGCTATCTCCCTTGCTAGACAACACTACTATGCCTCCCGCATTGAGTCCTGTTCTCGGGACCCTCGCCGCCTGTTCTCTACCTTTGACTCCCTCCTCAAGCCTCCCTGTCCTCCCCCTCCTTCTTCCCTTTCTGCTCAGGATCTTGCCTCCTTCTTCACCTCCAAGATAGACAAGATCCGCCTCGACATCGCTTCCCACTCCTCTCTTCCCACTCCCACCCCTCTCCCTCCTCCCCCTCCTTCTCTCATGTCCTCCTTCTCCCCTGCCTCCCTTAAGGAAATCTCCTCTCTGCTCTCCTCCTCCAACCCTTCCACTTGCCCCCTTGATCCCATTCCTTCCCGCCTCCTCACCTCCATTACTCCCACTGTCGCCCCTTCCTTCCTGCACATCATCAACCTCTCCCTCTCTACTGGCTCTTTCCCTTCTGCCTTCAAACATGCCACAGTCTCTCCTATTCTCAAAAAGTCCACTCTTGACCCCTCTGACCCTTCTAGCTATCGTCCTGTCTCACTCCTTCCTTTTGCTTCCAAGCTGCTTGAACGTGTTGTCTACTCCCGCTGCCTTGACTTCCTATCCTCCAACTCCTCCCTTGACCCCCTCCAATCTGGCTTCCGCCCCCTTCATTCTACTGAAACTGCTCTCGCTAAGATCACCAACGATCTTCTGGTGGCTAAATCTAAACGTCTCTATTCCATTCTTGTCCTCCTTGATCTCTCTGCTGCCTTCGATACTGTTGACCACTCACTCTTGCTGGATTCCCTTCACTCCCTTGGCTTTTGTGGCTCTGTCCATAACTGGTTCTCCTCCTACCTCTCTGACCGCTCCTTTAATGTGTCTCTCTCCAACTCCGCCTCCTCCTCCTTCCCCCTCTCAGTTGGTGTTCCTCAAGGCTCTGTTCTTGGCCCTCTCCTCTTCTCGATCTATACCTCATCCTTAGGCAAACTCATTGCCTCCCATGGCTTCCAATACCACCTCTATGCTGATGACACTCAACTCTATCTCTCTACTCCTTCTCTCTCTCCCTCTGTTCAAGCTCGTCTCATCAACTGTCTCTCTGACATCTCTACCTGGATGTCTCAACGTCAACTCAAACTCAACATGGCTAAAACTGAACTCCTTATCTTCCCCCCTCATCCTTCCTCTCCTTCCTCACTGTCAATAACTATTGATGGAGTCACCATCCTGCCTGTCCCCCAAGCCCGTAGCCTAGGCTTCATCTTTGACTCACCCCTTTCTTTTAAACCCTACATTGACTCTGTTGCTAAATCCTGTCGCTTCTCCCTCCATAACATTGCTAAGATTCGCCCTTTTCTCTCTGTCTCGTCTGCCAAAACTCTTGTTCATGCTCTGGTCATCTCTCGCCTCGATTACTGTAACCTCCTTCTCACTGGCCTTCCCCGGTCTCACCTTTCTCCCCTCATCTCTGTCCAAAACTCTGCTGCCAGGGTCATCTACCTCGCCAGTCGCTTCGACCATGTGCAGCCCCTCCTCTCTTCGCTTCACTGGCTTCCCCTTCCTGAACGAATCCTGCACAAGCTCCTAGTCTTCACCTATAAAGCTCTTCACAACCTTGCTCCCCCCTACCTCTCTGCACTTATCGCCCTCCATACTCCAGCCCGTGCACTTCGCTCCTCCTCTGTCCCTTCTCTCACCCTTCCACGCCTTCCCTGCTCCCCTAAGCGCCTTCGTCCCTTCTCACTTGCTGCCCCCCATGCCTGGAACTCCCTCCCTGTCCACATCCGCCTTGCCCCCTCCCTTCATACCTTCAAATCTCTCCTTAAAACTCACCTCTTTCGCTCTGCTCTGTCTGACTCTTTATCCTGCTGAGCCACTATTCCTATACCTACGATCGGTTTACCCTTATCCTTGCAACATGGACCTGCCTGCTGTCATTCTCATCGTAACCAAGCCAAGTACGTGCACTTGAGACCTCGCATCTTCATGAATGTTAGACCCCTTGTCTCTCCCTCTGTTCCCCTTCCTAAGTCTCTCCCCCAGCTCCTGTCTCTCAGATTGTAAGCCCTAGGGGCAGGGACCCGGTCTATTTTATTACTTTGTAAAGTGCCAGGTACACTGCTGGTGCTATAAAAATGTTTGTTAATAATAATAATAATAATAACAGTGGCACTAGGGTTTGGCAACAACACATGGCAGTGTCCTCCACTGCCACACAGGGCACTGGAAGGCCTGCATTCCATGAGGCTGTGGCTGTCTCTGCTGTGGATGCAGGAGCAGGTGCAGGTGCTTCAGGGGCAGGGTCTGAAGTTCACCATGGGCCACCATCGTCCCCCATTATTGAGACAATCACCAGCAGCCCAGGGCTGGTGGATCCCACCCTGGCTGCTAAAGGCAGGGTCCGATTCCTGGGCAATGGCAGCAGACAGAGGAGCAGCAGCAGCAGCAGCTATAGGGGGCACAGGGAGAGTGTCAGCAGCATGGTGGGGAGTCGATCAGCCTTAGGGTCCAAGTACTCCCCTTCGCGGGGGGACATCACTCAGATTAGGGACAGCAAGGCAGACACTAGTCTGGTGGAGGAGATGCCTGGAGCTGAGGCAATGGCTGTCCCTCTGAGAGCTGTGTCACCACCATGTTCTGCCCCTCCCAGCAGCTCTGGCAGTGGTGCATCACCCAGTATGAGACAGAAGGCGGGAGAGGGCAAAAAATCCTTTGTCTGGGCACATTTTCAGTTGGTGCGAGCAAATGATCCCAGGGAGGTGAAGTGCACTTTGTGCCAGAAGGTGGGCTGGTGCTCATCAACCTTGGCACAACTACCATGGTGAGGCAGTTTAAGGGATGTTACAGCGCTGCGCTGCTAAGCGGGCAGGCAAAGGCAGTGGATGCCAGTGGGTTCGCAACTACAGCTGTCAGTTGTCCGCATCCATCAGCGGGCAAGCATCCTACGTCTAGCAGCAGGAACGGTCCTGCTAATAGGGGGGAGCAGCAGCAGCAGTAGCAGAAGCAGTGTCAGTCCACCATGGAGGAGCTGGGGTGGGGGCAGCTGCCAAGTCCCTCATCAGCTGCAGGATGTGGAGGGCAGTGTGACTATCAAGCGAAAGCCACACGCATGATGAGGCAAATGATCGCCCTGGATGGTCAGTCCTTCTCAGTGGTCAGGGACATGGGGTTCAGGTGCCTGATTGGCTTTCTGACCCCCCCCCCAGTTTAAGCTAGCTACTGTCACGCACCACCCAGATTCAGCAGATGGTGCCAGCCTTGTACCACTTTAAAGGAGAGTGTGAGGGAGCAGCTGACAGGGGCGGGTGTGCCACCGTCCACTTCACCACAGACCTGTGGCTGAGCAGGAATGCTCAGCATGTCCACCTGGCGGTGAAGGTGCACTGGTAGCAGGAACTGGAGACAGCATTTGGCAGTGGCAGGAGGGGTCCCGAAGCAGGGTATAGGTGGGCCCTGCTTCAAGCGGTAGTCATGGATGGACCCCACTCATCCCAGAACATCGAGTCAGCCCTGACCGCCATGGTGAGGGAATGGGTCACTGATAACACAGCCAACATATTGAGGGCAGTCCGTGAGGGGCGCTTCACTAGCATCCCTTGCGCTGCACACACCCTTCACCTAGTGGTCAGGGACGCTCTGGGCTTGGGGGAGAAGGGGATTGGAGCCGGCACCCTTAGCTCCCTAATCGAGTGGGGGAGGAAGCTGTCTGGTTTCTTTAACTGGAGCAGAAAGCCACCTCACATCAGGTGCAACTGGTGATGAATAGCGGGACACCTCCAGGGTACAATGGGGCAGAATGGGAGATCCTGGCACACATGTTCTGTGCTCAGACCGTTCCTGGCCATGACGGAGACCATCGACTCCTCCATGGCCACCATCATCCAGGTGACCCCTCTGGTGCAGAGTCTTCTCAGGAGACTTGAGGAAATTCTCCAGGGGCAGGATTGTGGCCCTCAGGGCAGGAAGCTGGCCGATGAGGCGGTTGACCTGGTGTGGCAGCTGAAGGCAGGGCTGAAGTTGCATTTTGATGAGCTCCTGCAGTGGGTGGAATACCATGCTGGATCAAAGCTTGCCTCAGTCTGCCTTCTGCGCATGCCATGCTGCCTGTCTTCCCTCCCTGTGGGCAAAGCTCAAACCCTGCCCCAGTCTTCCTGCCTCTAATGCCAAAGTGGCTGTTTGCCTGCCCTTGCAACCCTGGGTGATGTGCCTCACTGGCCAGGTAATCCTGCTACTGCTGTGTGCCCATGCAACCTTGCTGCTGCTGTCTGCTGCTGTATAGGAGCTCTTCCCTGGAAAATCCTACCATCCTGGCTCCATGGGTGCTGCACACATGCAAATTCTGCTGCTGCCGCTATCTCTGCTATGTCACGGGTTCTGTGCCCATGCAAATCCAATGTATGCTGCTGCAAATACTGCCTCTGCTGTGCCACGGGTTCTGTGCCCTGGCAAATCCAATGTCTGCTGCTACCAATGCTGCCTCTGCTGTGTCACGGATTCTGTGCCCAGGTCATCCAATGTCTGCTGCTGCTGCCAGTGCTGCCTCTGCTGTGCCAATGGTTATATTNTGAGACCTCGCATCTTCATGAATGTTAGACCCCTTGTCTCTCCCTCTGTTCCCCTTCCTAAGTCTCTCCCCCAGCTCCTGTCTCTCAGATTGTAAGCCCTAGGGGCAGGGACCCGGTCTATTTTATTACTTTGTAAAGTGCCAGGTACACTGCTGGTGCTATAAAAATGTTTGTTAATAATAATAATAATAATAACAGTGGCACTAGGGTTTGGCAACAACACATGGCAGTGTCCTCCACTGCCACACAGGGCACTGGAAGGCCTGCATTCCATGAGGCTGTGGCTGTCTCTGCTGTGGATGCAGGAGCAGGTGCAGGTGCTTCAGGGGCAGGGTCTGAAGTTCACCATGGGCCACCATCGTCCCCCATTATTGAGACAATCACCAGCAGCCCAGGGCTGGTGGATCCCACCCTGGCTGCTAAAGGCAGGGTCCGATTCCTGGGCAATGGCAGCAGACAGAGGAGCAGCAGCAGCAGCAGCTATAGGGGGCACAGGGAGAGTGTCAGCAGCATGGTGGGGAGTCGATCAGCCTTAGGGTCCAAGTACTCCCCTTCGCGGGGGGACATCACTCAGATTAGGGACAGCAAGGCAGACACTAGTCTGGTGGAGGAGATGCCTGGAGCTGAGGCAATGGCTGTCCCTCTGAGAGCTGTGTCACCACCATGTTCTGCCCCTCCCAGCAGCTCTGGCAGTGGTGCATCACCCAGTATGAGACAGAAGGCGGGAGAGGGCAAAAAATCCTTTGTCTGGGCACATTTTCAGTTGGTGCGAGCAAATGATCCCAGGGAGGTGAAGTGCACTTTGTGCCAGAAGGTGGGCTGGTGCTCATCAACCTTGGCACAACTACCATGGTGAGGCAGTTTAAGGGATGTTACAGCGCTGCGCTGCTAAGCGGGCAGGCAAAGGCAGTGGATGCCAGTGGGTTCGCAACTACAGCTGTCAGTTGTCCGCATCCATCAGCGGGCAAGCATCCTACGTCTAGCAGCAGGAACGGTCCTGCTAATAGGGGGGAGCAGCAGCAGCAGTAGCAGAAGCAGTGTCAGTCCACCATGGAGGAGCTGGGGTGGGGGCAGCTGCCAAGTCCCTCATCAGCTGCAGGATGTGGAGGGCAGTGTGACTATCAAGCGAAAGCCACACGCATGATGAGGCAAATGATCGCCCTGGATGGTCAGTCCTTCTCAGTGGTCAGGGACATGGGGTTCAGGTGCCTGATTGGCTTTCTGACCCCCCCCCCAGTTTAAGCTAGCTACTGTCACGCACCACCCAGATTCAGCAGATGGTGCCAGCCTTGTACCACTTTAAAGGAGAGTGTGAGGGAGCAGCTGACAGGGGCGGGGGTGCCACCGTCCACTTCACCACAGACCTGTGGCTGAGCAGGAATGCTCAGCATGTCCACCTGGCGGTGAAGGTGCACTGGTAGCAGGAACTGGAGACAGCATTTGGCAGTGGCAGGAGGGGTCCCGAAGCAGGGTATAGGTGGGCCCTGCTTCAAGCGGTAGTCATGGATGGCCCCCACTCATCCCAGAACATCGAGTCAGCCCTGACCGCCATGGTGAGGGAATGGGTCACTGATAACACAGCCAACATATTGAGGGCAGTCCGTGAGGGGCGCTTCACTAGCATCCCTTGCGCTGCACACACCCTTCACCTAGTGGTCAGGGACGCTCTGGGCTTGGGGGAGAAGGGGATTGGAGCCGGCACCCTTAGCTCCCTAATCGAGTGGGGGAGGAAGCTGTCTGGTTTCTTTAACTGGAGCAGAAAGCCACCTCACATCAGGTGCAACTGGTGATGAATAGCGGGACACCTCCAGGGTACAATGGGGCAGAATGGGAGATCCTGGCACACATGTTCTGTGCTCAGACCGTTCCTGGCCATGACGGAGACCATCGACTCCTCCATGGCCACCATCATCCAGGTGACCCCTCTGGTGCAGAGTCTTCTCAGGAGACTTGAGGAAATTCTCCAGGGGCAGGATTGTGGCCCTCAGGGCAGGAAGCTGGCCGATGAGGCGGTTGACCTGGTGTGGCAGCTGAAGGCAGGGCTGAAGTTGCATTTTGATGAGCTCCTGCAGTGGGTGGAATACCATGCTGGATCAAAGCTTGCCTCAGTCTGCCTTCTGCGCATGCCATGCTGCCTGTCTTCCCTCCCTGTGGGCAAAGCTCAAACCCTGCCCCAGTCTTCCTGCCTCTAATGCCAAAGTGGCTGTTTGCCTGCCCTTGCAACCCTGGGTGATGTGCCTCACTGGCCAGGTAATCCTGCTACTGCTGTGTGCCCATGCAACCTTGCTGCTGCTGTCTGCTGCTGTATAGGAGCTCTTCCCTGGAAAATCCTACCATCCTGGCTCCATGGGTGCTGCACACATGCAAATTCTGCTGCTGCCGCTATCTCTGCTATGTCACGGGTTCTGTGCCCATGCAAATCCAATGTATGCTGCTGCAAATACTGCCTCTGCTGTGCCACGGGTTCTGTGCCCTGGCAAATCCAATGTCTGCTGCTACCAATGCTGCCTCTGCTGTGTCACGGATTCTGTGCCCAGGTCATCCAATGTCTGCTGCTGCTGCCAGTGCTGCCTCTGCTGTGCCAATGGTTATATTCCCAGGCTATCCAATGTCTGCTTTTGCTGCCAATGCTGCCTCTTCTGTGCCAAGGGATCTGTGCCCTGACAATCCAATCTCTGCTGCTGTCAATGCTGCCTCTGATGTGCCACGGGTTCTGTGCCCTGAAAATCCAATGTCTGCTATTGGATGTCCACATGATTCACCACTGAGCAAGGCTTGACCAATTGGCAGTAGAGCTTCTTTAGTTCTGTTGAATATGAACCAAGCCTGCAATGCCTGGCCGAGTGGGGGTGCCAGCCACCAAGCCCTGGCCAGGCCTCTGCCGCTGCTCCACCCATGCCAGCCAGCCTGCAATGCCAGGTTCCTCCCCGCTTCATCAGGGAGCAATTAACTTTTAAATGAATATCAAACTGTAACATCTTTGTAGTCCAACCAGTGTACATGAACTTTGGCAGGGCTGTATATCACACTTTCACGTTCATCTCTGCCAAATATCAGAAAGATGTGATAAAGGGTCCCAATTTTATATGCCTGTACAGCATATGCAGAGAAGGAGCCTATGCCTGGGATTCTCTTATGTGTCACTGTGGTATAAGATAGGTTTGTGATGCCAATTGGCCAGCAGAAATGTCAACCAAATATCCTCATTCTGTGCTGTGACCATTCCAGTATCTCTCCCCCACTTTTTACTTGGAAGTCAGAAGCATCTGTTTAGGATAGGGATGTGCGAACAGAGTTCGGAAGTTCGGAGTTCAGCGCGAACTCGGTCTGTCCGGATGACTGAACCTGAACCCAAACAAACCAAACTGAACTTGATTCCGAACTCCGAAATAACCGAACATTTCAGTCGGTTCGGATGAGTTCAAGTGGCAAAAACATGTCACTGGAAGGCAGAAAGCCACCTTGCATCCAGTGCAACTGGAGATGGACTGTGGGGCACCAGAAGGGTTTAATGGGGTGGAATGGTAGCTCCTGGCTCAAAAGGTCTTCATCCTGAGACCATTCCTGGCCATGATGGAGAGCTTGAGCAGCTTTACTGCCACCCTCAGTCAGGTGACCCCTCTGGTCTGGAGTCTCCAGAGGAGGCTGGACAAGATTCTCGGGGGGCGGGATTGTGGCCCTGAGGGCAGGAAGCTGGTCAATGAGGCGCTTGACCTGGTGCATAAGCAGAAGTCAGGGGTGGAGGTGCGTTTTGATTCACTCCTGCAGCGGGAGCAATATGTCCTGGCAACAATGCTGGACCCCAGTGTCAAGGGCAGCATGGCACTCCAGCCAGTGCCCTATGCCCTCCGGAAGGATGCGCTGGTGGAGAGGATCCAGAAGGCAGAGTGGGCTATGCAGCAGGACACCCTGGGGATGGTGGGAGTGGGAGCAGCCACCCCTCTCAGCCAGGCAGGTCTCTCCCTGCCCCCAGCCCTAGCAGTAGCAGCAGCAGCACCAGCAGTAGCAGCAGAACCCCTGTTGCCAGCAGCAGCAGAAGCAGCTCGGTCTATGTGCAGGCCACTCTGGGGACCATGGGGTCCCCCACAACAATACGGAAAGCAGCGTGGCTGAAGGCAGTGATGGAGGTGGTTCCCAGGCAGAGCTACGAGAGGGAATACAATGGTGCCTCAGCAGCCGTGGAGACCTACCTGGAGGAGGGGCCATGCACTGATCCCATCAGCGATCCCTTGGCCTACTGGGCCAGCAAGGCCGACGTGTGACCAGCCCTGTCAAAAGTGGCAAAGGGTCTCTTGTCCTGCCCACCAACCAGTGTGCCCAGCGAGCATGTGTTGTCTATGGCATGGGAAATTTGCTCCCCGCACCACCTGAGACTGGGGGCGAGGTTTGTGGAGCAGTTGATATTCCTTAAGATGAACCTTCCGCTGCTGTGATTCCCCGAGCTGCCCCTGGACAAGGATTGAACGGGCGAACCCAAACTCGGTGAATGAACCGAAGGACCGAACCGAACGCCTGAACCGAACCGAATGCCCGAACACGAAGAGCGATCTTTTCGACCATCCCTCGTCCCCAGTGAGCGGGTGTTCTCCATGGCGGGGGACGTTTGCTCCCTGCACAGCCTGAGACTGGGGGCCAAGTTGGTGGACCCCTTGCTGATCATTAAGGTGAACCTTCCGCTGCTGGGATTCCCCGAGCTGCCCCTGGACAAGGATTGATGGTGCAGTGGCACATGCCATCCCATGCCAGGGGCAGTCATGGGACGGGGCTCCTCCTCCTCAATCTGGACTAGGGCTACTGCTGCTGTGCTGCTGAGGTGCTGTCCCTCCCTCCCAATATCTGGCACCCACCCTGCCCCCCCTCTCATTCTAGATGGCCTGGGCCAACTTATCTAACTGACCTCATGACACAGGGTGACATTGGGAAACTGTAAGCCTGCCAGTCGGCCTATGGCTACACAATCTTGACCTACAAATATGACACTGACTGACTCTCGCTCTCTCGTGCTGCACAGTCTTTGCTAGCCTATCTGAGTGCCCTGCTGCCAAGGACCCAGTCTGCCTGCCCTACTGCCTCTCATGCCACTCTGCCTGTCTGCCCACACAGCTTGCCGCCAAGATCAAGCATGCCTCAGTCCTCCTTCCTGCCTCTCATGCCAAGGTGCTGACTTTTTTTGTGAGCCGCCTCGAGTCACCTTTGGTGAGAGAGTGCGGGATACAAATTAAAAGTGAAATGAAATGAAAGGTGCCTTTCTGCCCACTCAGGTTGCCTAGCTCAAAGCCTGCCCAAGCCTGCCTGCCCTACTGCCTCTCATTCCATGCTGCCTGCCTGCCTGCCAAGGTTGCAAAGCTCGAATCCTGCCTCAGTCTGCCTGCCTGCCACTCATGCCATGCCATGCCACCTGCCTGTCTGCCCGCCCTGACAACCAATGTCTGCTGCTGCTAGTGCCAATGGCCCCCAGGTCTATATGTTGTCTGTGTCAAGGGTTCTGTACCCCGGCAACCAATGTCTGCTGCTGGCAATGGCCCCCAGGCCTATATGCTGTCTGTGCCAAGGGCTGTGTACCCCGGCAACCAATGTCTGATGCTGCTGCTAGTGCCAATGGCTCCTGGGCCTATATGCTGTCTATACCAAGGGTTCTGTACTCCAGAAACCCCGTCTGCTGCTGCCAATGGCCCCCAGTTCTATATGCTGTTTGTGTCAAGGGTTCTATACCCCAGCAACCAATGTCTACTGCTGCTAGTGCAAATGGCCCCCCAGGCCTATATGCTATCTGTGCCAAGCGTTCTGAACCTTGGCAACCAATGTCTGCTGCTGCTAGTGCCAATGGACCCCATGCCTATATGCTGTCTGTGACAAGGGTTCTGTAACCTGGCAACCCACTGTCTGCTGCTGCCAATGACCCCCAGGCATATATGCTGCCTGTACCAAGGGTTCTGTACCCTGGAAACCCACTGTCTTCTGCTGCCTATGACCCCCAGACCTATATGCTGTCGGTGCCAAGGGTTCTGTACCCCAGGTTGCTACCAAGCTCAAGGCCTGCCTCAGTCTGACTTCCTGCCTCTCATGCCAAGGTGCCTGTTTGCCTGCCCAGGTTGCTGCCAAGAGAGAGAGAGAATGTGAGAAATAAGAGAGAAAGAGAGAAAGTCTCCCCACTGCTAGAAGGAGAGACAGGCATGATGCCACCCATTTTGTCACCGCACTATTTGCCAGAGAGAGGGGGTGGAGAGGCTCCCCACTAGAATGAGAGAGACGGGATGGAGGGGAGGCCAGCTCAAGCTACCACCTGGCAGAACCTGGAATAACTCCCATCTGTGCCCGATGCCCACATGCAGCAGCAGCAAACCTACCAGAATGAGATGGAATATAACAAAATGTGGAACATATTATGTGCCTGCTTGTGTGTGTTCCTATACCTACCTACCTATCACACAATTGAATGAAGTGTGCCCAACCATGCACTAATTCTAGGGACATCATTCAACTCCCATAGGCTTTAGGCTTTCATTCCACTGTACCTGAAGCAGTCATGCCCGCCCATCCCAGGAACCATCAACGAGATTCTGGGACCATCATTCCAGTCATGGGGTGGTGGGGGTTGTCATTCCATTCTGTTTGCTGCTGGTTGTTGTGCCTAGCTTGCCAGCGGCCACCAGCACCCACCTGGAAGCCTTCCCCCCACCAGCCTACTCCTCCACACCCACCCGTGGATGCCCACTGCCAAAAGAGCCTGTCTCTCTTTCTCTCCTGCACACCCACACAGACAAAAGCCCTGCCCCTCCTGGGGGGCTGTCTGCAAGTTGAGACCCTGCTGCTGCCTGGCACATCTTTGGGTTAATACCTTAATACATGTGGTGCCAGGTGCTGCTGGTAGGAATCGACAAGCTGTATGAGATTCTGCTACCTGCAAGCTAGAACTTCAGCACAGAGGGATAAAAGATTGGAAGGGTCAAACAATGCTCATAACAATAACAACAAATATAACTTTTATTAACAAAACAAGAACAAGAACAACATTATAAACCAAAAACCAAATATTTTAAATGAGAAAGGAAACTTAGCTATCTATTAGTCTTTGGGTCTACCCCCCAGAAATTAGGGGAAACTCAGAAGGGTGCACGGGAGGTAGGGGCAGGGGGCATCACACCTGCCAGCATTTTATAGTCATGCTTGACAGCATAGTTGATGGCCCATGCCACAGCCACCTGCCAGTTGGAGACTGACTGGCGAAAGAGTTCCAGGTCGGCCATCTCGGTGGAGACGTACTTTGAAATGTACTGTGCATATGCCTTCACCTTCTATTCCCGCACCTCGACTGCCTGGAACTGTTCCACCAGTTGGTTCTCCATGGAAGTCACTGTCTGCTGCAGGCCAACCACAAAGTCCTGGGTGGGCCTCTACACCTTGGCCCGAAAGGCCCTTGCTTCTGGAAACTCCTGGGCCCTAGGGGACTCCACATCGGAGCTTTAGGAGGGGGAAGGGCCTTGGTGTCTTCTCTTTTGGGTGGCCTTCCCCCCATTCTTCTGGTGCTGTTGCTGTACACCAGAGGTCCCCACAAGTGGGTGGGTGGCCAATCTCTCTCTGCAGGGGACTTCCATTCCTAACAGGTCATAGTGGGCAATGCATACCCTGTTGTTCCAGCCCCCATGCCTTACCTTGCAGATGGCGAATCCATTCTCTTTATCATACCACCTCCAGACATTGGACCTTGTCCTCCCACTGTATGGGGGTGGCACTGGCAACCTCCACCTCCATGATGTCCTGCGTGAGGCACCAGTGTCGGGGGAAGCATCATCACCCTCTCTGAAACAGGAACACATAAACAACACCTAAGTAATATCATGCATTTATGATGATGCCTCTAGTCCTCCCTCCTTGGGGTGCTAGGAATGGCAAATAGAGAGACCCTGGCTGGCACATGCAATTAATCCTGCCCTTCTTTGGGTAGGTGATAGGGAGGGATGGCAATGGAGATGATACCCTGGCTGGCAAGTTCAAATCCTGCCCTCCTTGGGGCGCTATGAATGGCAACTGGAAAAACCATGGCTGGCACGTACAAATCCTGCTCTTGTTTGGGTGTGTGTGCAGGGATGGCAACTGGAGAGCGGAGACCCTTGCTAGCTTGGCACATGTTTGGGTGGGGGTGCTGCTCGTGCTCATACCTGACTGCTGGAAGAGCCCCCCACACTACAGTACACTCTCTCTGTGTGGCAGACATCCGCTGCCACCCGCTGATGCCCACTGTTTGTGCCTGACTGATGCCCACCACCCATGCACCCACCCACATGCCAGTGAGCTCGCTCTAACAGATAGTATTCTTCTTGTCCTCAAAGTAAAAAAGAAGTTTACAAACCTGGCAGCAGTGGCAGCACCTCCTGTGCCCACCAGATCTTGCTCCTCCTCCTCCACCAAAGGTCCAGCAGCAGTGGCAGGAACCTCTTCCTCCAACACCGGCTCCACCACCTTGACCTTCCCCCAGGCCCGGCGTCTAATGGTCGCCTTCTTCATTTTTTTTTTTTTTAAACAAGCACTCGCCTGACAACAGTCACCCACCAACACTCACCAACCAGCCAAACCAATAGTCAAACCGAAACCAACACACAGTCCAACACAAACACAGCCAAAACACACCAAACACCCAGCCACCCACAACACACACTCTCTCGCCACACAGCTCCACATGCACTCAAATTTCTGGTTTCTGACGCAATCACGGGATCACGTAATACCTATTTCCGAAAGGCCACACCACCGAACCGTACTACCGAACCTGAACTCAGCGATTGAACCAAACGATCGAACCGAATGACCAGACTGAACCGGACCGAACCAAACGACCAAACCGGAACCGCAATCTGTTCACACATCCCTAGTTTAGGAAAGAGCCAATAGAGATTTTATGTCCTCTGTCACAGTGCTGCAGGATGTGATTGTGATTGGCCAGCATGGATGTGTAAACTGTGTTTCCTGATTTTGGGGATGCTGTCCCCAAAGTCCCAGTTATGTCCCTTCGATGCCCACCTTAGGGCTGCCCCCTATGCCTACCTCGAAGCCATCATTGATTGGTCCTGTAAAGCTCAAAACATGCAGTAATTGGCCAGTGAATGTGTCTATCATGTCAGTCTTTTGGGTTGCTCCACATCCTTGCTCCTACAGCCTCCTCCCTCCCCATATAGGGCCGGGCATTTCAGACTGGCATCCTGCTTGCCAGATCTCAACCAACTCTTCTGCAAATTGGTCAAGTAGCCTTGCCCAGTGGTGATTCACATGGACAGCCAGCCAGCCACTACCTGCCATGATGGCGACTGGAAATGGAGAACCCAGCCAGCATAGAGTGAGAAGAACTGGAGGCCTGCCAGTCTACAATACCTGGGCAACCCAGGGTGCCAAGTGCCGAGCCTTCCAAGTCTCTGCTGTTGCTGCTGCTGCTGCTGCTGCTGCTGGGTCTCTGACAGCTTGACTTGCCACCTTGGGCACCCCCAAGGGCCAAGCGTTGAGCCTGCCTGCCCGGGCAACCCGGGGTGCCAAGCACCAAGCTTTCCCAGTCTCTGCTGCTGTTCAGTCTCTGACAGCCTGCCATGCCACCACGGGCACTCCTGGGGATCCCTGGAGCACAAATCAAGAAAGTTGGAAAAACTCCAGAGACAGGCAGAGGTTTATAAAATTAACCTGAACAGCCTTTACTACTAGGGCAGCAAAATAGCTTTTCCATGACATAACTGGTGCCTAGTACAAACTAGGCCATGTGTTTATCCCAAAAGTCCATAGGGAAAGAGATAATACATAATGAAAATACGTTGGCTGCAAAGCAACAATGCATCAGTTGGAGAAACATACAAGCATTGCAAGATGACCACATTATATCCCAAAGCAATTCACTTAAAAAGGAGATCCAAAGACAACTAAACAAAATAATTTGTGCTGAACACAATTGTGTTTCTGACCCCCTTATTATGGGTCATTGTCAACAGCACACTGGGTGGCATCAGAGCTTGGGGTTAATTTTCTGTACCATCTGATTTGCAATTGAATTATCAAATGCCTAGAGGGGGCAAGTGAGATAAGTAGATAGTCATCCAATACACCAATAAAAAATTCCTTAAATAAACTTAAATCACCCCAAAAGCCCCAAACCTCCAGCCAAAGACTCACCCTCCTGCTCTGATGCAGCACAACCATAGGAATCTCCAGAAAAGAACTCAGCAGCCCAACAGCTACCCCTGTATCCAATCAGGCTATTTAACTCATTGCCATGAGTACTACCATATGGTATTAATTACACTGTAATACCTCTGCTAAAGTCACATAGTCCCATAGTCCAAAGGGATACGCAAAGTCCTGCAAAACTTTTTGACCCAAGCAGTAATATATCAAAGAAATCAAAGAGGGGCAAAAGACCCCAACCCCTCTCATCATGAAGAAGCCCATTGTTCTTAGATTTCACATCCAAAGTGTAGGCTCCTCATATTCCTTATGTCTTTCATGATCCACATCTGGTGATAGGAGAGATGTCAATTCCAGTGTAGAAGCACTTGTAGATCAAATAAGCACTCTTGCAGTACTCAAAGAGTCAGCAAAAACTGTTGAAAAAAATACCCCGCCCTGGACCCTGTATATGACAATCATACATCAATCTACTTGCAGATGAACTACAAAGTAAACATTATTTTCACCACTTGAAACCACAGGGAGGGTGTTACTATACATCCTACCAAGGGACTAACAATCCCATTATGAATATAACACCAAACTGAACGACCGAATGGCCGAACATCTGAACCCCATTCTGTTCGCACATGCCTAGGAGCAGGGTTACCTGGCGTCAATGCCTGGTTAGCAGGCTGTGTATGTGCATGTTGCACACTAGGAGTGTGCATGTGCGGTTTATGCATAACATGCGCATGGGTTCCATGTGAGGTTTTTGTAATGTATGCACTGCTTACTGAGGGGCACATGCACAGGGGTTTGCCTAGGGTGACAAAAATCCTTGCACTGGTGCTGAGCGTGAGTAACTCAAGCCTTTAGCCACCCCTGTGACTGTTCTTGAGTCCTGCTTTGCCCAAGCAGCTGCAGGGATACCCCTGTTATTGAGGGAGGCAACGGGAATCAGATGTGGTGGAGCCCCCGGCCTGGCAGGGTTCTCTAGAGGTTGGTGGCTCTGCAGGAAGTTCCCAGCCGCCTGCCCACACCTGAGGCTCTTGATCTCCCTGCGGGTGTCCTGTCAACAACTGAGCTGTTTCCAAGCTCAGGAATGAACGGAACTTAAAGGGAACTTGAACAGTTGTGAGACACTTGGAGACGTCGTGAGATACTTCTTGCGAGGGGCTGGGGAGCTGGCCAGGAACAGGATTAATTTGCACATTATTAAGCATTAATTTATTATCATAATTCAACGGCAAACAATTTTTCCATACTTCCTTAACTCCTTGCTTTCATGCAGAATTGCATTCTATTGAACCGATTCTAAACAGTTGTCTACACTGATAGTGTCAACAGTTTATTGTATAAAGTGTACACAATTTGTATCTATGTAAATGACAGAGGTAAGTCAGTTTGGAAAAAAATCGACATCAAATGATGATGATGATGATGATGATGATGATGAATTTAAGTTTTCAAAAGTTTATTTTCATATTCCAATTTCCTTGTACATACATTTATACAACAATAAGGTAACAAACAAATAGCAACATCACTCTTGGTACAACTGTCATCATTGTCCCATCTAGCTATGTTCACTTTGAAGGCTTCTCTTGGTAAGCCCCTTCTCCACCTCCTCCTGACAACTGTCCAACTCTTTCTTATGACTCTTTAAATGAAATCCTGTCCTGGATAAAAACGACTCATTTGTTGCATCAGGAATCGAAAAGTGTCCTGTATTCTCCTTTTTCCAGCTTCTCTCCTTCCAGCACCTTAATGATTGGGGCCCAAGTTCTCGTGAAGTCTTGGGCTTTGTCATGCATACTATGGTGTAGCTTCTCCATTGTAAACATGTACCACAACCTATTAACCTATTCTGCCATAGCGATCTCTTCAGCTTCTTTCCAATGTTTAGCAATTACATTTAATGCAGCTAAAAACATTACCTTACAAGACCCTTGATAGGACTGTTTATTTCTTATTTCTGGGTATAGATCCAACAGTGCCATCTCTGGTTTAAACGGGATTAGCTCCGCTGCTACCTTATTTACCATTTTCCATACCCCGCCCCAAAAGACCTGCACCCTGCTGCAGTCCCA
Source organism: Sphenodon punctatus (assembly GCA_003113815.1). NCBI lineage: Eukaryota > Metazoa > Chordata > Lepidosauria > Sphenodontia > Sphenodontidae > Sphenodon > Sphenodon punctatus. The sequence goes on from QEPC01006843.1 coordinate 2,543,800, forward strand.
CCAGCAGTGTCTGTAATCGCCTCTTTGCCCGCAACCTCTCCAGCATAAACCTTTCTCATTAGAGGTTCCATGACTGAGTCTTGTCAGGGTCAGATAAAATCTTAGAACCAGCTTAATCTGGGTTTCCTTCACTTCTAGTGAGTATGCACATGTATTCATGTGCTTCCAGATCTTTTTCCATTTCTTTTTCCCCTATTTCAATGTTTAGGTTTCTACTCCAGTTTCTTAAGTATGCTATTGAGTTGTCATATACCAGGTTCTTAAGTTCCTTGTAAATCTTCCCTACTCTCCCTGCTGTTTTTGTTTGTTTGAAAAGTATTTCCTCTAGTTTAAAAGGCTCCCTGCTAAAACTTTCTTTGTTTTGTGGACATGTCCCAAAATGTTGTAATTGTAAGTACTGAAAAGGGTCCACCTTAGCTTGAAGTATTTCCTCCAGCCTTTTGTGTGTCACAAACTTCCCCCCTTTGAACAATTGGTGCATTCTGTTCATACCCTTTAGTTTAAGCGAATTTCTCAAAGCAGAGGCCAGATGCTGTTGTCTGGCTTGCATGGGATTTAATGTTGTGTATGGAGAGAAACCACCTGTCATTCTCAGCTTTTTTTGCATTTTGGCCCAGTATTTTATGAGCATGCCCGCGAATGGGTGTTCCCATCTCTGTTCTCTCCTGATGAAGACTCTGTCCACCATCAGGTCTTTCAGGGAATCAACCTGCAGTAGCTCCCTTTCTAGGCTAACCCATTCTGGGACTTCTAACTCTCTGTACCAGTCAGGCAACACGTTTAGGGATGCCGCCATATGATAAAGTTTCATGTCTGGTAGGTTGATCCCTCCCCTATCCTGAGGTCGCTTTAGAGCTAGTTTTTTTATTCTTGGCTTCCTCCCATTCCAAATTATTTCTCTCATCAATAGGTTGTTCATCTTATAAAAGGACTTTGGGACATGGATAGGCAAGGTCATAAATCTGTACAGGATCTTTGGTAATATAATCATCTTATACAGATTGACCTTTTCCATCCAGAATACCACTAAGTTTTTCCATGGTTTAACCTCTTCCCTTAGCTTCTGAATTAGTGGGATGAAACTGGTTACATACAGATCCTTTATATTTTTGGTGATTGTGACTCCCATGTACTTGATTCCCAATTTTGCAATAGGAAATGGGGATATTTTGTTTAATTTCTCTTCATTCTTTCTGCTATGACCATAGGTCAGAGAAAAGAATTTTTCTTTGTGGATTTTATACCCCGAGATCTCCCCAAACTGATCAATTACTTTGAGGAGTTCTGGCAGAGATTTCTCAGGTTCTGCCAAGTAAATGAGCAGATCATCTGCATATAGTGAGAGCTTCTCTGTATGTTTGCCAATCTGAATCCCTGCAATCTTGCTGTTTTGCTTTATTGCACTCACAAGCACCTCCAATACCAAATTAAAGAGCAGAGGTGATAATGGGTACCCCTGTCTGGTCCCTCTCTGAATCTGGATGTATTCAGAAAAATTATCATTAATCATTAGTCTTGATTGCGGGTTTTTGTAAATCGCCCTTATCCAGCTCAGAAAGTTACCCTCAAATCCCATTTTTTCTAATACCATGAACAGACAATCTGGTTCTACAAAATCAAAGACCTTCTCCACGTCAGCAGAGATGATCATGGCAGGGGTCTTTTGGTTCTGTAGCACATATATTATATTAATGGTCCTCCTGATATTGTCCTTTCCCTGCCTGCCAGGTATGAAACCTGACTGATTTTTTATTAATTAACTCCCCCGATAGTACCCTAAGCCTGGTAGCAAGAATTTTGGAAAGCAATTTGAAGTCAAAATTTAGCAGAGAGATAGGCCGGTAGCTGTCTCATTGATCTGCTTGCCTTCCTGGCTTGTGTATTAGAGTAATCACAGCCTTATAAAAGTCCTGTGGCATCTCCTTGTCTCTCAGTATGTTGTTAAATACCTTTGTAAGGTAGGGCGTCAAAGTTGGCTCAAAGGCCTTATAGAATTCATTAGGGAATCCATTGGGGCCCCCTGCTTTGTTCCTTTTTGAAGATGCTATTGCTATCGCATCCTTCACTTCTTGCTCTGAAATTGATACGTTCAGGAATGAGTCCTGTGCTTAGCTAGTTGAATGCTTGCTAAAAAGGAAGCAATTTTTGTCCTCTCGGGTGTCTGTGTACTGTAAATGCCCTTGTAGAATTCCACAAAGGCCTCCTGAATGTGTGAATTGTCTGTACCTCTCACACCCTTTGCATTTTGGATCGCCTGAATATATGCCTTCCTCTGTTTACTTTTAACCAACCTTGCTAAAGTCCTGCCCGCTTTATTGTTTGTCTCATACAAGTGGCATCTGATTTTTTGCAATTGGTTTTTATTCTCTCAAGTTCTGCAATATTAATAATTTCTTTATTCTTTATTATCTCTTGTTTTAAAAGAGCGGAGGGAGCCACTTTATTTAGGGCTTCTAGTTTCTGTAACTTTGCATAAGTTTCTTTCACTAGCTTCCTCCTGTCTTTCAAAATCTTTGTTTGTAGGGCAATTAATTTTCCCCTGATTACCACTTTGGCAGTCTCCCAAAGAGTTGCCGGAGATTGGACCGAATTTGTATTGAGCTCGAAATATTCCTCTAATTCTCCCTGTATCCGCTTTCTGATTGACTCTTTGCTAATAATATTCCTGTTCATCTGCCAATTAGCATTCCTATTAATGCTCCCTCCTGCATTCCTAAAGGCAGTTACCACCGCATTGTGGTCAGACAGAACAGTTGGAATGATAATACATTTTTGGCATCTGTGTGCTTCCGTTTTATCTGTTAGTACATAGTCTCATGGAGTATATCTGTTATATTTGGCTGAATAAAATGTATAAGAATTATGATAATAAATTAATGCTTAATAATGAACAAATGTTATAGTTTAGTTAGTGATAAATATTAATAAAGGTATGTATGGTAAGGAATTAAGTACGTATCTTATGTTTATGTTGGTGGTTAATAATGAAAAATAGATAGAAATCTGGAAATAATTTCCATGCTTTTTGGCATTTAATTTTTATTGTAATGTACATTGTTATGTAAGTTGGGGGGAAATGTATGTTTTGGAATGTTGGTTAAGAGGGAAGGTTTTTTTGTTTGGAAATGGTCCTACCTTTAATATTTTTTGAAACCGTAAGTTTTTTGTTTGGAGAAATTGTGATTGATTGTACTAGCGCGACTGTGCTGTAAGGAAAGAAGAAACAGGGAATCAAGATGACCTCATGAAATGCATTGAACTATCAATAGAGCACTCACTGAAGGAAGCATGAATCAGATGCTGCATGGGCCACAGAAATGACTTGTTCTAATTCTTTCAAAACACTGCGCTCATTAATGCTCCAAGTGAATTACATATCAGGGAGTTGGCAGGTGGTTGAAAGGACACCTGTATGAATTCCCCATTTAATGACTGGAGCAGAATCCCACTCTTGGAAGCTGTAGCAAAATCTTCAACAGAACTTTATACTTGGATGAACAAAACCCTCCAGAATCACAGTGATGAAAACTGAGGATGGGGCTGGATGGAAAATGAAGGTCCTTTAACATGGGTCACAGTGGGTGGGGAGATGGGTGGGCAGCACAGTGGGTGGAAAGTGCATGGGGGTGCATTCTCATGGACCAACACCCACCTCCACCCATCTCCATGTACAGAGCATCGGGCATTGGTGCCTGTTGCTCCATGCGTATGTGATGGGTAAAGCTGAAGTGCTGTACCACTGTGCAACATTTACTGGCAGAAAGCTCTCTTCCACACAAAGCAGCACGAGTCGGAAGGGAGAGCTTTCCGCTGCTTGCACTTGCGGCTTTCAGTGGTTGTTGCCGCTGTACTGTCGCCATTGCAGATCTCACGTGGAAGCGGCAGGTTTGCCAGCCACAAAGTTTCACCTTTCACTTAAGCACGGCAGCTTTGTATTGTGATTCATTGCCGCATAATTCCGCCACCCGGAATGACTCAGCAGCGCAGGATCTGCCGCTGCAGCTCCCTGACCCTAGTCTGACCCGTTTGATTGGCTTAGAGACAGAGACACAGAGAAACTGCCCTTATCTTTTGTTTCTATTTAAATTTCATTCTGCCGCCCCTATAAATTGGAGGGATGCTACCATTTGATCCCTTTTCTCCCCGCTGTGTGAGGATGGATTTTTACATGCCAACACCATGAAGCGAGAAGAGAGATTCCTTTCACTGAGTGAATTTGATCATCTCATACACTCCAAAGAAAATTTCTTTGTGTAAGTTACTGTGATTACAACATGATACATATGCATTTGGTTTGCCGCCACTGGTTGTTGTTGTTGTTGAGAGTTTTGTATTATTAACTTATTACTGAGAGATTCATCTCTCCTTCGCCTCCCCACCCGGCAGTGCCGGCACCGTCTGGGACCAGGATGGAGGGACTCAGTTTTATTATGGTATGGATGGAATGGGAAGGATGCAAGCCAGCCCCGACCCCCGGGCCTGTTGCAACACACTTCATGCAGTGGTCCCTCTTTGACTTTGACCCTGGGCCTGGCGGGCGGGTGGGGAGTGAAAGCTCTGAAGCCACCGTGTCTCCCAGTTTTCTAATGTTATGGAATGGGATGGGATGGATGCAAGCCGGCGATGGCAGGGGGCTGGGGGCTGCCAGTCCACATGATAAAACAAACGTATTTTCTAGCTATGTGTTATGCTTATGTCTGTGGGTGAGCAGAGCTCTAGTAGATTGTGGCTCTGCACCCGGACCCGGTGCTCGGAGTCACCCCTGGCCCGCTCCTGGCCCTCAACCCCCGGGCATGCAATGTGCTCATGGGGTCCCTTTGACTTTCCTTGAATGCTGTTGCTGTAGTAGAATATAAGGCCACTGTGGTCCAGTGGTTATGCTGCCACCTTTAAAAAGGAGCTGTTAACACGAGATCCCCTGCCACGTGAGATTATTGGGGGGTTGGTTCCCCAATATCTGCTCTATCTTTAAATTTAGGGGAATTAGCCAAGTTAGGGGGTCCCCTCGTGTTCAAGGGATCAAGTTGAGGACAATACGTGCTACAGAAGTTTATGTATCCTCCCCAAATAGAAAGAGAGAGAAGAAGACAGGTATTCAAAAACAACAGGTTTATTGGTTTATAACACAGAGAAACACAGAAACATAGCCCCGGTCTGGCTGGTGGGGTTTAAAACACAAGCGGCTTGCGGGGATGGTAGGAGAAGAGAGGGGGGGTATTCCGGTTCTGGCTCAGTGAGGGGGAGCAAGAGAACGCAATAGAGAGAGAGGAGGAGACAGGGAGAAAGAGAAAGAGGACTTCCCCAGTTTGGCTGGGAAAGTCTGGACCTGCAGTTACCTTTCCTGGCCTGTTGAGACGGGACAGGCAGCCCACGGATCCAGCGGAGTTCAGGGGATGGAGGTAAAAGCAAAAAGGGCAGACCAGAGTCTGGGAGAAAATCCTAACACAGACGCGCACAGAGCGACCTACATGTATCTGGGTCGAAAAACTTCTCAGAGATGGAAGGGAAACTGTGTGGCAGTTATTGGGTACTGAGAAAGGGTTTCTGGGAGGCTATGCAGGATTGCTTGGGGTGTACAATAGGCTGACGAGGGGAGGGTACTTCCATGACAAGGAGGGCTATACTAGATGCCCAAGATATCTTTGTCATAGGGGGACACTATAAACAGAAGACGCAGGGAGGGGAGGTAAGGCTAACGATGGTCTTTAGAGTACAATGGGTGTGTGTCTGGTTTCTCTTGGGGAATGCAGGGATTGGGGGGTTTCTTTACTGAGTCCTGGCCACCAGTTCCTTGTTACAAGAGGGCCCTCCCTTCCAGTCCGTTTTTCCACCTTTGGCTAGTATCTTTCCATGAGTGTCTCCTTGTTGCTATGGCTAGGGTAGCTGGGCCCGATCCTTACTTTCTACCCGTTTTCATCTGCACCCCCACTTTCTGCTTGTGCAAATCATATGGGGAGGCTTCCCTGTCAAGCCTCTATCCCCATGTTCTCCGGCCTCAGTTGGTTCCTGGGGGCTTTTTGCATGCCCTTCTTCTCAGGTCCCTTGGCCTCAGTTTACATAGCAAGAGTGGGGGTGGCGGTACCCATTGTAAGGGAATTTCGGGGTCCATTCTTATCAGAGCTGTGTAGAGACCTGGCTTCAAATCTCTTCTCTGCATTTTTTCTCCCACAACTGTATTTAAGTTTGAAGTTTAATTTAATTGACTTATAAGTATCTGAAATGTTAATTTACAATGATTTGTATATAAAAAAATTTGCTCCTTTAAGTTTTTACTGATGTGCAAAGAGCAGCGTTGCCTCATGCCGCCCCCATCCACTGCACTGCGCGCCACTGGCCAGAGGGACTAGGAGTCTCTGTCGGCTAATCAAACATGAGTGGTGTTATTGTGGCTTTGTGTGTCTTCATTAACATTCAGATATTGAAAAAGTCTGTGTTGGAATTTTTGTGCCCCTTCCCTTAAATTCCCAAATGAATCACAAAAGCTGGCAAAAGTTGGGTGTGCATGCCAGGCTGCATAGCTGCATAAGCAGACACTTGGTCCGCTCCACGTGTGCACTCTTCCCCCCTCCTCCCCAGTTTTATTATGGAATGGGAGGGTCATGCAAGTCGGCGGTGGTGGTGATGGCTTCACATAACTTTCACAGCCCCCACTCCCCATGCATGAAGCTTGTTGCATGCCTAGGCCAGGGGCTGGACCCAAGGGTGGGCACGAGCACCAGGTCCAGCGGTTGCTGCATGCAGATTCAGATTAGTCGCAGACTAGAGCTCCGCTCACCCACAAACATAAGCATAACTCATAGCTAGCAAATACGTTTGTTTTATCATGTGGCAGCAGTCCCCCCCCCATTATTTTCTGTGTGTGTTACTGTGTGTGATTATTTGAAACAAAGCCTCCCCCTCCAGTGTCTGCTCTGTTGTCTTCTCTGTCTGTGTCTTCCTTAACATTCAGATAGTTAAAAAGTCCGCATTTGATTTGTGTTTCTGCCCCTCTTCCCTCCCTGAGTTAAAATCCTAATGAATTCCAAGGGCCTGATTCACAATCATCACAGCCAACCACTGCCCGCCCCCCCCAAGCTCTCTAATTGAAGTTGGCTAACTAGGTAATTAACTGGATGCTTCCCCATAGCCCCTTTTTGTGATATTTTATTATATAGTTTTGTGATATTACTTAGAGATTCATCCCTTCACCTCCCGCCTGGCACTGTCCAGGACTGGGATGGAGGGAATGGAACTCACTCAGTTTTATTATGGTATGGATGGAATGGGAAGGATGCAAGCCAGCCACGACCCCCAGCCCCACAACGCGCTTCATGCGGTGGTCCCTCCCTTTGACTTTGACCCAGGGCCTGGTGAGTGGGTGGGTGGTGCAAGCTCTGAAGCCGCCACAGTCCCAGTTTTATTATGGTATGGAATGGGAGACAGGACGGGATGGATGCAAGCAGCTTCAGAGCTTTCACCCCCCATCCGCACACCAGGGTCAAAGTCAAAGGGACCCCATGAAGCTTATTGCATGCCTGGGGGCCAGCCGGAGGCCACGGCGAGCGGCCGTGAGATCCGGGTGGGTGCTGCAGGAGCAGCAGGAGGGGGAGGATTAGTTTGAATTCGCACACAGAAAATAATGGGGACTGGTGGCTGCCAGTCCACATGATAAAACAAAATTATTTATTAGCTATGTGTTATGCTTATGTGAGCAGAGCCCTAGTAGACTGCGACTCTGCACCCAGACCCGGTGCTCGGAGTTGCGCCTGGCCTGCCCGTGGCCCCGACTCCCCAGGCACGCAACGCAACGTGCTTCATGGGGTCCCTTTGACTTTGACCCTGGCAGGCAAGTGGGGTGTGAAAGCTCTGAAGCTGCTGCCTGACACTGCCAGCTTGCATCCCATTAACTGGAAAGGTTGGTTCCCCACCCCCCTTTGTTCTTCATTGATGCTAGGGCAGGTGACTAATACAGGCAGGGAGGAGGGTGACTAACTGTTGAAATTTGCAAATCAATGCCGGCCCTGCCCCCTGGCCAATCCTTTGGAATGAAAATAGCATTGGAGACACCACCGACCAACTCACTTGGCCTGAGTGATGACTGACCACCTGACATGACTCCTCTGAATCCTCCTGAGTCCCATTCCTGTCTTACTGAGCCAGTTGGCGGGGCCGGGGCGCAATCATCCCTACCCTAGTGTTATTGTTTGTGTGTGTGTGTGTGTGTGTGTGTGTTTGTACATTATATATACATTACATTACATCACATTAGTATGTATTGATTAACATTCATTTACCATCATTAATTACAGCTCACCTTCAGTAACATCACTTTTGCTTCCTGCCTCCTTGGTTTCATACCAACAACTACTAAGAGGAGATGTCATTTTCATTCAGGACCAGGAGGCGGCCGGTCAATGGACACTGTGGGACACACACATAGGACACAGTCATCACTGCAGTAGCCAGATAATAAAGCAAGTATTTTGTTTTCCCTCCCATTACAACCCATTCTTATTTTCAAAAAAAACAATTAATACAAAATGATTTCTTTATTTTAAAGTATAGATTTGTGACTTAACTGATTACATAATTGCTAGGAAAGAGAGGAGTATGTTATGAGAATAAGTATGTATACATGGTTCTTGTTGTGTGACTGCATTTAAAGAAAATTATAAATTTGAAGTCAATTTTGACATTTATGCTTACTAGGCCATGAAGAACATTGTGTTCATTTGTGATTCTTATATAACAAGACTGGAGCGATTCTGCAAAAATGAAAACCAACAATGCGATCTCCCTTTGAAATATATTAATGTGAGGTGGTTAAGGAGGGGTGGACTGAGATGGTGCAATGTCGTGGCCACTTTAAAGAAAGAAAGACAATTAATTTCTTCAAATTCAGATCTTCCATCTTGCTTAGTAGTAGTAGTAGTAGTTTATTTGAGCTTAGCCAAAGGTCATTGCTTAAACGGACAACATAATAAGACAATATACACAAGACATATATACATAGCCCTGGGGTAGCATATACCTTGGGCCAATAGAATAAAATCTAAAAATAATTTAACTAAACTAAAACCTAGTAATAAAGTGACCCCTTTACCCAAAAATGTCATTTAATAAATAAAAATCGTTCTGCTAACAGCATAGCCAATTGGTATCAGCCCTTGGGGCCTTGAACTGTCGATCTACATGTGGTATCGACTGCCATAAGTTCGTCAAAAATCGATGCCCCTTTAGAAGGGAACCCCGCCCTTTTTAAAACAGAGCCATGATTATCCAACCCAGGACTTAGGACAATCGGACATTGGAGCTGAGGCATCTGCAAGACTGGTAAAGAAATACTTAAAGGTAAATTCACCACAGGAACCTGGGCTACAGACACACTAACGACTTGAGTTCTTAAAGAGGCCTGAGAAGCTACCCCCAAAGGAGACAATCCACCAATTCCGGGGGAGACATGTCCCAACTTCGAGGGGGTTAGAGCCTCATCAACCTTGAACCCAGCAACCTCTGGTAGATCAAGTGGACCAGCAGAATCTTCTCTCTGGGCCCCTTCTTTTATTCTGTTACTGTCTAAAGTATCCAAGGGGGAAACTAACTCCCCCCGGTGTAATTGGTTCAAATTGGGCTTTCCAATGCTAGGCACTAATTTTGTTGGCAAGACCTGTGGCATCAATGGAACAATTCCCCTCCTGGCCTGGAGATTGGCTATATACACCTTCCAAAGACGAAAAAGATGGGCATTAAAAAAAATCCATTTCACTAAATCTGGTGTATGGAAATAAATGACTATCCGTAATGCACCTCCTCTCACTGGCAGATGAAAAAAACGGATTATGTATGAGGGCAAAAAGGAGCAGCCCAGAATACCAGATACATGATGGGTGATCCACAATTTAGAATCCCAAGGGGGAAATGATCCAGACCACAAAGGAAGAACTGTAAAGACCATGGCATTGACTATTGAAATAAGCGATCGATCCTCAGTTGGCCTACAAGCCGGAGACCCAAAATGTACTGAGCCATGGGCAGAAACTGTTTGGCACATACGATCCACTCTCTGGGGACCCGACCCTGTCCAATTGCCTCTAAGCTCATTCACACAGTCCCCGACCCTGGTCAACTGCTGCTGAACGGCCTGAAGCTTGTTATCTAGCCCCCCGATGTATGCCCTAAGTAATTCTACCTGCTGTAAAATCCCATCAACCTGGGTCTGGGCCCCATGGGTTTCAACAGCTGTGGTTCTCAAGTTGACACTAGGTCCCAAACAGGTGTCACCGGCCCCTCCCCCTCCTAAATTCCTTCCACCAAGGATCTCCCTCTCCTCTATCTGCAGGGTATCACCAGACACATGATCCATTTGGGTATTAGAAATGGTAACTCCTGGAATAGATAACAAACCAGGAGGTATAACTAAAGAGCCCACATTTCCTATGTTAACATTAGCTAGTAACCCTGGGACCCGCCCCCCCCCCCCCGAGACTCCCCGCCCTGGCCTATGGATAAGGACGGGTGCTCAATGAGGTCAATAGTCTCCTTTGGCTCACCCTGCCCAGCTACATATGCAGTTAGTGGCCAGTTATCCCCTACCTCTATTTGAGTGACTGTGGGCTGGGACCCTACATCAGCAAGAACACATGGCATCTTTATAACCCCTTGACCAGATGTTCGTAGGTTCAACAGGAGATTATCTCTTTCTACAGCCTGGGTGGCTGAACACTAGACCTCACTTCCCTCCAATTGGACTTGAAAAGCCTCATTGGCAGAAGAAGCCCGAGTGCTCACAAGGGACCGAGAGGGCCCCCGTGCTTTAGCAGCGATAGCTAGCCACCTCTCCCCTTTCTGCTTGAAGGCAAGGGCGCACTCCAAAAATGACGGATCTGGAAAAGCTGGTCTGGGTAAAATGGACAACCCAGGCCCATTGCAAAGGCTCCCTGCCTCCAGAATCCGAGAGCCCTGCGACAAGGGGGGAGATGATATATCCCTACCAGCAGCCAAAGGGACCCTTGCCTCATGAGCTTTCTGAGGGGAGCACAAAGGGACCTGCAAAAAACCATCCCGCTTTAAACCAGGGGGAGCTGGATCCAGAGGATAACAATCTGTGAGCTATAACTGCTTAGCCCATGTCCTGGTCGTCACCCCCAACTTCTTTCCCTTCCTAGACATTTTAAACGCAATAAAAAAAAGATTGTTAGCTAAGCACCCTTCGATCCCAGCCCAAGATGCCAAGCTGGCCCACCCTCCACAGATATAACAATAGGGACAGGTCCCTGCACCCAGCCAGCGCCTAAGGCCGTGCGCACAAGGGTGCACCCTTGCATGTGCAGCTCTTAGGCGCACTGCCCTGGTATGCGCCTCTGGTGCCGCCGGCCTGAACGAAGGTTTTGAAGGATCCCGGTGGTGTAGCTCCACCTAGCACCCAGCTGGAATAAATGTCAGTCAATTTTGATTGGCTTGCAGGGAAACGCGGGCTGGCGGGGTGTCTCATGGGTAGTCACGAGGTCCCCCTGTTCCCCTCCCAATCAACGAATGGAGTCCCCAGACAGCAAAGCAGGAAGAGATATGGGGCAGGAAGGGCTCATTACTACCAGCCTGCGCGAAGCTTTTGGGGGCTCCCGGGGCCTGGCTCCTCCTAACACCCAGTTGAAATCAATGTCAGTCAATTTTGATTGGCTTGCGGGGAAACACGGGTTGGGGGGGTGTCTCCGGGTAGTCACGGGGTCCCCCTGTTCCCCTCCCAATCAACGAACGGAATCCCCAGATAGCAAAGCAGGAAGAGACGTGGGGCAGGAAGGCCTCCAAGCATCTGGGTTTATACCGGTCAGCACTTGGCAGCTAGAAATAACTTTTTTTTATGAACAGAAGTCTGAGTTTGAGCAAATTGCATACTTGATTGAGCATCTCACCTCACCAGGGTGTCCCACCCATGGCTCCTTCCCACAGCAGGACTCCCTGGCAAACTCCCCTGTTTGCTGTCCCTATTCTTAGTGCTCCACTCTGGTGGAAATGACATAGGAATAATCAAAGGGGTCGAGCTGATTGACTTCATGAAAAGGGATTTACTGGAAATAAGTAATCTATTCAGTGGGTGTAAAATATTGTTTTCAGACCTAATCATGCGGTAATGTGACAGATATAATACAAATATGCAGGCTATGAACAAATGTATAAAGAATGTCAACAAGTCATTGGAGGATTTATGAAAGACATGGACATGCATTCTGTTTGGCACCGAAACAGTACCCCAGATGATAACAGTCTTTTTCTTAAAGATGGTTTGCATCTATCCACCTTGGGCCTGTCGATAGTTTACGGAAACATTTGCTCTGTGATTGTGGATATTGTACTGTATTAATAGCAAGCAAATGTTTTTCACTTCTGTTGTTCTACTCTACTGTATATGGATTGACTGTCATTATTGTGAAGTCAACAGTCAATGGCTACCGCTGGTTCTGGACTGTGCTTACAATCTCTTTTTAACCTGTTTTATGTAGATCTAATCTTCACAGAATCAAAATAAACATTAAATGTCATAATGGACTGTGTTTCTGAATCATTATCTCTTATTATTCTAAAACATTTTTCTACATTGTCTTACCAACCATAATCTTTCTTTGTGTAATTACGGATTCAGATGAACTGTTAAGCGATGGCACGTGAGACTTCCAACTGCCGTCGCCGTACTGTATCTCGTCAGCAGTGCAAAAAATCATTGTCAACGCTCATGATGCTGTGCAATGGCAAAAGAAAACACCACCAACAGAAGCAGCCTAACTTACTTCAAGGATCCACATCCTCCCCAGTACAACAGCATAAGAGTCTGGAGGAGTTGGACTGTGCCCTCACACCAGCAACATCTGAAGCAGCAGCAGCTGGAAACACAGCAGCAGTCATATGTGGAGGAATAACCACATGTTGAGATGGAACGGGCTGAGGCCGATAAACCTTTGGTGCCACAGAGTTAAAAAAATGTTTTTCAGCCCCGTGTTTTCCGGTGCTCGCAGGAGGCAGTGGAAGAT